>JBBBVU010000016.1:23653342-23675550 GCA_037177055.1 Atherinosoma microstoma
GGTTAGCTCCCGTTAGCTCCGGGTTAGCTTTGTTCGCTCGTAGCTCAGAGTTTGAAGGGTGTCAATCATCCCTCCCCTCGCTCACAGCCCCCCCTCTCAGCGCCTCCTTTTTTGGGTTTTCGGGTTTTTTGGACTCGTGACGCTGCCAAAATGGCGACGGAAGGAACCTCCCAATGAGCTTCTTTTCAGCTCTTCAGAGACCTACGAGTCACGTGGTTTTAAGGTTCGTCCATTTCTTTTACAGTTTTTGTTCCACATATTACACGATACACAGTTTCATGTTAGTTCTGGAAAAAGTTTGTAGTAAAAGTAAACAAATGTAGACACAGAATCTGTGAGGCTGAGAGATTGAGAGGATTTTACTCCACATATTTGCTATGAGACGTGCAAAATGAATCCTTATTGGAGCAACGGCAATCCCCAAAACTTCCTGGAAACACAAATCTTTACAAGACACTTTCCAACATTTCTGAAAGTACGATCAGATAGATTTCCTGCCATGTTTTCAGACCAGCTCAAGCTTTTCGATCAAGCTTCGATCCGAGCAGAGGATATATTGCACTTTATCTTTGACATTAGTAGTACTCATGCTCCAGAAGAGCCAACTCTGAGGAGGGTCTTATCAAGTGTTTGAGGGGTGGTTTTAATGTTATAGCTGTATACATATTTCTAAAGGTCACACAGTATTTCCCCGAGGCTGAACTGTGCACATGCTGCGTGGCTTTAAACACGACATGATGTCGACCATGATGTCCATGTCCCCGTCGCTCTGACCAGCACAGATGGTGGGACGGTGACCCATGACGATGGAGCTTACCAGCGGTCACATGATGGCGGGAAGCCTTATTTATTGTTAACAGTGGTGTGAGTGATTTTTGGTCTGAAGGTGATTCATAATGTCAGCGGCTCGATATTTTCAGTTTATTGATCACCCTTGCGAGCAGCGTTATCGTAAAGAGACGAAGTGCCTTTGGCTTTAAACCAGGAAGGAGACAATGAGCTCAGACATTGCCGGGTGTTTTCCTCGGTGGGCAGGAAGGTGCAAAGCCAAGGTTACGGCCGGTCATGTCATGTTCGTCTTCGGCCAGACCGGAGCTCCGAGCTCCACTCACACTGCTGCACTGCTTCACTCTGCTATTAACATCCTGATTGCTGTCTTGTTTCATTTGCTCCGCCAAGCACTTTATTTCCAAAAAGAGCCCGGCCTCGGGGCTGACCTTTCCGTTTGCAGAAACAGAGCAATCATTCATAAATCACACCAGCCACTGTAAAATATCCAAACCCTTTGATATTGCAAGCCTAATGAAATGACTCACACTTCTTTACCACAATTATAGGAAAAGGTCAGCGTCATAACGGATGTTGAGTTTCAGAATCGTCGTCCTTCCTCATTCTACCCACCGTTTGCTCCACAAAATATTTCACTTTTTCACCATAAAACTATTTTTTCCCAACAAATAAACTAATTTTTGAAGGGAACTCAGTTTGGAGTTTAAAGTTTTACTTTATGTAAAATTCAGGCATGAGTTTGGGGAATATTACTGAGAAAATAAACCACACTTGTTTACAGAATAGAGGAAAGGAAAGGAAAGGGGGGGTATGAAAAATAAAAAACCTTTTGTAAATGCAACAAATTGCCTTTACTGAGCTCCGTATGAACAAGTGTTGCCTATGCTTGCGTAATGCCGACTCATAACTTGGATTTTAATCATATTTCACCAATAAATCTTTCTAATGCAAACATTAAAACTATTCATTATTTAGAACAGATTAATTCAGCTAAAATATGAGCTTGTAAGCGTGCAGCGACTTCGTGTTTGAGATGATTTCCATGATACTTTCCTCTCAGGTTAAGAGTGTAGGTGTCATCGTTTACATTAAACAAGCCAATAATCTGATTTTTACCATTAAACCAAGAGTACCGTCGCTTTCCTCCACACATTGCAACGTCTCCCCCTGATCTTGTTCCCCTAACCGTCAGTAATTCAGATGTTTGTCCTGTCTCTGTTTAGCTTGTCGCGTTTCCAGAATCGGGAAGCTCAGGATCAACCTTGAACCGTTTTATTATTTCAAGCCTTTGCAGGAGTCTTGGTTGATTTATTGTCACTGACTAATTCCTTTTTTATTTTCGGTCGGTCCTGCTTACCAGCATCAATAATCAGCTACAGCTGACCTACAGCTCAGTTCTGTATTGGGTTTATTTAGACCAGCAGTTCCCAACCTGGGGTCCCTGGACCCTCAGAGAGCACAGGGGGTCCCCGAGGCTTTCAGTGTGATTTAACTGAACACCATGACCACCCAGAGACCAGCTGAGGTGGATTTGCTTTAGTTTTTTATGGATGTTTCATTCACATGGAAGCAGAAAACACTGTTTCATTAATGAGACGAGTCGGAGAAATGCCACAGCGGAGGGATTCCTCCTTATTTAGAAGAAGAAGAAAAGAGGTACGTTGGTAATTAGATAGATAGATAGATAGATAGATAGATAGATAGATAGATAGATAGATAGATAGATAGATAGATACTTTATTGATCCCAAGGGAATGAATGAAACTAAACTTAACTAATGAAAGCATGAAACCGAACATGGGGGGGGGGCACAGATTTCTGCACTGTGAAAATGAGCTATCTTAATATGAGTAAAAACTCAAAGATTCCAACAACAATCCAGTGAAATGATCTGTGCAGGCAGTAAGGTCATTACACTTGGTAAGATCTCCTGAAATAAGAAAACACATCGAGACTTTAGACAGTGAAAAACATCTTAAAGCAAGTTGTGAAACACTAGTTTCAAGTCCCTTATTAGTGAAGAAAATCTCAAAACTAGTCTACTATACTATTCTATACTTCTTTTCAGTATTGTTTCTTTCTCACTTTGAGAAAGCAGATCTTAAAACAAAGTGATTCTTCTTAATTTGAGAATAGCTTTTAATAACCTTTAAAAAAGAAGAAAAAAAAAAGCTCTTCTTCGACCCCTCCCCTAGTGGTAGCACACATACACCTGAATGGGGGTGAGTGAAATGTTTTTACCAAGGGCCAGATCGATCAGAATGACACGGGAGTTGAACCACCAACCCTCTGTTTCCTAGGCAACCTCCTCTACCATCTGCACCACCACCCCCCGCTACCAGTTATTGAATTCAGGTGAAGTGGCTCTTGTTTTCAGATCTTTTCTCTCAAACAACACTGAAAGGAAGCATGGACAGACTGGTTTTGAGGTGTTTTCACTTAATAAGGGACTTGAAATGAGTGTTTCACAACTTGCTTTAAGATGTTTAAAGTTGAGATGTGTTTTCTTATTTCAGGAGGTCTTACCAAGTGTAATGATCTAACTGCCTGGAGAGTTGAATGTGTTAATAAGGAAAAATGCTGAAATAAAAGAATGGAGAGTTAAATTTATCTTGTCCTTTTTCTGTTTTTGCTGATCCGAAAATCGATCCGATCCGTGACTCAAAAACCGTGTTCCGATCCGAACCGTGAGTTTAGTGATCCGTTGCACCACTAGTTACTAAGTAAGGGATAATGCCCGACGAGGTGTCCATTATCAGAAAATAATGGACTTCGCGGAAGCAACCATCTGTCCTTCATGAGTGGCATGTCCATCATAGAGGCATTTGAAGGACGGAGATTTAACGTTTATGGACTCTGACCACTGCTGGTTGGGACGTTACGGGACGACAACATGTTGCTCCATCCTCGTCTCTCCTGGACTGACGGAGGCCAGTCAGGCTGCATCACAGCGGCGCGTCTCCACATTCACCACAGAAGTTAAAGGAAACTATAAAACCAAGCGTTTTGTCTCTTGTCTCGCCGTTGAGATAAATAAACTGTGAAATAAATCTCATGACGGTCTAAACCAGCATTGCGAGATATGTTCTGACTTTCTGTTGCCACGGTTACCAACTAGCATTTTAGGCAGCGCAATAATTTAGTACAATCAGGCTGTTTGACCGGGACTTTTTTTAACTGGTGTCCTACATCACTTTTTAACGGACACCCTGTAGCCAATCAGAATCGAGTATTCACCCAGACCATGGTATAAGTAAGAAATAAAAGACATTTACTCTCAAAACAAGATTAATAATCTCACACATTCTGCTCTCGCCGAGTTTATTACTCTCAAAACAAGGTCATAAAGACCTTTTGGCTGAATATGAGATTGTAAAACTTGCATGAAGGGGGTCCTCAGGGAAACTAGGTTGGGAACAACCGGTTTAAATCACAATTTGAACCGACTGTGTAGCAAACAGGCTCTTTGATGACTAAATCTAAACAACCAGTTCCCTTCTCTTCACCATCAGCACAGCCAGCTCTCTTAACATGGTTAATTCACATGCGTTGCCGCGGCGTCCAGCGTGTTTATATGTTTACATAATGAGTAGTGAAGCTGCAGATGGTTTAAACAGCTTTATAGCTGCTTTTAATGTTCAGCAGGCAGAAAACTCTCCAGTACTTTGACTCATAAATATTAATCCAACCAGGCATCTAAGTTTAGTGGCGGCTCATCCAGTATTTAGTCACGGCCAATGTTAGTGCATCTGATTTTCATTGGAAAGGAAATGCTGGTTGGAGATGTCAACTCTGATGCTTTCATCCAAAAAGGAGAGTTTAGTCTCACTAGTTGTTACTTCTGTTTCCATTTGAGGCGTCCGCAGTAGAAGTGTGGTAGTTTTAAGGGTCAACACTTGTTTTTGTCACTAGCTTTGCATTGTGGAAATCCCTTTACTGATGCAACCGTGATAAGTATCAATGAAATGTATTGTGATGCAACACCCCACACAGGTCTGTGTGATGCATCGGGACGCGTCGCTCCGCGCGATGCATCGGGGCCGAGGCGCGTCGCTCCGTGCGATGCATCCGGGCCGAGGCGCATCGTTCTGTGCGATGCATCGGGGCCGCGTCGCTCCGCGCGATGCATGGGGGCTGAGGCGCGTCACTCCGTGCGATGCATCTGGGCCGAGCCACGTAGCTCTGTGCTATGCATCGGACCCGAGGCGCATCGCTCCGCGCGATGCATCCGGGCCGAGGCGCGTTGCTCTGTGCGATGCATCGGTGTACAAGCGCGTTGCTCCGCACGATGCATCGGGGCCGGGGCGCGTCGCTCTGTGTGATGCATCGGTGTACAAGTGCGTTGCTCCGCGCGATGCATCGTGGGCCGAGGCGAGGCGCGTCGCTTCGCGCGATGCATTGGGGCCGAGGCGAGGCGTGTTGCTCCGCGTGATGCATCAGGGTCGAGGCGCTTCGCTGTGTGCGATGCATCGGGGACGAGGCGTGTTGCTACCTGCGATGCATCGGGGCCGAGGCGAGGCGTGTTGCTCCGCGCGATGCCTCGGGGTCGAGGCGCTTCGCTGTGTGCGATGCATCGTGGGCCGAGGCGTGTTGCTCCGTGCGATGCATCGCTGAGGGGGGCGTGACAGTGGTTTGTGTCTGGCTGCAAAGGTTTCCTGGTGGCGGGGGGTAATTATGATGAGATGATTGACAGTTCACCGTGCCGACGGCGTGTTCCATCCCTGTTTAATTGTCAGCTAGATGGAGGAATGCTGAGAGATGACGTGAATGGATTCTGGAGGCAGACTGAAGGATGATGATGTAGAAAGTAGCTTCGCCTCATCATCTACCACCTGTACGCTTCCTGAGGAGGCGCCCAGGGATTAGTGTGCATGTTTGTGTGTATATGTGTGAGGAAATGGATTTTGATATTTAAAACCAGACAAATTTATCTGATTGTAATCAGAAGCTTCATTTTCCAAGTACTGCTTTGATTATTTTAAATAAACTATAATTTATTTTACTCAGCTGTGTAACAATAATGTGTAAACTTTGTTTTCTGATCAGCAGCTCCGACACGTTCTGCTTTAATGCTTTTTACTCCCAGTACGGTACTTTACCAAAGTCTCGAGCCACCCCTCATTTCTTTGTTCTGCTTCGAAGGAGCCGGACTTTTTCCTCTTTTGAGATGATGGACACGTTAGGAAAGAACCCATTTAGACACTTTGTTACAAGAAGTCTGTCACAAAGACACATAATTTACTCCCATTTCTTTAATTGCATCTGCATAAAAAAAAGCAAAGATAAAAGTTTGATGGACATAAACCCAGAGACCTCATTGGCTGAAAACTTGGAAACGGGACAAAAGACGTGTCAGAGCTTAAAAACTAGGAAAGAAAAATCCAGTAAAGACCTGAACCAGGACCTGAGAGATGCCTCTGTCTCATCAGTCTCATCATAAATGGTCTCCATGGAAACGTGGCTGTCAAAAGCCGTTGTTAAGGAAGAGAAACGGGGAGAAAAGGCTGAGGTGTGTCACACGTGTCTTCTTCTTCTTCTTCTATTGTTAGTTTGTTTCTCTTCAGTTATTCTCACGTTGTAATGAAGGAGTGATTTCATCTTCTCTCCATGATCACCTGGACCTGAACGGGTCCGACGGGGGGGACGGATCCTCTCCAGAACCAGGACCTGAACGGGTCCGACGGGGGGACGGATCCTCCCCAGAACCCGGACCTGGACGTTATTGAAGCAATGTGGATCTTCTGGACGGAGAACAGAACTAAAGGCAGAAACATCTAAAAATGGTAGAACTCCGTGGAGACTAAGATGGACTACTCCCCCTCGTCCTGTTTCTATGACGATATATAGAGATATTAGAGGTGGTTCCAGACTTTTGCGCAGCCCTGAATGTTTTCCAGCATTTTAACAATACTCTATAAATTTGTTAACATAGTTCAAACCTTCATTTTTACCGCCGGGTGTCTGTAAAAGAAAATCTGTCGGCCTTCCTCTCCGGTTTACACCATTCTTTAAAGAGCCAGAATACTCTCATTGTTCTCTTAAATTTCCCCTTTTCTGCTCAGACGCTCCGTGGAAACGTGGACATGAGATTTAATATAAACTGCCTGAATTCTTCCTTCATGTGGAACCATCAGCAGCATGTTGGGAAGGAGGAGTTTCTATTTAAAGCTTTATAAACTGAGCTGAGCTCCATCTCCAGGGAGATAATAACCCACGGTTAGTCCCTGGAGATGGATCGCAATCCTTTTTAGATGAAAGTGTATTTATTGACAGTTTACATGCTTCGAGTGTTCAGCCAGCAAACTTAGAAAAGTCCTCAGCTCTGAATGAATAAAAGTTGATCCACGCCGTCATTGGTTAGAGGATTTTCTCCTCATTAAGTGGACGTTGGTTGATGTTCATCATCTCTGGGTTGTTTCTCAGCGGACACGACGAGTCCTTGAACACAAGAAATACCTAAATGTAATCAGCAGATTGCCGAGCACATTTTATGTCCCCGAGAGCATAAAGCATCTGCATTTTATCGTCCCCGCGGTCCTCGCCGTAGTATCAGCCACAGGGACGACGACAATTAAAGGCTCCAGGAATAAATCAGCCGTGTTGCAGCACCGGCTACTGCATTGTTGCCCTTTTACCGTTCAACAGGTTCGCTTAGCAGATGGTTGGTAATGCAGCGTAAGCTCCAAGAAAGGCAGCGAGAGCACACGACATGAGAAATGAGTTCCAGCTATTTCCACATGGCCTTTACCTGCGCTGGACAACAAATTCTCCCAAAATCTGCTCTATTTTTACGTTGTAATGTCGTTTTAATAGCATAAAATGACCATTAAATGTGAGAACTTACCGTTGATCTTTGACTTTACGTTTACTTCCCTTCCATAAATAAAGACATAAATGTTTGTGCATCATAAAATCTAACTGTGCAAACTCGTCGCCTCAAATAAACAAGTTTTTAAATGAATTCGATAAATCTCAGTGTTTTATAAGTACATGAGATTGTGCAGAAACTTTGTGATTAAATAATTTTAAAGACATGATCATTTCACGTGATGAATTAATTAACTCAGTTTGTTCTTGCTTTGCAGGAACTGGACGTGCTTTTTGCTAAACTAATGTCAGAATTATGACCTTGAATCGTAGTTTTATGAAAGTTACCCTCCAGTGTCCCGAGGGTAGACCGCCCAAATTAATTAAAACGTTTTCATTATTAATCCACATTATAACAGGTAATCTGTATCTTTATGTCCAGAAACACATGTTGCTTTTACACTGATATTATGATATATTACCTGATGTCAACATAATGACAGAAAAAACATTTTATTATTAAAATACATTTTATTTTTCCCAAATGACGTCAGTGTGAGAAACAAGAAGAAAAAAGAAAATTAAATGACGGTTTGAGTGGAACATGTGCATGACCGTATAGTTTATTTTACCTCTCATGGAAATCCTTATAAACCTTTTTGTGAATTATCGGGTTCATTTAAACTAGGATTCAGCTTAAAGAACCAAGTTGAATGTAATAAATTACCTCTAACTTTTTGGAGTTATTTAGTGTTTAACTTTGTTTTCATGTCATTTCTGTGAGCAAAAAGGGGGAAAAAGGTGCATCTTAGTGAATATGTGTGAATTAGTGGAAACTTAGCAGAGTGCATGCAGATATGCTGCCATGGGGGAAAGACGACTCATTGCATTGAGGGATTAGTCTGCTGCTTGCTTCAATCACTCAGTCTTTGTCAGGATAAATATTACCCCGTGTCTGGAGGACAGGCAAGCGTCTGGCATCGCTGCTTTCTTTCTTTTATTTTTCTGTGTCATGCTGGAGGTGCTGCTAGCTCTCGTACCAAGTCATTACCGTAATGCTGCAGAGAGGAAAGTTATGCACAGAGACGACTTCCTGAGAGCGCTCGCTCAGCCTACCGGACAAAGCCGCCAGTGTGAGGGTTATTTCAGGTCGGTTGCTTCGCCTGTTTAGCATGGGAATCGTCACTCGAGCTTACTTTAACCGACTTAATTGCCCTGACACCCTGCAGCCCCCCTGAATTTATCATCTTCATCCAAGTCCGGGGAGTGCAACTAAAGCAATAACATCACTCGGCCAAACCAATAGCTTATTGATTGGCACCCCGTATAGTAAGAGACATGTCTCTGCTGTAATGGAGTGGGACAGTAGAGTTTGTCAAGAACAGGGAGAGCCACCCAGCGGTTTTTCCCTTCCTGCGTTATAAATATCCCAACCTGAGTTAATGAGAGGCAAAGGTTCCCCACCGCACATTTCTAATTGCCCTCATGTCGGCCAGTAAAATGGCCAAGAGCAGCAATTTATCGGCTAATTCAACTTAAGAAGAAAACTGGTCAAGGACTGCCAAGCCACCGAGGCCCCCCCCAGCTGCGAGCTTCATCATTAGTTTGCGACTTTTGATGACCTGACATTTATATGATGACAATGGGACTGAGAAGAGATGCTCTGCTCCTCTTCTCCTGTTTAACAGTTGGGACGGCGCTCTCTCTGGGACCAGTGTTTATGGATAAATGCTCTCTGGGACCAGTGTTGATGGATAAATGCTCTCTGGGACCAGTGTTTATGGATAAATGCATTCCCAGTGGTCAAACGTTTCTAAAATACTTTTTTTTTTTTTGGCTTTTGTCAGATTAACATTGATGCTTGGTATCTTATTGTGCACCTGAAGACTTGCTATTTCTAATATTTTTTTACCTTTCCTTCTAAAAAACAAAATCTTTTGCACATAAACTGATTTTAAGGAAAAATAATACCGTACCGTACCGTCCTCTTCCGCTTATCCGGGGTCGGGTCGGGAAAAATAATACCTTTATATACCAAACCAGTCCAAAGTTTGGACACATTTTCCCATTAGATTCAATGGGAACGTTTGTCCAAACCTTTTACAGGTACTGTAAAAGCAACATAAAAATGCTAATATCAGAGAAATACAAAGAAAAAGAAATAATAAAACTGCCTTCAACACTTTCCCATCAAGACGTTTTATGATATAATTATGATGATTATTTACCGTTAATACCAGATAACGGTACAAGAAAATGAAACGTTTCTACAGCTGACTGTAGATCATAATGCTGGAAATAATACGGATCAGAACCGTATCAGTCGTCACACTTTAGGCCACAGTCATGTTGTTATTGGTGCTGTCAGGCAATTTAAACTTTTAATCGCATATTAATTGCAGATTTTTTTAAATCTTTTTTTATAAAACCTTAAACCTTAATTCAGAATGACAGTTCTATGGAAACCCGAAGGAGAAAACTTTTATTCAGAATTATTTCATTCTGAATAATTAATTCTGAATTAAAAAAACATCCTGTAACCATGGTGATTGTGTGGCTTCGGACCATCTGTTCAAGTAGAAGTTAAAGCTATTTTCTGACTACGCTGTTGAGTCTCCACCCTAACAATTAGTCTTAAAAGGTCAAAACATGTTTAAAACGTTGAAATAGGAGCGGAAAAGAAGACGTAAAGTTTCTATGAATGCATCATATGTTGTTCCTTTTGGCTGCGACTCAACGTGGAAGTCTTCCAGTGTGTCCAAACCAGTTGCAGGATGATAGACGTGTTCTCGCAGCAAGATGGCAAGCAGTGTTTTCAGACTTGTGTTTGTCATCCACATTTTAAATTAAGTTGATTGTGTCTTTTTGTCTGAATGGAGCAAATTTCGTAGCGAAGGTAGGGAGGCTTGATAGAAACAGCCAGTGATCTGTGACAAGCAAGGACAATGAAACATATCCCGCATCGCCAGTCTTCATGTGAATGGCAAGAGCTGTTATCCTGGAATTGAGAAGTCTGCATGTGCATAATGAAGTTTGTCTGTTCGGCGTATTCATCGAGCCACACGGCACAGCAACAATAGACCAACAACTGTAATTCAGACTTTAGCACATTGCAAACAAAGGGCTTGTTGAGGAAAGGTAATGGAGCCACAAACCTGCACAAAGGATTGAGATAAAGGAGCATTGCAGCTGAGATGCTGAAGCATGTGAGACTCCCGTCACAAAGAGGACATCCGGAGACGCTGCAGATGTTGTTAGCTGCAGAACAGGTGGAATTTGTCCCAAAAAAGTCCCAGTTTTACAGCTAAATGACCAAATATTCATGTTCGTAAATGTGTCGTTTTTGTGAGCCTAAAGGCAAAAAAATCTCATAAAGCCTTTTCGTTGTTCCTGAGTTTTGGAGGCAGTTTTTCTCTTTACTGTTAATATAAAGAGCGCTTATTAACATCAGCCTTAAAAAGCCTCAACGAAACAATGAGGAATGAAATGAAAGCGAAACTATGGAGGCATCGTGTACCACACACTATCTGCCACTATTCTAACCTTCCTAGGCAACATTTCAGGCTGTCAAACAGCTAAATTCTCTTTATTTTCTTTGATGGATTTATCCTTAAAACTGCTTATTGCTGCTGCTTCTGGAATGAGTTGTAAACTTGGGAAATTTGGGCAGAAAGCCAGAGGAGTCGACTGCAACAGGCCTAAATTAGGTGGTGCTTCTTCACTTCAACCTCTTTATGTTAAAACGTGCTCCTTTGTTCCGTTAGTTTCTGTAAAGCTATTATTTATAGCTACTACGCCGTAGTTCTTTACTCTGCATTGTTTCTCACTGTGTTAACCCCTCACACCGAAACTCATTTACAATCATTTAGAAACAAAACAGAGTAAAAGACTGGAATAGAAATGAATAATAGAAATATTTTAAATAATAAATAAATAGTAGAAGAAGAAATGGCTGATTTAACTGAATGTGTAGTTCTGATTTGACCAGGTGAGACTGAACATTCATTACTTAAAACAACATAAACAGAGAATTCTCTGTCTGAAATAAAGGTGTAATCCCCCCCCCGGACGAGTGTTCTCTGAATGAGAAGTGGAAGCTGGAGATAAAAGGAGAGGTGGTGCAGCCAGACCAAGCCGGTCCATTCCTCCCACCCTCCTCATGCCGGGCTCATGCCGGAGCAGTAAGTCATGCGTGTCTGCCCGAACACATCATGGCAGATCAAAGCATGGCTGAGTTATGTAAAGCTGAAGGGGCTAATAGAGTGACCACATCCGGTACAAAATGTATTACTGCGCATTTGCTCCTGACAGGGATGGATGGGCTGCATTAGCCAATGAAATGCTGCTGCTTTGCTTCTGCTGCTGGAGCTCTGAGCGTCTTGGATTGGCTCAGACGCTGACATAAATACGTTTTAACTGTAGTTTCTCATCACTCTTACTCACTTCATCATAGTCCATAAAAAATCAGCTGATTTCAGACTAGGGCTGGGTGGTACGGCAACATTTTCATATCACGGTTCTTTAAAAAATCCTATCGGTTTTATGGTATATGTCGTTCTAATCCACATCATCTTCCAATAAGAAAGAATCTCTGCACTTGATTGGCTGTAAAGCCCATTTTACTGTAATAAGGACTGTATCGTGTTGTTTCCATGGCTAGACAGGCTAATGTAAAAGAAAGGTTACCACCAGGGTAGCAGACGGTCATTAAGTTAAAGAATTAGAATAACGGTTGCAGTGAAGACAGAACATTTTTATTGAACATAGTTATAATCAGGTCAGTTAACTATCTGTATCACTGAACATCCTCTGAGCTGTTTCACCTGCTAATAAACCAGGAAAGAATCTAATATATTCTTTTCTTTATAAACCAACAAACATGCACACATTGTTCATATTGGAAAGTTTAAAGTTTCCCCCCATTCAATGAGGCTACACAATATGTTGAAGCGTGCAGTGACAGAACTGAGAGCGTGCACGCCACCAGCGTGTGCACGTCACCAGCGTGTGCTTATTGGGCCTCATGTGTGCACACAGTGGATGGATGGACTCTCACCAGGATGGTCCTCTGCTTGCAGATACTGTGTTGTTCCCTCTCAGAGCAGAAATACCTCCTGATGGGAGTTTTCACTCACAGGTACAAGTTTACACGCGCAAATCACGTGCACGTGTGTGTTTACCGTGCGCACGCTCCTTTTTACATGCATGCGTTCGGTTTTCAAGGACGCCCCTTTGGGAAGTGGATAAACCAGACTTGGCTCGTCTTTGTGGAACTAGTTCCTCTGGGTCAGTAAGTCGTGCTTCGCTCTGACGGCTAGCAGCTTGTCTCAGCTCTAAACTTTTGTGTCCAGCAGTGAAATGGGTCCCCACTGAAACACTTCCCCACTGCGTACGTTCCAGACGTCGTCTGGGCTATTAACCGGTATATGAAACATTTATATGGTAATGAAAATAAACACCGGTATTTGGTAAGAACCGGTATACCGCGCAGGCCTAGATCAGAAGCAGGTCAGGTTGCTTTACTCTTCCCCAGCTTGTGTTAAAAGTGTGAGTGTGTCTTACTGGGGTTTGCCTTTGGCTTGACATGCGAGTGCCAGGTTCTCTCCTTCCCTTGTCAAACCCTGTGGAAATTCTACCACGATCTTCACCTCTGGTTTGTCTGAAAAGAAAAGAGAGATATGGAGAAAGAATGAATCCTGGTGCGATATAACGGACCAAACAGAAGATATTCTATTCAAAGATCGGAAGCAGGAGCCTTCTTGTTCCCAAGTTTCCAACGATGAATTCATGCACATGTATGGATTTGAGAACAGGACTCTTAGTTTTCCTTTATATCAGACAGATAAGAAAAGTTTTTCTGTTACCTTGACATGCTTTGACTACATCTGTAGTCTTCATCAGAAGGGTTTACAGCTGTTAAGACAGGTCACAGCAACATCACATGACCCTTCTGACGAAGACTACAGATGTAGTCGAAACATGTCAAGGTAACAGAAAAACCTTTATCTGTCTGACATAAAGGAAAACTAAGAGTCTTTCTTAATTGTTGATCGCTTCAAATTTGACACAAGTGTCCTGGATACAGGATCAGCAGGGTAAAAGTAAACAGTAAGTGAGTTTATCTTCTTTCAGGGGAGTCTGGAGAAGATAAACCATGGATGACATAAAAAAGGAAACTTTGTTAAATGTGAGAGTTGGACGTTGCACAACAGCATCACTTTAACAACGAAGATGACTGCGTCTAAATTTACAATCAATAAATGGGCATGGATGTTTCCTTAAAGATCCTTACATCAGAAAACCAGCCAAGCCCAGATATTACCAACACTACTATTACTGGGCCAGAGGCTATAATTACAAATCATTCGTAAATGCAGGTTTTTCACATTTGAGTCATGATGTTTCAGAGATAGCACATCATAGAGGATATATTGGTGGTGCCAGGCTTGCATCTTCCCTTCATACACGCAGCATTAAAAATCTTTGTTATAAACTAACTCTGCATGTTCAGTAAAAGCCTTGCCAGGGGAAAAAAAGCCAGAAAAGACTGTTTGATATGTACAGACACCATACTGGTTCATTCCCTGACTGTATGCATGAATGATTCATAAGTTCATTAGGTGCTTGAAAAGATTATACACAAGAGCCCATGAGGTTTTAGGTCACATGTTTTCTTAAATGTTAAAATAATGTTAAGATGTGGAACATGTAAAGCTCATATTTTACACATGGCAAACATGGCTGAGAACATGTGAAACCTGTGTAATCACATTAAATCATCAATCACATGTGAATAATAAAGATATACCCATGTAAAACACATGGAAGCACATGTGAAACACACAAAAGCACATGTGAAACACATGAAAGCACATGTGAAACACATGAAAGCACATGTGAAACATTTGAAAGCACATGTGAAACATATAAAAGCACATGTGAAACATTTGAAAGCACATGTGAAACATTTGAAAGCACATGTGAAACATTTGAAAGCACATGTGAAACACATGAAAGCACATGTGAAGCACACAAAAGCACATGTGAAACACATGAAAGCACATGTGAAACATATAAAAGCACATGTAAAACACATGAAAGCACATGTGAAACACATGAAAGCACATGTGAAACATTTGAAAGCACATGTGAAACACATGAAAGCACATGTGAAACATAAAAGCACATGTGAAAGTACAACATACAATTCCACGTGAACCAAAAGTAAAAACCTGCGTGAAACCTATGAGATTACACGTCAAACCAATATACAATACTGTGTGAAGTACAAAGAAATACACATGTAAAATCTATGTCACATGTGAAACTTATAGGATCGTGTGGTTTTGCATATGTGGTCGCTTTTTTTTTTGCATGTTTAAAAAATGTGAAATATGTGGAACAAATGAGAGAAAGGGCTTTGGAATTTTCATGGTAATAACATGTGACACTTATGCAAATCCTCATGTGAAACCTGCATAATCACCCATGAAATCCAAGTAAAATTCCAAGATGACAAGTCGTGCTGCTTGGAAGAAAAATATAACGATAAATACAAGGAGTATTTATCTGATAAACAGATCTTATCATGAATCAGTTTACATCATATATAGAAGAAGAATATTTTTTTTTGCAACAACCAAAACAAGAGGAAGCTCCTCTATGATAAAATCATTTTCGGTTGGATGTTAAGAACCAAAGAGAGACAAGCCAGAAGACTGAGAGCATTCAGTGATGGTTGAACTGTGTAGAATAACTGATAATCGCTGCTGCTTTTCAAAACCTGAGGAGAAAGCAGCCTGGAGGGAAGTTCGCAAAGGTTCGGGGATTATAAACAACAATAGATGCAGCAAAAGAAAAGCATCCCCGCCTTGCTTCATGTGTATCGGAGTAGGAGACAAGGTCAACTTTATGTAGCTGAAAGGTAACTTTATTGACAAAAGAATAAAGCTACACGTTACACATGCTTGGTCTGGGTGGATTTGACTCCAGACCTTAAATTGCTTTACTCTTCCTCTCTCGCAACAACAGCCAACTCTTCCATGAGATCACACCTTTCAATCTCAGTCTGTGTTGGGTCTTCCTTGACAGAATTTTTAATAAATCCAACTCATAAAAACAAGCTAAAGCTTGAAGTGGGAAGCACCACGAGAAGCTCTGAGTATCCTCAAAGAGGCTTTCTGATGAAGTTGGCAAGTAAGTTTATGTCTATGTCACGTTTCATGTAGAAGACAACTCAAAGTGCTTTAAATAAAACATGAGCAGCATCGCAGCGGGGTGCAGAGGTCATTTAGAAAACCAAGAAAAGATAGAAAGAAAAACATCAGATCAAAAACATGAAGTTTAAAAGAAACGGAGCAGAATTGGACTTTTAACTAAAAACGGTGTGAATGCTCCAGAGAACAGGAGGGTCTCTAACCTGGATTCATATCTGGGACTTTGTTCCAGACATGTGGAGCATAGAAGCTGAATGCAGCTTCTCCAGGTCTGCTTCTGACTCTGGGAACTGATGAAAAACCGGATCCAGAGGACCATGAGAGGTCTGCTGGATTCATACTGGGTCCAGAGGTCCTAAACCATTCAGAGCTCTATAGACCAGCACCAGAACTTTAAAGTCTATCCTCTGATGGACAGGGAGCCAATGGAAAGACCTCAGAACTGGACTGATGTGGTCTAACTTTCCTGGTCTTAGTGAGGACTGGAGCAGCAGAGTTTTCAGTAGACCTGTAAAGACCCTGTTCCAATAATCAAGCCGACTAAAGATGAAAACATGGACTAGTTTTTCCAGGTCCTGCTGAGACATCACATCTTTTAACCTGATATATTCTGAAGGTGATAGTAGGCGGACTTTGTGGTTCTCTTCATGTGGTTTTCAACATTTAGGTCTGAGTCCATCACTACGGCCTGATTTCTGGCCCAGTTGGTGGTTTTTAGGTCAGAGTTAATCACTATGGCCAGAATTCCTGTACGGTTGGTGGTTTTTAGGTCCAAGTCCATCACTACGGCCAGAATTCTGGCCTGGTTGTTGTTCTCTGTGACCTGTGCCAGTGGGAGCATGTGGATGTTAAACAGAAGGGGCCCAAGGATGGAACCTTGGGGAACTCCACATGTAATTCTGGTCTACTTATATTTAGAGTTACCTGTTGACGCAAAGTTGCAACAAAAAAACCCAAGATACTGCTCACCAGCTGAACAGGCTGGAAAAAAAAACTTAAGAATGTTGTTTTGACAAACCAGTAGGGTGCTCTGACACTACCCACTGTGATAATCTATGTAACCATGGTATATTTATTGTTCTTATTCTATTGATTGTTGCTGGTGTAATCAGTTATGATCCCTAATTATGGGCAAATATTTAATCATTTATCACTTTTTCTGAGATTTGAATTCAGTCTGGCTATCGAGAAAACAAGAGTTCAGAGTGACCAAAAGCTTTTACCGGCGGCTGAAATCGAATAATGTCCAATTTTGCATGTATTGGTTGATGATTTGTCACAATAAGCTGTTCCACAGGATGTAAGTAATGGATGAAAATAAGCCAAAGGTTGCTTTTTATCCTCTTTTCAGGGCGGCGTACTGGTAGATGCAATACCGGTCAGTCTGTTGTGGTTGTGGTTGAATAGAGGTGAAATGAAAGGTGAAGTTATTGATTTATCAGTCAGTCTACCTTCCAGCCGTCACCTACAGCGATCAGCTGTAGACTGAAAGAATGAGATCACATATATAAGAGCCAAATAGGCCTCCTCTGAAGAGCGCTCACTGATCACTGCTCAGACTGCTGCCACAGCAACCTTAACGTGGATAAGTGGTAGAAAATGGATGAATGGATTCTTCATTTTATGTGCACATGCAAAGAGACCCATCCTTTTACGTTACTTTAAGATTTGAGCATTAGAAGGCTAAAGGAAACACAAGTTGACTCATCTTTCACATGAGTTACTGCAGAGTGGTGTAATTATAGTTTTCCAATTGTGATGCAAATTGTTCTTGTTCTCTCTCCAGTTTTATGGCCTAAATGTACTATTTGGCACATTTTTAATCAGCCTGTAGACGAAGGGATCTAGCCTGAGTTATGACTTCAAAGCCGGCAGTAAAGTTCCACGCTGCTGTCCGACCTTCTCGCCAATAAACAACACGTGTCTGGTCGTCCATCTGTCTAAATCACACCCTGTCAGGGGCTGGCTTTTAGCTCTGCTGATGGACAGCAGACGGGCAAACAGCCAAGTCTTCTGCTCAGTGGGCACGCATGGATTTAGACAGCAGCCCTTTGGCTTTATTTCCACTCCAGGCACTACACGGCATCCTGCAACTTTTTTTTCTTTGCTCACAATGTCATCTGACCTTGTCATGTTGGAGCCATAAACATGAAGGACACCAGGCATCTGCAGGTTGTTTTGATACCCTCAAGTAGTCACGGCGAAGCTTTCTCGTCTCGGTGTGATGGGAAAAACACACCGTATTGCCAGATCTGGATACGCGCCCCTTCAGTGGAAATGAAATAGTGTCTACGGTATGCAAGAAGACCGTTATCATTATGCTAACTGGATTATTTTCTTTATTGTGCGCCTCACCTCATAAGCACTCAAGACGGCACAATCCATCTCTCCTCAGCCAGCTGACCTTAAGGGGAAACAAGCCGGCAGCGAAACAAACAGCTTGCCTCACGCATGCACATAAACATTAGAGTTTTATTTAATTACGCTTTCTCCTGGCAATGGCTTTTTTTCCACACAATGCACTTCATTCTGCTCCCACAGTGAAGGACAGAAACCTGGATAAGAATGTAAAGTACCATGTTTTCACACATGTGAACAGGGAAGAGCATCAAATGTCACATCTGAATGCTGAGCTGACGTCAAATTAGCGAAGTAGGTTTCATGTATTTTTTAATATGTTTCTCTTGGCTTGGTAAAACATTTTGAATTGCTTTTAAAAATCTTAAAAACTTGCTTCAGCCCACTTGAGATGTATTATTTAACTGTAAGTTCATACAGAGTGCAGGGCTGTCTGTGCCTGTTTGCGGCACGTTACAGTATGCATGGAGAATGACAGCAGGAGCCCTGGCGTGAAGGACTGCGAGGCACTGAGCCGGTGGTCTGAGCGAGCTCCCCGTTATCAGAGGCCAGCAAAATGCCACGCTGCCTCTGTAGATGCACTGATCTCTTCCTCCTGCGCTCACAGGGAAAGGTCAGATAGCTACAGAGGACATTTTACTTTTTAATGGAATGCTAGGACATGCCAGAGGCAAGAGACATAAGGTTACACAGGCATGAAAATGATAAATGTTATCGTTTTTTTATTAACAAAAACATCCAAAAGCTCCTCATTACATCGGCCTAATTTTATAATTAGTTTCTACAAAGAAAAGTTGATTTTGTGTCAAGTTAATGTCAGTGATCTCCACATCATCAGTAAACACAAGTGACTCAGTGCCATTTGAAGCCTGGCGTTTCCCCATCCTCACACTGCGTCCACCTGTTTTATAGATGCTCCAGAACAGGAGCCCTTCCAGACCAGTCTCCCCATCATCATGGTACTGGTTCCACTCATCTGTCCAGTTAATAATGATCCAGAACAGATCTGGCTTTCAAAACGTCACCTCGAACCATCGAAGGAAAAGCCTTTTCAACGTTTTTCTTTATGGTATTTTTGGACTGTAATATGCCTGCAGGACCTCCTGGAGAGTCTTCTTCACCATGACTCACCCTCAGGCTGTCTTATGTTGCAGAGCTCGCCAGTGTTGCCTTCATTCCCTCGCAAAATGTTGACCTGCCAATCTTTGGATGGACAGACGGACGGGTGGAGGGATGGATGGATGGACGGATGGATGTACGGACAGATGGACGGATGCATGGACGGATGGATGGATGGATGGACGAATGGATGGATGGACGAATGGATGGATGGACAAACGGATGTATGGATGGATGTACGGACGGATGGATGGATAGACGAATGGATGGATGGACAAACGGATGTATGGATGGATGTACGGACGGATGGATGGATGGACGGACAGATGGGCGTATGAATGGATGGATGGATGGATGGATGGACGGACAGATGGGCGTATGGATGGATGGATGGATGTACAGACAGATGGACGGATGAATGGATGGATGGATGGATGGATGGACAGATGGACGAATGGATGGATGGACGAACGGACGGACAGATGGACAGATGAATGGACGGATGGATGGATGGATGTACGGACGGACGGAGAGATGAGCGGATGGATGTATGGATGGATGGATGGATGGACGGACAGATGGGCGGATGGATGTATGGATGGATGTACGGACGGACGGACAGATGGGCGGATGGATGTATGGATGGATGGATGGACGGACGGACAAACGGACGAATGGACGGTAGGACGGATGTGGAGCATCCATCTTTACCTCCATAAACACAGCGTGCTGCGTGTGACGTCACATCTGTGCACGTGGGTTAATTCAGGGTCAGAAACTGTTCACGCTGGAGTCTGATGGAGGTCACATCTAAATTCTAATTAGGGCTGATTAATCACAGCTTACAAATTAATTAATCATGATTAATCACATCACAACTCTGCCTGAAAGAAAAGATATGCTGAACCTTCCAAGTTCAGACAGCATCATGAGGCCTAATCTCCATTCTTCCCCTTGGTCCTTCAAACTTTTATCATTGCAGGAGGAGCCGCTGTCCCCGTTCTTTTGGTCCTCGTTCCATCCAAACGGCTGCTAATCCAACGAACTGCCTCATTAACAACAGCAAAACAAAGAAGAGCTCGATCTTAATTTGCTGCTGTGATTTGCTATTTTTAGTCCAACCGATCGTGTTATTACTCGGGCTGTCAAAGTTAACCCGTTATTAACGTGTTAACTCAGCTTCCTTTTAACGGCGGTCATTTTATTAACGCACGATTAACACAGCAATGCCGGTGTAATTTCTGGAAGAGATGTGGAAAGAAACGGACACAGAATGGATCTTTTACACGGACACTTTAACTTTAAAGTTCTGAGATGGTTTTCTGGACCAGACTGAGGTATTTTATCTACTCAGTTCTCCAGATAATGCAGGAGAAGCCGACTCAAACGACCACGGGGTTGAGGAATAGAAAATTAAACTTAAACTTGCGGACAGAATGCTTTGCAGCGCTGCGATGCATTCAAGGTAGCTCAGAAGTCACAACTCTCACAGTCTACCTCACACAGAGACACCTACAATATTAAAAAATAAACAAATCAGGATTTAATTATCTGTTTATAATCTATGTTGACTTCCTAACAGCTTACATTAGTATTAAATGATGACAAATATCCTGTTAGAAGATATAAGATAAAATAGATCAAATAAAAATTAAAAAGATTTTTAAAAATGATGCAATTGATATGCGATTAATCGCGAGTTAACTAGTTATTACATAAATAAACAAAAAGGATGTCCGAATGTTCCTTTTCCAAGGCTTTGCCAACCATTACTAGTGTCAGGATCTGAGCATTGTCGCCACGGTGACCGAGCCAAACACTGAAGAAACAGGGGTCAGCCTCATCATCTCAGCAAAGAGGAAGAAGAAGAACCGTTTTTCTAGTTTTCACCACCTAAAACCTCGGAGGGTAAGAAGCAAGGTTGTTTGTCTTTTTGCACCAGAAACCAACATGAAAACTTCAACCTCAAGCATCTTAAATACACTTTCATGTTGAATATCAGGTGTCTGGAAAGGGACGTGAAACACTTACACTGCACCTCCAGGTATTTCTGTGCTCGGAAGTCCTTGACAGCAGGGTGGTCCACGATGCAAACGACGGGCACGCCGTCATCCTCCTTCCCCACGGTGAACGTCAGCCGGCTGGTTACTGTGTACATCTTGTCGTAGGTCAGCTCAACTTTGGGTTTACCTGCAGGAAGTGAAAACAATGAGAAATTTTACATTTACAGTTCAGACCCCACAAAGAGGAGCAGGAGGAGGCGATCGGCTCCTCTCACATCTGTCTGCTACCATGTGAAGACGTCCAAAATGCAAACTGAACCGATTTAAAAACTCATTTGTAATAGTCTTAAATCATTTCTTTTATTGCCACTTTGAATCTGCAGTCTCTCTCTCTTGGAGCTGTTTAGGTCTAAATATTTATATCTACTCTTCCTTTTTTTAAAATTTGAAAATAAGAATTATCAGCAATTTGTTTCCCTTTTTAATGAACGTGTATATGGAGGATTTGTCAAGGCTTTTAACCCTCTGGGGACTATAAGGTATAAATGGCCGTTTTGGACTACTTTTGATTTTATGCTTATATTTAACCTTTATTTCACCGGTATCATTATTTTCAGCACATCATCACCTGTGTGGTTTTACAGTTACTTTGTCATTTTGATGAAGGTAATGACACTTACGAAAGTGTCCCGAAAGCTAAAACTAGGAAGTATGACGAAACATATGTGGCGCTTAGCTTCACCGCGACCACGCTGGAAAACGAAGAAAGACCGGTGTGTTTACTGTGTCTAAAAATGTTGGCAGCGGACAGCATGAAACCTAATAAATTATGGCGTCACTTAAACACAGTACACCCCAATCACGCTGATAAGCCGCTCGAATTTTTTCAGCGAAAACGTGCTGAATATTGCCAACA
>JBBBVU010000016.1:23697191-23708194 GCA_037177055.1 Atherinosoma microstoma
GAAATGTAGATCCTCTGTTCTCATTCAGTAAGTTCATGTCAGACATATTACAGGTTGGACTTTTTACTGTTGGAACACTTTTCTTACTATTAAATTCTGGTAAAGAAAAATCACAATATATCGTCTAACCTATAGTATCGCGATATATCAGGATATATCGTATCGTTGCCGCTGTATTGTGATATATATCGTATCGCCAGATTCTTGCCAATACACACCCCTAGTCCCAACGAAGATATTCCAGCACCCTTCGTGTCATATCACCATCAGTATCCATACAGCCAAAGACAGGGTTCTGATTGGTTCTGTAGCCAATCAGAGCTGTGATCAGGACATCAGGCCCCCGATCTGTTCTTAGCTAATCTCCAACAGTAGTTGTCTCAGTAGGTGGGCCATTTTGGTCATTGTACGACTACATAATCTGTTCAGGATTTATGGATAAAGTTGTTTTTATCCTGTTAGCAAAGCGGTGAACATCCATGATGTTAGATATGGGAGATCGCAGAAAGAAACTCCAGTTTCCCAATCATCAAAATAAAAAAAATTCCAAAACGTTTTCCTCGGATAAAAGGCACAAAACCGATCTGTGGTTCTGAAAACAGCTGACCTGTGTTTGTCCCTGGTCCAGCACACGAGTCTGGGCTGCTGGATGACTTATTCCTTCATTACAGTGAACATGATCAGAGCAGGTGATTCTCAAACAGCTCAGTTTGGGATCTCCGGGGAATATTTCTCTTGTCAGGATGTGCTTTGGTTTTTACTCGCTTCTGCAAGTTTGATGAGCTGAGAGGATCAGAAATGCAATGTTAATGTGAAACGCTCCCCTAGAATATAAATTTCTGCAGTTTGACCAGTTTGTGTATGTATAATGTGCATTTTTAATGAGCCAATCTCCATTTTTGTGGCCCGGTGGAGCAGTTTGCATGTTCTCTGTGCCTCAAACACCATCTCGTAGTCCAAAGACGTGTGGTCGGAGATAATTGGCAACTCCAAACCTAACTCAACCCTTAAAAGAATAAGCAGATATAGCTGATGGATAGATGAATGGATGGATGGATGGATGGAGAGAAAATAAGCAACACAAGGTTGAAGGGGTGATTAGAGTCTCAGAAAGTGTGCTTCAGCCAGATTGCTTGAGGCTGTATTACAGTCTTTGATTTATCCTTTAACAACACAGAATTAGATTGAAGAAATAAGACGGAAAGGTGAATCATTTGCTTTGTTTTAAACGATTGTTTGTTGACTTCATCGTTGAGTCACCATCTATCCAACGTTGGTTTAGGACCGTTGACCGGGGGCTTGGAGTGACAGTAATAGTTGTTTTTTATCCGTTTATTGCTGTAAATGTTGAGATTTGTGAGCTAACGTAGAAGAACAGAATAATGGTGCTTTGAGGTTAAACGTGATGGTATCTTTCTGGTATGGACCAGCCTACATTCACTACAAGTGAACGGAGTTAGGAGCATCTTCATAGCTGTATAGATTTTATACCCAGATAGGGATCACAGTTAACCGTGGTATGAACGTGATCATAAAGATCCAGCTAAAGATCCTGTAGTCTAGGTAGAGTTCCTGTAGTCCAGGTAGAGGTCCTGTAGTCCAGGTAGAGGTCCTGTAGTCCAAGTAGAGGTCCTGTAGTCCAGCTAAAGGACCTGTAGTCCAGGTAGAGGTCCTGTTGTCCAGGTAGAGGTCCTGTAGTCCAGGTAGACGTCCTGTAGTCCAGTTAGAGGTCCTGTAGTCCAGCTAAAGGACCTGTAGTCCAGGTAGAGGTCCTGTTGTCTAGGTAGAGGTCCTGTAGTCCAGGTAGAGGTCCTGTAGTGCAGCTAAAGGACCTGTAGTCCAGGTAGACGTCCTGTAGTCCAGTTAGAAGTCCTGTAGTCCAGCTAAAGGACCTGTAGTCCAGGTAGAGGTCCTGTAGTCCGGGTAGAGGTCCTGTAGTCCAGCTAAAGGTCCTCTAGTCCAGATAGAGGTCCTCTAGTCCAGATAGAGGTCCTATAGTCCGTTCTTCCTGGATTTCCTTGCCAACCTGTTGGATTTATTTCATGTTTTCAGAGCAAAGGGGATGTTTATTGGAACTGGACTTTATACCATAATGATAATTTCTCTGTACAAATAAAATGCTTCTCCCACCGAGGACTGAATGAGCAAAACTCTTTGGGTGACTTTATCTACTTCTTTCTACGTCTTTATATCTTTTTAAGAGACACTAAACATTTGTCTTCCCGGCCTCGGGTGTTTATTTAACCCTGATTTTCAGAACGAACCCCAAAACAAGGGTGAGCAGACGAAAGGTAATTCCAGCTATTATTTTTAATTCTGTTTTATGAGGCATGGCAGATTCTCCTAACAACAATTGCACTCGACAGATAATGATGGCTTAAACGTATACTCAAGCGGGGCCTGGTAATTAAATGATTTGAGGGGGTATGCAGCGAGCTGTGATTGTTTGCCAGTATCTGCTTTGTTTCTGATTATGCTAATATTGGGCATATGGAGCATTCAGGGCTTTTTCCCTGTTTTTGGCTGTTGTTGGAAGGAAAATGTGACATTGCTTTCATTCAGGGAGGTAATGGAAAGGTCTTTGCTTGTCTAAGTGCCCCCCCCATTCCCTCCACCCCCAAAAAAAGAAAGAATTGTTTTGGTTGCTTGAACTTGAAGAAGGGTTTGGCATGCACGCTCATCCAATGAATAAAGATGATGTGCAGCAAGCTGAGGTGGAAGCACCCTGCGATGCTCTGTTGACTTGCTGATCACACTTTTAGTGCCACTTTTCATCTTTTGCATTGTGTTCAAACACCTTGCACACACTGAAATGGGCCCATTTGTATTACTGAGATGATACGACATTATTAGAAAGACAGAATCGGTCCTTTCCCCATAAATAACCAAACACCACGGAGCTCTAGAAAATTACACTTTAGTTCCAGGTATTTTAATAAGTTTCGTTAAACACTTAATTTTACACTTAAAGGACATTTTTTATTGGCCAATTATTTCTCCACTTTAATAAAAGCCTAAACCAGGGATCCTCAAACTTATTTGTCAAAGGTATCTACTCCCCATTGAAGGCCAGGGGTCCGGAAATTTGCAAAAAACAAAACATTTATTGATCGAACTTTTTCACAGTATTTTCTTTCACGTATAAACAACATACATAACTATGACAATAATAATAGCAAAAATATTACAAATAAACTAATAACTTAAATATTTAACATTAATTCACCACATAATGCAAAAAAATTCAGAATGATAGATAAAGGAAAAATGATCAATATAAACATGAACAGCTGACCACTATTTTTTTTATTTTGACTTATAACTTCAAGTGACATAAAGTAAACTCTGACAGTTCATTTAGATATCACAGAAACATAAACTTCCTGCTGTAACCATCTTAGTCCAGAAGGTCTTCTTTGTAAACTTTGACATCTTTTCTCATCCCAGTTGACGCGTCTATAAAGAGCTTTCAGAGCACTGGTTTCATTTAGCTAGCGGAAGAGTTGTTACAAATGCCCGCCTTACTCTGCTTCTGATTGGCTCTAACATTACAAACCCCTGTGTACTGATAGGCTACTGGTTCCTGTCAAATATAACAGCCCTCTGCTCATGCCCTCCTGCCAGTTCCACATACAGAGGACAGGTTGGTTGTCACACACGGTCCAGACGCACCGATTAATAGGCCAGACGGTAAAAGTTGGTGAACATAAAGACTGTTACCACTAGATCGGACACTATTTCACACTTTAAACTATTTATTTCCCTATTTATGGAGGATTAATTTGGAAAAAGACTTAGGATAATAGCATTTTGTAATTCAGAACATAAGTTGGGTTGGATCCGGACTGACGTGCCTCGCGGTCCGGGGTCTGGACTTTGAGGACTCCTGGCCTAAGCCCATGCCGCAGGGTTTGGACTCCCAGCAGGTCATTCCAGCCTCTCTTCCCTGTGTTGATCCTGGCTCTGTGGGGGAGAGTGTTGTCATCCTGGAGGATGGGGTTAAGCCCCAGTATCTGGAGATTTGGGCTCACCGCTGGCTCCAGACTCACTCTGATATGTATGTCTGTTAATCAGATGCCAGTCATACATCTGGGACCGACACACACCTGAAACTCTAAACGTTTATCCCACAGCAGCATGATCTTTGCTTGTTATTCCTCAACGTAAAGGCTTTTCTAACCATTTTTTTATCAAAGGTTTTCATGGCAAGTTTACATTTTATGTGATTGTATTTGGGAAGTCATACAAGAGAAGGGACTAAAAACACACTCCGCTGTACAGCATCACGACCACGAGTGTTGATTAAAGCTCTGAAATCAATAATTCAATATCAGACCTGCTTCATGTGACCTTCTAGTGAAAAAGAGTGAAGATCATTGGTTGTGACTCTCAGGAATAAAAAGCTACTATCGGTTTTATTATGTCAAGCTCACTCGAAGACATGAGAGAAAGATACTTGGAGTGATATTACTTCCAGTTTTAACTTTATATTGGTTATATATTGTTTCCTAAATAAAATTGGCCGAAGACTATAATGTTAGTTTAAGTACGAATAGGGAACCTCCTCCGGAAGGTCTTTGCTTTACAGAGAGGTTTCTTTCAGCCTATCTCATGAGTCTGATGTTTACACATCTGTCTACCAGGACCAGCCAATGATTGTGCTCCAGAATTGATAAGAAGAATTGAAACTCCTTTTTTATTATTATTTCTTCGCTCCGATGGATCCTCTCTACTGGGTATTTCCTTATCAATAACCTGCCCTGGAACTAAGTTTCATACCAGTCATGTTCTTGATTGCTGGTTTCACAACGAACCAGCGGCGTTTTCTCTCCTATCTGCCGGGGATTGGGCAGAATCACAAACTTTTCCATTGACTGGTTGAGTTTACCGTGTGCTTTGCCATGGCAAGATAGCAGGTCCCCAGAGATTCCCCATGATTGTCCCCTTGTTCATTCCATCCTCACCTCACCCTGCCCCCCCCCCCATTCTGACAAACCTTGGATGTGCTGCCACTTTTCAGATGGGGAAAAAAAAAAGTGAGATGAAATCAGAGTAAGACTGGTGTACATAGATCATCCCTCAGAGCTGCAGGAACACAGAGGCTTTTACTCCAAGCATGCCAATCCAATTCACAGAGGACCTTAAAAGCCATGTAGCCTGTCAGGATGTATTTATAGAAAGTCCTCTAGGCAGCCATGTCCTCATTCGAGGAAAACGCTGTATAATATTTATATAGTATGAACAGAGCGATGTGGGAATCGGGCTTTATGCGTGTGCACATGTAGACGCTTCACCTATAAATTAATTGTAGAGTTCTGAACTCTTGATGAAATATTTGTGGCCACGTGAGTTAATAACATCTCCAGTTTGATCCCAGAGTATTGAATTATTCCCCTTTTGTCTCGCAGGAAAATGCCGACCTAACGTACAACTATGACTCTTGTGACATTCATCTACAGAAGCTCCTGCAGTGACAAAACACTGGAAATGATAGGTGTCAAGATTAAAGGCAATGATATCCTGGCTTTTATCGCACCAGTTTTAATTGAAAGTGATGCTTGCAATGCAGTGAATGAAATAATGAAATCCTTTAGAAATGTTTAGTCATTTACCTCAGCGGCTGCTGTTACCAAGCAGTCTTAAGCCCTGCAGATTTTCTCTCTGTTATGCAGTTTGTGTTTAGTATAAAAGGCTCTGTGTGTACCGTCCTGGCATTTTGCTTCTGTCAGCCGTATTAATCGGAAGTCAAATCACTTCCATTAGATTTCTAGGGTAAAGCATTTGGCTTGTGGGATTTGCTGAAGCAGGACAAGAAGGAGGAAGAAGGCAGGAGAGGGGAAAGATTGAAGGAGAAGCACCAGGCGGAGAGAGAATGGCTGGTGCTGATAAGCTGCAGGCAAGGAATACGCAAACCTCCGCAGTATATGAGAATGATGAATCAGGGATAATGGTCACCCTGCAGTGAATATTGTCATCACGGGACATTTTCTTCAGAGGCAACATTTACCTGTCACAGCATCTGCATTCAGAGACGTAATAATGCCGCTTTGTTCCGAGGTTTGGAGGTGCAGCTGTGGTACGGGGGTGAGGGGACTTGGAGAGGGTTTGGCTTTTTATGGGAAGAGCAGCTTTGGGGGATGAATTCGCTTTCACTGATTTGTGCAGATTGTGTGAAACGTGCCAGGTGATAATCTCTGGCAGAAGTAACGAAGTCACTCCCCTTTGCAACTTTGTTTTCAGCCAAACTGCTGCACTTCTCTAAATTGACGCATTGTGGAAACACAAGTAACAGGTAGCATATAAACTCAGAGCTGAAGAGTGCAGTTACAACTATTTTAAATCAGAAATCTAGAACCAATCCAGGACATTAAAATACACGTGGTTGCTGTAGATGTTCATAAAGAAACATGCTAAACTAAACAAACTGTTATAGTGGAAGAAATGAAAACACTAAAATAACACTAAATGAGAAGAAAATGATAAACTACACTAAAGGAAATTCAAAGTAAACTACGCTCAATGAAATTGAAAAAAACTGCAATAGAAATATGGATGAGAGTCAAATTAATACTAAACTACGCTTAATAAGATTAATGCTAAACTACGTTAAATAAAATTAATACTAAACTACGTTAGATAAAATTCAGACTAAACTACTTTAAATGAGGTTTTAACTAAACCACGCTAAATGAATATAAGAATCTACTGGGCTAAAGGTGATTGAAAGACTTAACTACGCTAAATAAAATTCAGACTAAACTAAGCTAAATAAAGTTAATATTAAACTACGTTAAAAAATGCAGACTAAACTACATTAAATGAAATGCAAACTAAACTACGTTAAAGGAGGTTATAACTAAACCACGTTAAATAAATATACTGTGCTAAAGGTAATTGAAAGACTTAATTATGCTAAAGGAAATGAAAAGAATAAATTCCACTAAAGGAAATTCAGACTAAACTACAGTAAAAGAAATCAGGACTAAAACAAGGCTACATACGAGGTTGAAGTACATTTAAAGACAGATATCACACAACCAACAGGGATGTAAATCACAAGTTTGATCTCAATACGACATTTGATACGTGTTAGCGAATATTAATTCTACCACGATGTGATTTCTTCATCATTAAAACAGGAATAAATATTAACTACTTCATACATGATCAGGCTTTTGTTATTGAATAAACCCTCAGGTCTGCTGTACAACCGGTCCTGAGTTCATGAACGTACTTTGAGGCCCTATTAGACAAATGGGCACATTAGACAGGAGCCAACATCCTCTGTGGAGTGATTGTTACCCACCCAACCCCCGGACCCCCGCCTGCCCACAGGAATCCTCTGCCCCACTGTGTAAGCCGAGCGCTGACTGGTCAATGTGATTGACATCGGAGCAAGCGGCCATAGTCGTCCATCTGGGTGTTGAGCGGTCTGACCTCAGGCTGCCAGATTCCAGAGCTCCAGGCTGGCATCCGATGAGAGGGGAGCTTAAGTCTTATTAGAGCCGGTATTACATCCAAACACATACACACCGCTTATTAAGACAACACTATCTGGAGATTAAAGACCCATCCCATTATACTCTGGGTCACAGAGGGCTTCTTGGCACCCTTGTAATCTGGAAACAATCACCCATGCTTAACTTGCCAACAGGGAGTCTTTGTGTTGTTGGGACAGTTTTTCCTGCTGTGTCTTGGCCAACGGTTGAGGGGCACAGGGGTAATATAGCAGTCAATTTACCTGCTACAAGTTCCTTTAAGGGTGTAGTGGAGCAGGCCTTTCAGTCCAGGTTCATACAGTGTAGGAACAAAGTTGTTCCGTCTCGCTTTATAAGTCATTACCAAAAAGCAAAGCTAACAGATTTCCTTGGCAGTCCAATCTTGTGCTGCATAGCAGCCAGCATATCACTCGCTGCTTTGATTTCTTGCCTTTCTGCCTCCCGACACAGCTGAAGGCCTGTCTTCCAGCGTGGGTAATAAGAGTTGAATGCATTAACCTTGTTTTCATTTACTCCCTGTGGATCCAGCGTGGGCCCGGCTACTGGGAAATTCTTCCTCTTTTTGGCAGTACACTTTATCATTGCTGGCACTTCCTGTTAAATCTGGGGACCTTTTTGCGACCTACCCTGTCTTGTCCTGGGAGAATTTCTCCTGGAGGTGACTCCGGCCTCTGAGTTTCTCAGCCCTCGATCCATGCCTCAGGCTGCCTTGTTCTTTGCTTAAAGGCCTCCTGGATTCTGGCTGTCAATAAAAGAAAAGGGAAAAAGAAGAAAAAACCCAGAAAAAGGTTCAGAAATGGCTCCTACTTCAACATGTCAATCTGTTGATGCTGGAGAACAACGTGGATTTTTACTGTTAGAAGTGTTTTGGGCAATCCTAGCACGTTGCGGTGTGAAGGTAATTCAATCTGGAGTTTATCTACACAGGTTAGGCCAGTGTCATTACAAGAAGTCAGCCTTTTTCAGATAATTGACTTCATAAAATTTAATGGAGGGTATTACTGTTCATGCCTAAGTAATTCCTCTGTAAAACCCCAGTGGGCTTTCCTTTACAGCTCCTCAGCTTTCATTCCACTTATATATTTGCAATATGATTTTGAAATTCATATTTCACTGTTGTACTGATAACATGCTGCACTCTTGGCGCTGTGCCTCTCGTCTGTACTTCACATCCCTTCGGTTGCTCTGCTCGGTCCTGCAGAGCACCACCTCGCGTCTCGCTGCACACCGGAGCCAGAAAGCACAGTTGGCACTCTCAAATTTGATCGTGCTTTTAATGTGCACAAGCTATTAATCAGCAGTTTTATTCTAGGCTACGGGGTTTAGGAGAGACAGAGTTATTAGGACTTTTTGGCCAGTTGCATTGTAACAGCTGTTTTATTTTCCAGTGGGGGGGGGTTTGACCAATGAAAGCTCTCGACTCTGATCACAAAAACGTCACTTTGAGTGCGGGAAGTAGTTCTTCAAGTGTTAATTAAAAAGGGGGCCTGGTAATCTGAGGAATGATAATGATCTTGCATCTGAAATGGAAAAAAAAAAAGAAATACTTGGGCTTCATTTCATGAGTCTCTTTGATACAAAACCAATCGTTAAGTTTAATTTCATTAGCTCTTTGTCCCAGAGTGTATTAGTGTTCAGAAGGGAGAAGGTCTGAGAACAATTAAAGCCTTCAGATTCAGTTTTTAATTTCAAAGGTATTATAATTAAAACAGTTGCTGGCAAAGATGAATAAAAATGAATTGAATTGTCTTAAAAAGCTGCACCAGTTCAGAAATGCTCCTATTTCTTCCCCCTTTAGGTTATCTTAAGCTTTTTAACAGGAATTCAGTAATGATTCAGGAATCAAGCTGATCCCTTTACATTATGCATGTGCATTTCAGTCAAGGTGAAGTAGATTGAAAAAGCCATGTTGAGCTCCTCTAAATCAGTCCTTTTGAAATATTCAGGAGGTCAGCAGCAGACACGGCATCAATAGTTTGAACCATAACTCTTTCATGATAAAGAATGTGTCTTAAATAACTTTTTTAGGCCTTCCCCACCAGGAAGGGTTGGTTGGCTTGTGCATGACGGCCGTGCAGCCGTCTGAAAGAAACAAAAAACAACTATTTTGCCTTATTTTGCTGTGTTTTCTGAAAGTTGTTTTTGTTCCCCTTCCTCTTGTTTTCTGTTTTGTATTTTGTGAAACACTGCTGTGCTTCCAGTTTTGTTGGTGCGACGTGCACCTCGGGGCCTCGGCAGCGTTCCCCAGCAGGAAGCAGTGATATGTATAAATGGGTCAAAACCTTCACGTTAGAAAAAAATAGCCCTATTAAACATTAGCAGGAGCGTGTGGACTCAGGCATGGTAGGGGTGCAACATTTGGCTTGTAATGTGCTTGTGTAAGGCATTTCTTTTGTTTTCGCTACTTATCTTATGAGCAGACATACAGCTGAGCCATTCTTGCCTATATTTAAACACTAAATGCATTTGAAATCAAGTTAAACGTCAATATTATAAGTGGCCGACCTAATTCTAATTAATGTGAGTACTTAGCATTGTCTGTCTGGCATTCCGCTTATTAATGAAATAGCTTTGTAGATCCATTACATTTGCTTGCATTGCATTTGAAATATTAAAATTATTTCAGTCCACTTGTAGACTAATGAAGCATGCCAGGGAACAGAAGGAGCTGTTTGCACAGCATGAGAGAAACTATCTCAGGTACAAGTTGCTTGGCGAGCAATTTCGCCTTGCTAGGCTTCGATTAATTGGCCAAAGTTGCCAGAGTGTATTTTTTCCAACAAAGAACAAAACTACATTTTGTTAGATCTCTTCACGTTGCAAACAGAGGAGCCGATGCGACTCAGAAACATGGTAAAAACTCCCTAATATTACTTTGTGATGGATCATGTAACAGAATTTTAAGATGAGGGAAATATTCTGCAAATGTAAAATAACATGAAAAACCTGAGAAAATACAAAGAATTTTAATTTCTTAAAATTAATCGTTTCATTTCACAGATTCATTATAATTCCATTAAAATGTAGTAAAAAAAGTTAAATATCTGAATTCAGGTTTAATATTGTAAATTGTCTTATTTTTTACTGTTATAGAGTATACATATGTATAGGTCAAAGAGGTGGACTTTGGACTGGAGAAACCAGGTTTAAGTCCCTGGACTGGCAACGAGGTTGAACCATTGTGAGCCCTCAAGCAAAGACCTTTAATAGCACTTATAGATAATTTCAATCTTATTAAAAATGCTAAAGTTTTTCATTAAAGATGAAAAAGCCAAAATAAAACAAAAGATCCCATGCAAAAGCAAACGTATAATCTGTATTTTTATTAGGAGTGTTTATTGGTAAGACGATATATTGCGATTTTTCTTTACCAGAATTTAATTGTAGGAAAACTGTTCCACCAGTAAAAAGGCCAACCTGTAATATATCTGACATGAACTTACTGAATGAGAACAGAGGATCTACATTTCACTACAGAAGAAATAAAAACACTTGCTCTTTATG
>JBBBVU010000016.1:23708294-23719045 GCA_037177055.1 Atherinosoma microstoma
TGTAGCATCAACCATACCAGCACTTAGTGCAATATAACACGTATGGAGCTGGAGATATGACACATGTATGAACAATGCTCATACATGGAGAATATTTCTGTTTTTATTAAAGTATCAAAAGAAAGCATGTTTGGTGCAAAATAATAAACACTTCTACTGTTTTCCTTTTAACACTATACATCTATATAAATCTAAAACTAAAGTGCTTGAGATTCTTCAAGTAAACTTTAACAAAAAGTCAAGTTTAGATGCAACACAGAGATGAACCACCACTGTTAATGTTTGCAATGATACCCAAGATTTTGGGGAGAAAAAAAAAGAAAAGAAATTCTTTTCAAAAAGTTTTTTAAATTTCTTTTTCATAAAAATCTGATATTATGGTTTTGAATATTGATACCACCACTGTGTACTGTTTGTATATATGATAAATTGTTGATTTTGAAAAAATAAAATAAAATAAAATAAATCGATATTGTGCTTTTGAATATCGATACAATATCATCACGCAAAATATCGCGATATTTCGGTAAATCGATATTTTCTTACACCCCTAATTTTTATGATGAAATTTTACATTATTTTTGGTGGTTTTTCACGTCATTCTTCTGGCAAAAATGTTCAAGTTATTTATTTATTTTACAGTGAAGGCCTGGATTTAATATGTAATTTTAAATACATTGCCAAAGTACCCTGCAATATTTCCATAAGACATGACTATTGGGCTAAATATTTGTGTGTAATAATGCAAACATATGGATAATTTAAAACCCTGCTGCAGGGCTTTAAAAGGCAAATCTGTGTGCAGTAATGGCCTTACAAGAAGCTCATATGTGGTGCCCTTTTAATCATTAGAAGACTGACAGAGTAGAATATTACCTCATTAAGAGAAAGCACCGCCATCCGTTTGTTCTCTCATCCTCACGTTGTGCATGTGTTTGCAGTCTGAGATAGGAATTTACTGTCCAGTGTCCATGCAAACTAACCCTATATGACCCTGGGAGAGGGCCACAGCAGGAGTCAGCAGACGGGCTCCCACTCAGGGAGCTCCAAGAGGGCATAGGGGCATTATTTAAAAAAAAGCTGGCAAGGATATCCTCCCATCTGTTGAGAAATGGCCGGCCGTCCAACTGACAGGGACACGGCGGCCATGTGAAGGTAGAGATGGACAGAGAGGGAGGGCTGTCTGGGGTTCCTTCCATCCTTCCTTTGCCCTATATGCTTTATTTAAGCCATGCACTCAGCACAGCGGATTATTTATTGCATATTTGCATATATATGAGGGCCTCTATTTTGACAGCTTTTCAAGCAGCACGCTCTTTATTGAGATTACATGAGACCGAAGACAAAGTGAGAGATGTCATTTCATCCAGAAATTGCACGATAATAGTGGGCAACGCTGCCGTTATTGCCAATCCAAAACAAGCTAAATAAAGGTATCGCTATGAATCTACAAAATGGAATGGACACCAACTTTGCATTTCCCTCTTCAAAATATTAAATCATCCTTGTTGTTGTGCCGGTTACCTCGAAGGCTTGGCACACATGGTACAGGTGTTGTTCGGGACTGAGCAGCCACATGCTGATCGTGACATTTTACATTGAAATCTTAAGAAAATTCAAATGATAAGTAAATGTAAAATAAATGTCTCGTGTTCTGTTGACCAAAATAACTTTTTCCTGCCATGCTGACGGTGGAAAATTGAATCTAGTCTACCGGTTGGGCATTTCTGGGTCTTCTGTACAAGGAGGAAGATTCCTCAATAGACCCTTTTCGTACTTTATGGACACGTCATGCGAGCATGCGCGTTAACCGCACTGAAGGGCAGGCAGCGAAACTGTTAAGTGAAGTAGCCGATGTGTACGTCTTTACCGAGGAAATTAAAGCAATGTAAGACAGTTGTTGTATATTTGACTGATTGAATCGACAAGATGAAAAGGCAGGTAAACAAGGAACAAGTTTCTACCAGTTTCCTGTTAAGAAACACCAGTAAGCAGCCAGGATTCATACGAGCCGCTATGCAAACTTGGAAATTGATGCCCTAGCTCTGCATATTCAGCAGACACTTCGTCTCCAGTGGAGACGTGGACTATTGTCGTGGACTATTGTCCGTCTGTGGACATGAATGTAGAGGAGAGACCTGAGTAGGAGGCAGCATGAATCCATCCTAGTGAGACTGTCCAGGTCTGCACCGTCCACCGTGTTTACTGCTTTCCAGTGGAAGCATCACCGACCCACTGATTCAATAAATGTAATAACTACAGTTTAATGAACTGGCTTCATACGCTACGTTTACATGGACGAATGTGTCGTAATAATGAATGAATGAATCAGCGGGTCATTGAGGCTTCCTCTGCAATGTAGTATACATGCCGGTGTCGGTTGGTGCAGACCTGGATCATTTCCAGGCCATAGACTCGCTGCAGCCTCCTACTCAGGACGCTGCCTCTCAACTTTTACACTTCATGTCATCAGACAGATGATAGTCCAGGTCTTTCTAGTCATCAGATGGGAGATAGTCCAGTTCTTTCTAGTCATCAGACGGGAGATAATCCAGGTCTTTGTAGTCATCAGACGGGAGATAGTCCAGGTCTTTTGTAGTCATCAGACGGGAGATAGTCCTGGTCTTTTGTAGTCATCAGACGGGAGATAGTCCAGGTCTTTCTAGTCATCAGACGGCCAACCACAGATGAAATGAGCCCTGCGTATTTGGTCCCGTACTTCGACTTCCAGTTTGCACGACTGACCGCACAAATCCAGGCTGTTTGCTGGAGTTTCTTCACAGGAAACCGATAAAAACTTGTTCCCTGTTTAGGTGAATGGTCTCCTCTTCGACTGAAACAGTCAGACATGCAACACGTATGTGGGATTGTTGTTATTTTCCTCATAAAGACGACTATCTATAGTGATTTTAATGTACGTTCAAATCTCCTGCCCTTCACGGGGATATCCAAGCATGCGCAAGTGACGTACGCATAAATTATGAAAATCGTTTATTATCTGAGGGGGGAGGTGGTGAGGTGGATCGCTGTGGCATCTGCAGTAATGCGACTGGTCGGATGTACTGTAATGCTATGGTGAAGAGGAACATGAGCCCGCCAGTTTACCCACCACTCTATGTTTCAGCCTTTATGTATGTTGCAGAGCTTTGTGGGAGAGGCAGAATGAGGCAGCTTCAGAGGGTAGCTGGGCTTTTCTGACAGATGCATGAAAAGCTGTGAGCTTAGACAGGAATCGGTGTATTGAAAGGAGCCAGGTGGGATTTTCTAGGGTGGGTTGTGGGGGGAGGTTTAATGTTAAAACAAGGGGAATTTTCCATGTTTCATTAAATTTATAGACTGAGTTCTTGGTTTACGGTACGTCTGCTGCAGTCCGCTCTATTTTTAATGCTCCAAGAAGACCAAACTTCTCTGATTATCTCCCTTCCAGATACACTTGTTAAATATGAGGGAAGCTGTGCAATCATAGGTGTGTACTAGTGCATGTCCTGCTCTCTTCTTCTGGCCAATCCTACCGTTTTCCCTCGGTTTGGTCTCTCCACTGTCTCAAATCCAAGTCATGTAGCTGGCAGCGTGATAGATGGACACGCAACCGATTAACTGTGTTTTACGCTCGCTTGAATTGGATAGATAGTATTTCTGTCAAGGTGAGCTGAGATGGCTGGATTAGAACATGGTGGTTTTCACTGCAGCATCGCCTCAGTCGGCTCCTTTGTTCCACGTTAAGACAACTCTTGGTTGGTGTACCTGCTGTTGCACAGAAGCCTGCTGGATTTGGCAGGTGAATATTCAGACCGTGTGCTGGGATCTTTGTTAATGCTGGATCTCATTGAGCCAAAGAAACCATATCACACTTTAGTTTTAATTATAAACTGATTCTAGCTACAGCACTGATACTCGCTCTGGTCCTACAAGGGCCACAATCCAGCAGGTTTTCATTGTGTCCCTGCTTCAACACACCTGCATCAAAGTAAATGGATGTAATAGCCAATCAGGTTCTGCACAGCGACTCATTAATCTTGAGTCAGGTGTGTTGGAGCAGGGAAACATGGAAAACCTGCTGGATTGTGGCCCTCGTAGGACAGAACTGAGTATCAGTGAGCTGCAGTTTTATGATGAAAAGTTCAGCCAATAATTTGATTTCCACTAAAACTGTGTCTATAATTCCTACAATGAATCCTGACATTTTTCGGTCATTTATGCAACAAGAATATAAATAGATAAATACCATCTACGATATATTTGTTTAAAGAGTTTAATTGGGATTAAAATGTCATTAATTCAACATTTAAACATTTTTGCCTTTGATGCCCTTTGCTCCGTATTCACAATAGACTGTAACACATAGAAGTCAACCATGAAGTGTTTAATAATAGGAAATATAGAAGATAGGGGTGTATCAATACTTCAGTGTACAGAGATTCAACGATCAACAATCTAGACTGAATTCTATGAATAATAAACTGCAGAATAAATAACAACATGGTTTACAGTCTGGACCTGGGTTTAGTTTCTACGTGGCATATTTCTGCCATCACTTCCAGACTGCTCTCTCTGTGGTGGATGGACCTGTGTGCCATGCCAGCCTGGAAGCTGCTGGGCATTACCTATGGTTCACCTGGATGAACACCTGACCATCAGTACCATCGCAGGTACTGATGGTCAAAGGAGAAAAACACATTTACAACGATTAGACCTGATGTAAGAATACATCACATATATTTATTCTTCCAGTTTTATTTGCCATGATGTGAACTAGAAGTCAACCGATACGTCATTTCCAGGGACGATTTCAATGCTGATAATTAGTAATCATGGAGTCCGATAACTGATATTTAGAACCGATATTCATTTGAAGTATAAATGAAAGTCTTGATTAAAGTCTTGAACTTTTGAATTACAAAAACGTTATTTTTATTTGTTGTTTAACAACCATTGCACAGACCACTCTTACAACAGTTTAATTGTTTGGATCAACGAGTAGTCTCCTAGCGATACAGACTAAAGGGGAGGGGGACTCGAGGAAGCTGATTGCTAAGCCAGGAGTGCCCAAGTCCTCGAGGTCTACTATCCTTAATCCAATGAATGTCTGGTTCCCAGGCCTCTTCAGAGCTGAATGACATGTGGATGCAGGAATTCAGCCATGTGATTCAGTGTGATGGAGCACCTCTCCATGACCGGACTGGACTGGGAGACCCCTGCACTGAACGCTAATCGCTAAGCTCCCTTCACAGTGCTTTCACTAGTTGTGTTCATATATCGGGCCTTATAGTAACATCATTACTCGTCATGGGTCGTAGAAGATTGCCATATTTATTTAAACGTCAGCTTATTCTGCAGTGGTGCTGTCTGTGCTTACCTGTAAGTGGATTTATCATATCGGCCGTCCCAAAGATAAAGAAGACAGATAAAAGTCAAAATGCTTAATATCGCCGCTGATGATCCTCCAGGTTGACAATCTTTCAGACCAACGATCCTCCAGACCAATGATCTTTAGGGCTGAGGATCGTCCAGACTCACGATCCTCTAGGTTGACGTATTTCCAGGCCGACGATCTTCCGGGCTGAATTTTTGTTGAATAAGCAGATTGTTTTTCATTTAAATGTCTGATTGAACTCAGGAATAAAACTAGATTTTGATATTTTAGTAGTTTTTTTGTGATTTCATATGAAAGGAAGTGATTCCGTTCATGTTGATCCTGAATCAAAGTGAATCCAAATCGTATTGTGGTGATATCAGCAAACATGATATCGTATTGTGATCGAACTTTTGATTTAACAGCTCGAATCGAACCGGGCGGTCTTATCGAAGAGCCGTACACTTTTTTTTAGATGAATATGTGTATATGAGCTTTAACATGACAACTGGTTTAACAGTTTGTTGTCTCATAGTCTAATGGGTGGTTGATTCTATCCTGCAGGATTATTTGCTGTTATTATTTACCAGTTATTTTGTAATTAAATGCATATTTACCATCAATCTCTGATCTGAAAATACGTGGTCATGAACCAGCCCGTACTAGTCGACCAGTGAGTTATTAGGAACAGATGTGCTTCCAGTTCAAGACAATCCAGCCATGACTGTCGCTGTTACAACTGTTTGTCCGTTTCCTTGGTGATCAGTATTAATTCTTGTCATATGATGCGGAATTGAACATATGAGGTTAACATTTCTGAATCGTTCCCTCCTCTCTGTTCAGCCATGAGCAACAGCGATCACATGATCACGGTCCCGGTACAAAATGAGCATGTTGTGGATGAAAGGATGTGTATTGCGTTGTTTTCATCTGAGTTAAAGGTTAATGGCTTTGAGTTTAGATTGCCTTTTTCTGCAGAGCCTCCGTCTCCGCTGGCGACCAACAACACTGTGCATCGCTGTGATGTAGATATTTACACGTTGATGAACAGCTTGCTGTCCAGGTGGTCTTTATGTCTTTGATGAGAGTGATTGGCTCCTGTCCTGTAGACAATGAGTTGCCGTGTGTTTGTGTTATTATAGCTCTGCTTGCCATCAGCCAGCCATCAAACCGGAACCTTCTCTCACACTGATGCTACGATGAACAAGCTATTCTTCTCTTTACCTACCAGCTGGTTTAGTCTTCGGACTCTGAATTAACAGATTGTGAAGCAAATTTAAAACCTGAGACAGAATTTATACAAGATGATTTAGAACAGTGGTTCCCAACCTGGGGTCCGGCACACCCCCTGGGAGTCCCCGAGGCTTCAACCATTCAGAGCTGTTGTGATTAAAAGCTAAGACCATGTCCACATCGAGACAAGCTGAAATGTGTCAGGTACGGGGGTCTAGGAGGTCGGTTCTGGTCCATGTACAGGGCGTAGGAGGTCAGGTCTGGTCCATGAACTGTACCAGATCTGCTCTAGAACTTGGAACTTTATATCTTTTAAAGGTCCACAGAAATAAAACGCTTTAATCAGATTATATGAATCAGATTATATGAATCAGACTATCTGAACGTGAAAAGCGCCTGCGTCTCCGTGGGTAGAGACCCGGCTAGCAGGCGTCCTTCGTCCTGGTCAAATCATTTTCTAAGACAAATAAATAAACAGGCATCTTAATGAAGCCTCAGCTCTGCTCTTCATGCTGTAGATGACTTGTTTTTAGAACGTGAAGGTCAACAGCATCTCACGGTTTCTGCGCAGCGAGCTGGAAAGTATTGCGTCGTCTTTGTCCGATCGCACTCCTCCATGCTACAGAAACACTCGACTGCAGCGGTTTTTGTCTGGGTTTGTTTCTCCAGCAGAACCCTGCGAGCCTGCATTGAGATAATGATAATTTTATGTTCCCATAGTCTGAGCATGAAAGCTTTAATGCAGGTTATTCATCCTTCCATGCATCCTGCTGCATTATAATGGGCTTTTTTTTATGTGTTGCACAATGTTAAGCATTTTGTTTCTCTCTCCTCTCTCTAGGTAAGTGAGATTTGGTTTCCTGCTTCCTCCATCCTGAAACAAGCACCTCTCACCCCACCCGTCAAAGAATGCCCTCTGGAGATGGTGGGTGCTGCGGTGATTCATCAGCTGGTTAAAAATATTCCTCCTACTCCCTCTCCCTGTGATTGTCAAAGGAAATGAAGCCAGCTCCCGCTCGCCCCTAAACAAGCCGTCTAAGCTCGTGAGCTTGCATCATCTCAGTGTGTCCCGACTCTTTCCAAGCATAGGATGTGTGTGTGATGTAAGAGAGAGGCCTGAATGATGACGAAGCCTCTGATTGTGCTGAACTGTCCTGGCTCTGCTGCTTCTTGGATCGGTAGCTTGTTGGTTTGTCCTTGCCTTGCATTGATGAGCAGAACCAATTAATCACAGTTCTTTATCTGGACCTTTATTCATTTGGGACGGTGACACGTTTTGTTGTCGACCTTGTGCTTTCCGGGTTGTTTTTTGTCCCAAAGTTCCCTTTTCAGCTCAGATACTCATTAAGGAGGGCGGACTGAGTGTTTGGTCGGTCTGTTTAAGGTCCAGAAGTTTCCCCAACTTTGATAGAAGTCCGACCTTGACGGGGACGATAAATAATTATCACAGTGTCTCTGATACAGTTTTGCTCCGTGTGATTATCCCTCCCCGCTGTCCTTCCTGAGGCACGTTTTATCTTCACCTTCCAGGCGGACCAGATTAATCCAGTGAAATGTGTTTTAGCGAAGTTGCTGCACTAAACGTGGGGAAAAGGAAAACCGGGGGTTTGTGTATATCCTGAATGAGAATGAGTCTGGCTTCCTCTCCGAAGCGGTGTTTACGCTGCACAGATCAATCACTTCATAAAGCATTGTTTTTGGTTTTAACTTTTGAGGACCTTTGTTGGCTTTGCGGATGATGAATTTTGCAGCAACCCACCCGTGGACCAAACATCCAACTGATGCAACAAGGCTGCAATTGTCTTTGCTTTTGAACAGCGGCTTTCTCAGATGGATGGAGTTGCTGAACGTCTCGGAGAGAACGGTCCTCTCGGCTCCAGGGGCGTCGGGGCGCTGCAAATTAACCGAGGCCTGCGGAGGTTAAACGCTGCTACCGGGGATCCCATCACATCATCCCCATCTAGCCTCTGTCCTTTCTGTCTCATCAACAAGGGCTGTCCATATCACAGCCCATTCATTTCTCTGTGTGAATCAGCATTAAATGCAGCATATTCTTTCTTTTTTTGGTGTGGAAACAGCCTGTACATCGACATATTTCTTCTTATATTCACAGTCTAAGTGAATGGTGCTTTGTTTGTATTCATAGAAATGACCTTTTAGGTCTGTCCCACCATTTGTCCTCTCTGCACTGGCTCAATGGGCTGCAGTGTTCACTCTGACACAGTGACAGCATGGCCCCTAAAGGCCCTCAGACCTCCCAGATGATGGAGTGGATGAGACATCTGCCATGGATGGCAGCCTTGGGTACACTGTACCCTGTTGAAGCTGAAAAATATGATTTCAACCTTAGTATGCTGTGCTGACTGAGGTCTCCTGCAGCAGTCCCTGGGTTGTTGGTGCTGGATTGATTGCTGGACAGTATTCCCTACAACAGACTTATCATCCACCTTCCACCACGCAGAGATGTTGCAGAGATTCCTGCCCAGAAAGAAAGATTCTGGCTTTAAGCAAGCAAATAAATCTGAGTCCATATAATTATTCGCTCCACCGCAGCACGGAGGTTAGTTTTCACACACGTCTGTCTGTCTGTCCGTTAGCAACATAACTCAGACGGATTTTAATTAAATTTTCAGGAAATCTTCGACATGGTATCATGAACAACTGAATAGATTTTGGGGGTGATCCGGATCACCGTCTGGATCCAGGCATGATTTTAACACTAAAACATTGCAATACCCCCTAGAACCACCAGAGGGGGGTCATTCTGACATCGTGCCGACGCAGCATTAAATAAATGATAAAGGAGGAGTTTACAGAGGACAGTTTTTTTTCCCTTTGAATCTTTTTTTATCATCAGAAGTAGACAAAGCTTCAATAAATCAATAATCATTAATCAGCGTGTGGGGTTACTTTGGGTCAAATACTTCCTAGCTTACAACATTCACTGACAACACAGCTGACATATAACTAAATGACATCATTTTTTACATGGATTAATATTTTTATTAAATATTTGACGGGGAACAATTAGAAAAAAAGCAGATTTTGGATGGATCCTGGGAATCTTTTAAAGGATTCTTTATTATGGGGTGCTATTAGAGCTTCTAACTCAACAGATGATGCCCAGAATCATTGGCTAATAAAGTAAATAAAATAAAAAATACAAGATGACATCATGGTAGATGTTATAGTTTAACTTAGTTGATATTCTGGATGAGGTTCTAGATATAGGGGGTCCTGGGTGGGTTTTATTTAGGTGACTGAGCCTATGGCTTGTTGGGGGGGTGCACTCTCTGAGAGCTTCTAGTTCTTAAATGTTGGGAAAATTATGTTTTGCTTTCATATAATGCAGTTTTCTGAATATAAAGATTTCCATCCGGTCTCTAACAGGAAGTAATTATCTCTAAAATATCTCCATCTTTTCCCCGAGTCATGGAAGCTGCAGCTAAAATAACTGAGTCATCGGAGTACTCAAGCTCTGCGATTTAGGGTTTCATCTGAGGATGTGCATTATAAGTAGGGGTGTAAGAAAATACTGCTTTACCAAAATATTGCATTGTTTTGCATGACAACATTGTATCAATATTCAAAACCACAATATCCACATTTATTTAAAAATTAGAATAAAATAAAAAATTTTTTATATATATTTTTATTGGGAACAGAGACAAAGATAACACTTATTACATGCATGTGAGAAATTTATGTCAGTATTCCCTTATATATATTCCCTTATAATATATTTTTTTGCCAGATTCATTAATATGCTATATATGAAAACATTACAGTTGTAGTATCAATATTCAAAAACACAAGTATTTTTTTTCAACAATTTTTGAAAAATCTTTCACATTTTTTCCCCTCAAAATCAACAATTTGCTAAATATGCAAACATTAACAACAATGGTTGATTTTCCTGTTGCATCTAAACTTGACTTTGTGTAAAAGTTTACTTGAAGAATCCTGAGCATTTTAATTTTAGATTTATATAGATATATAATGTAAAAAGATAACAGTAAAAAGGTTTTTATTTTATTTTACACCAAACATACTTTCTATTGATAAATACTTTAATAAAAACAGAAATATTCTCCATGTATGATCATTGTTCATACATGTGTCATATCTCCAGCTCCATACGTGTTATATTGCACTAAGTGCTGGT
>JBBBVU010000016.1:23784199-23798965 GCA_037177055.1 Atherinosoma microstoma
TTAGCTGGTTAGCTCCCGTTAGCTCCGGGTTAGCTTTGTTAGCTCTTAGCTCAGAGTTTGAAGGGTGTCAATCATCCCTCCCCACGCTAACAGCCCCCCTCTCAGCGCCTCCTCGTCGCCCATATTTGGGTTTTCCGGGAGTCACGAGACTAGTAACGTTGCCAAGATGGCGACGGTGGGAACCTCCCAATGAGCTGTTCAGAAACCTGCGGGTCACCTAGTTTCACAGTTCGTCCATTTCTTCTACAGCCACTGGGTAAACTCCACTGAGTCGGCTGGCTGGGTAGTAAAGGCTGGCAGTAAAGGAGGCTGGCAGTAAAGGAGGAAAAGGGATCAGAGTTCAACTTGTTGTAAAGTTTAATAAAAGGTAGCGTGTGAATGTGGGGAAATATACATGCTACTGAATAACGTATCTATTAATCATCAATAAAATTTGTTTAGATGGAAATATTATTGATAATAAGTCTCATTGTATCACAAAGCTGCCTGTATAAGCCTGGATAGTACGTTGTCTTGTTCTTTGGATGTTGTGGGGTCTTGTGTGACCTCTGGATGAGTCGCCGCTGCCCCCCCCCAGGTCAGCCTGCAGTCGTGTTTCATTTGAAAGGTTTTCTCCCCTTCTTCTCGCACTTTGGGTGGAAAGTTTTTTGTGTGAGTGTAGCTCACGACTGCGTTGAGGAAGTTGGCGTTGGAGGTTGCTGGAAAGTCGGTGGCGGCGCTCGGTGCCGCCGGCGGGATCTTTGAGGAAGCAAAACGCCATCAGAGATGCAGAATGTGGGAGTCTTAATTAAGTCGCTCTTCTCTGATTGTTTGCTTTATACAGCTCGCTTCCTTAATTAGACGTGCGTCTCGGTGCGTGCCGTCTCTGTACGTGGGCGAGCCTCTTTCGAAGTGTGCGTGTCCGTTTGCAGTCATTATCCGTGTAAACAGGAGCTCAGCGGGGAACGCCGAGCTTTCTTTCCTCCTTCTTCCCATCAGCGAGCCGTCTCCTTCACAACGTCAGCGACTCGGACGACTCGGGTGTGTAGGTGGCGGCTCACTTCACACACAAACACCCGCTCTTTAATCTCCCCTTCACCCGGTCCTTGTTAGGCAGATCAGCCTCCGTGTGCTGCTCTTTTCAATCACTGAGTGCCAGAGGCAGTAAATCAGGGATTACGGTGCAGCGTGGCGCTCCATTCTTCATGCTCCCGGCCCTTTATCTCATCACCGAGCACCTGCACCAGCCATGATGGGCCCCACTAAACCTTCATCACCGCCGCTGACCTCGCTCATCACCACCAGATTAAAAAAACAATTGTGCCTTTGCCTCAATCCCCGTTATGGCCCCTCGCTATTTATTTTCTATTGGCTCTCATCTCTCTGATTAAATTATTTTAATCAATCAAACAAGCCTCTTTAGAGAAGCCGTTCAGATGAAACTCAGAGATGATACTTAACCAATCAGGAGGGCTGTACAGGTAGATGAAGTGCTGCATTGCAACTCTCTGGGGAGCCAGCGTACATCGCATTTGGGTTTTTTTATTTTTCTGTGACGTTATTAAGATAGGATTTCAGAATCCGCCGGTCTCGGGGGAAATCTACTGATTCTACTCTGGATAATGACTTAAAGAGAAAACCTGCTTCATGGTTCAAACACAAGCTATAAACCAACTCTTGCATTTGTAGGCCATCCCTCTCTCTGATTGGTGTACTATATTTTTCTGACTCAGCTGGTATCTGACGAAGAACAGATGACATTTGAGAAAACTGCACTGCACAAACATTGCAGGATTTGCTAAAAAGGCAGTTGCAGGGGATGAATAATAAATGTTGGGCTTTGTTCGCTTGGCTTTCTTCCAACGGTGCTGCAGCAGCACTCAGCGATTATTAACACAGAATTGGACTGCAAATAGAAAGAATTAATCAAACTAATATCTAACATGTTTGAGTTTCATTTCCCTGGTTTTAAGGCTTCTAACTCTTCTGATGGTTGGAAAATGATGTGGTCCATCACTTCTTCCCAGGGTTGGAATTACAGGGGAGCTAAGGGGAGCTCGGCTCCCCTTAAGACATTCAGCTGATATTCTAAGGGGGGAGCCCTGAAAATAATCCACTTTCAGGTTACATTTCATTTTTCTATACGATTCGAGACGTTTTCTTTTTCTAAGGAAAGCATTTATTTGTCAGCATTTTGTCTTTGATCATTTATTTAACTTGATTAATTGGATCCTCCAAACGATGCAGGTGATCCGTTCTGGTTCCTTCAGCGCAGCGGACGGCAGCGTTGTTTCATTTAACGCCGCGAGCGTCCAGAACCACCCGATCTGCTTCGTTTTGTCCCTTTTTCTGGTTAAAGAAGCCGCATGCAGTAGCAGCAGAAGGTTTTTCGGCCACTCTATGTGCAATAATATGCATGCACGTGCACGTAACCTGCAAAGTCACGGCGCACGCCCGAAAATAAGGCTCCCCCGAAAGCCCCTATGTAACTCGAACCTTGCTTCTTCCTCTGAAGGCCAAACTTTAAAGGTGAGGTGACAACAGAGCATCTAAGGTGGAGGTGTGACAGCAGACTGACAGCTGAGAGAAGCATCCGTCCTCCTACACCCTGCTACCTCTGATCTCTGTGTGTGTGTTTGTAGCCTCTGCAGGAGGAGTCGGCTCAGGGTGACACCTTAAATGGCTCATTCTGCTGCACATGCTTGTTTACATGACAGGAGGAAGAAATGCTTTTTTTTTAATTTTATGGGCAGAAAGAAAAATGGTGTTTAATAAGGGCGGAGGGGAAGATTTCTGGGCACCAACCAGAGGGCTGCAACGTGATTATAAACCCATTATTAATACATCTCAGCTTTGTTTCTAACTGTGACTGTATTTTAAAAGCTAAACATTTCTGATGACCTCTAATGCATTTGTTTTAAATGTGTTGTTTCTTAAATAAATAAAACCGATGTAGTCATTGCAACATACAATGTCAGGCCCTTATGAAAAAAACAAAAACACATTTAAATTAAAATAAAAACAATAAAATTAAATAGATAAATAACTTAATTAAAAATAAATGAAAAATAAATAAAATATTAAAACTTAAATAAAATAAAAAATTGATTTAATAAATAAAGAATGAATTAAATGTAATATCAGAATCAGAATCAGGTTTATTGTCATTATACGGCAAGGTATAATGAAATTCCGTCTGACCTCTCCCACATGAAATGTACAAACGAGACAATAAAAAAATAAATAAAATAAAAATATATAATATATATAATATAATATAATATATATAAATTAAAATGTTTATGAAATAGATTAAAATGAAAAATACAAAAAAAAAATCAATGAAAAATAAACTTAAAAAACCAGTGGAAATGAAATAAATGAAAACAAAAAATTAGATAAAAACACAAGAAAAAGATAATAAAAAAAATCAAGTAAAAAAAAAAGAAAAAAAGGAATAAAAGAAAAAAATTAAATCAATAAAAATTGAAAAATGAAATAAAAATAAAATAAAAATCTGGTGACCCCCTGAAATTATCTTGTGGCCCCCACGGGGGTCCCGACCCCATTTGAGAACCACTGCCTTATCGTAAGAGGTGCCAGTAAAGTTGCCACTCCTTTAGAAAAGCATCGAACATCTTCTCTCTCCTCTACTCCTGGTGAGAAGCGTCATGCAGTCATGGCGTCACCGGGATCGTTTCCCGTAGCAACCTGACAGTCTGGCAACAGCTGAAACTTCTGTGGAGAGAAAACGTTCAACGGTTTGAAAACGTCAGCGGAAAATGTCAACGTCTGCAGCTGCAGCGGCTCTGAGGAATCACAGCGAACTGAACATCACACGTTTACTTCCTACGGTATAAATATTCCAGAGGGAGGAGGCATGACGTTGAGCGCCGCTTTAACGTCACCTCTGGAGACGGCATTGCAACCAAAGTGCCTCATGTTCCCGCCACAGGCTCCCAGTCCAGATTGGAGCTGAAGTAGCTGCAGGCTACAGGTTTTTTACTGTTCCACAGTTTGAGAAGGTTGTGGGAGATGAAGCGGAGCGAGACGCTTCTAAAAGCCGACAGGATTTATGATGTGTTCTTTGCTTATAGCAGACTGGATTTCACCGATCCCCCAGACAAATCTTTTTCCTCTCTGTACTCACAGCTGTCATGCAGAATATCTTATCGCATCGGCTGAAATATGGGTGGGTGGGTCTGCGTGTGTGTGTGTGTGTTAACGTGAGAAATGTGGCTTGTGGTTAAAAGGGCAGCAGGATAATCACTCTGGCACCTGCTCGGGCTCCCATGCGTTGTTAAACGTCTCGCTACTCTCAAAGTCAAATACAAGACGAGCCTAATGGCTCCCAAAGCTGGTCATTATAAATGCTGATGTTAACTACAACTCTCTTAGCACTGAAGCACTTTGTGGATCAAATATAATACATATTCCTGTGGTTTGTGGCTCCCATTAAAGGTGTCGGGCTCCACCTGGCACGCTTTAAGTATCACAGTCCCTGTTGACTCTTTATGTCATTTGTCTCCAAAATAAATGTTGCTTTCATTTTCCAGGACTTGGAGCTAAGACGATCATTTATTTCTGCATTTTTTTCCCACTTAGATCACGTTTCGGTCCGTTAAGAGAAGGATTTAATGGATTTCTGCAGATACCACGATTTAAATATATGAAACTTACCTACATTGTAGATGTAAATCATGTCTACACACGTCTGCAAAATGATTCATCACCTTCCTTTAAAAAAAAAGCAAAATTCTTGATAGTAATTCAGATAACTGGAGACTAATATTAAGAGTAATATTAAAAATAAATTTGCTAAATTATAATTTTGTGAAATAAGACATTGTTTGTTAATTTAATTGAGTTGAAAAAATAATAAAAACCAAACAAACAAATCATTGGTCCTGGACCAATGAGAGCACTTTGCTGATGAGCAGTGGGCCAGAATACCTGTGGACAGGTGTAGAAGTCTGATGGAGAGTTACAGAAAAGACCTGATTGCTCAACTAAACATTAGCTGATGATGATGTAATGTTTATTAGTTTATAATATTTTTTGCTTGTTTTTCCAAAATATTTCTAATGAACCACAATTCAAAAACAATGTCAAGATTTTCATGGAATTTTCATTTATTATTACTTTTGTCAGTTTCAGCTGATTTCAGTGACGGCTGGTTTTTTCCTCCTTTAAACGGGGGGGGGGGGGATAATTATGACATTTATATGTTGCCCCATTTTTACTCCAGGCCACTGTTAGCCAATGTATAATCACACATCTCTCTTTTTTTTTTTAGTCCTTTCCTTTATGATCTCTCTGTCATCCATACTTGAAGGACTGGGATTATTGTTGGTGCCATCGCACACAATCCGAACGAATCAGCTCAGTCGTTATTATGATTTCAGCGGAGGTTGGAGGAAAAGATTAGAGAGATTGGTTCCATAGCAGAGCATAATTGATTTATAATGCATCAACTGGGGAAGCAGCCACCAGTTCTTCACATGAATGAGCAACAGTATAGGGTTTGGTGAAGGGTGTTTGGAGGTTATCAGAAGTTGGAGGACGGGGTGAGATATTTTTTACAGCAGTAAGGAAGATGGATGCACGTTCAAGCTGTTGGTTTAGAGAATAAAACGTAAAAGATGCACTTTATTGCCTATTAAAGTTCCAATATCCAGTTTTAAACCTTAACAGAGCGGAAAGCTGCTTGCTGTGTGAAGATATATCTGTACCGATGCTTTCTCCGTCTTATTTTCTGTTTGACGGACGCTTGTGAATATCTGTTCATATCTTTCGGAGTTTCACATTAAGGTTCATTATATTTGCTTTTATCGGTTTCTTTCTCTGTTTTTGGTTGATCTTGGTTTGGAGCTAAGCTGAGCTGCTCTTGTCACCTTTCTTTTCTTAGATCAAACATTTAAAGTTGAGGTATTTACATTTTACGATGGTGGGAATAAAATAAAAAAGTGAGATTTAAATAAATAGATTTAAAACTGATTAAAAAGGAGATCATCTTAGTAAAGGGGGATAAGAGGGCCGAAAGACTACTACAGTCTGAATATTGAGCTTTAAAATGTTCACATCATGTAAAACTGGAAAAAAAAAATAACATCTATTTGCTCCTATTTAGAGTCTCAGACCAAATATTTTTACATGTACACTCAGACTGGAACGATATGTTTCCTCAGGATTCCATTCTTTTACAATGTTTTGGGTGCCGATTCGATTTAAATTGCGATTCTTCGATATTGCCGATTTTTGTGATTTTTATTTAGCTTTTTTAACCCCAGATCATGTGAAACAATGTAATCAGGAACCATATTTCCCCCAAAAGACTGCACATCACATGTGAGTCAGTTTTTCTGATTCATTCAGCAGGATTATATTGAAGCTTTCGAATATGGAGAAAACAACACAGCAGCCAGACCATCATTCTTGCTTCAGTGCCAGACAAGACTAATTAAAAAAATAAATAAATACATTTTACATTTTTTAACAAAAGAAATTGATTTAAAATTCTTGAAACAAAAAAATCGTGACATTTATGTGAATCCATTTTTACCCCCCACCCCTACTACACTCACTACACCTGTATTTTCTATTACTAACTCCATCATCTAGTTATCTTGAATGCTTTTGGCTGCAATAATCACAGAGAAAATCTCACAGTGTGACCGGCCTGTAGTAGTACGAGCATGTCAGAAAGATAACTGGACTCGCTGCCTTCACCGTCTTCTCCGGTGATCATTGAAATGTGCCTGAATGCAAAGTCTACGCTCATAAAGAATCCTGATCAACTTCAGACTGGTGGAATATGAAAGCTACAACTGGAAATGAGCTAAAATGAGATGCTTTTCCACCTATAATGATGGTTCCATGTGAATCTCCACCACTGAGACTGATTCCGTACGCATCTGGATACGCTGCCAGCGATGCGATACATGAAGGATACAGCGAAGCGGCCTGCCGATACGATGCGGTACGATTCATTAATGCTTTGACAACGATTTGACTTTAAACGATACGATTTGGTTCGATACGATTCATGATGCGATTCAACACAATGCAAAGAATATAGAAGCCCACATCTGGTTGCTAAGCAACCCAATTATTTTGTCCTCTCTCTTTTCCTGTAAAGAATGTTTTAACTAACAAACCAATAAATCCAACTTGATATAAATCCAACATGTTACAGATAGAGGAGGTTTTATTTCTAATAAACACGAAATTATAAACAAAAACTTATTTTTCATCACATTTCCAGCGTCAACAATGTGCATCGTGCAAATAGCTTCCTCATAGTGTGATGCACAGACAGACTCTCCTCTGGTTGGCTAGCTCAGTTTTACATCTTCCTTCTTAAAAACTTCTGACTTCAGGTGAACGTCTCCTCTTACCCGTCGTCTCGCTTCGCTCCATGTTTGCTGGAATCTAACAGCGGCTGAACCAGGACGAGTCCCCGATGTTTTAATAACAAAACGGCAAAAGAGAGCGATGATGCGTTCAAGGTGCCTCAAAAAACGTGGTTATGGAGATAAACGATGTAATAATCGATGTAACCAACAAGGGGGGGCATCTCCTGCACAATGTTTTGATGCTTTTCCAGCATGAAGTCAAACACTACTTATGTTTTCAGGCGGCAGTGGCTCAGGCGTTAGAGCAGGTCGTCCATTAACCGGAAGGTTGGTGGTTCGAATCCTGCTCCCCCCAGTAAACTGTTGTTGTGTTCTTGGGCAAGACGCTTCACCGTCCTCGCCTCCAGTGGTGTATGAATGTTTGGCCATTGGCGCCCATTGGCAGCCACACCACCACCAAATGATCTTTGGGTGTCCTGAAAAGTGCTGTATAACTCTAATCCATTAGTATTATTTTCTGAGCGATTTAGTTCACCCATCTTCCACTGACACTGCCTGAGTGTCAGTCTGGATAAAAGATTTCTAATCTGAAATCTGTTGTCACCCTCAGCCTCCGTTGGCTTCCCTGAACTTACAGTCACAAAAAAAGACGTTTTAGATACTTAGCAGCAGCTATATTTTTGCTGGCTGGGTGAGAATCTGTCAGCTCCGAGTTCTTCTGAAGTCTCATGTGGCGACAGCAGGAGACGTGTGACTGAAGTTTCTGTATGTTCACATTCAGATGAAATCTCATTTGCCAAATCCGCTGCATTACTTTTAATAGTGAAGCTCAGAGCTGTGCAGGAATCTCATTTATTAGGATTCTGCCCACTTCCTGACATGCTGCGAAGGAATAGATAAGAGCTGTGGGAACGTGGTCTGAGTTTAATAAATAAACAGATCATGCACCAAATAATTAACCTCTCAGGGTCTTTGACATGGTCTGAAAATGCTGCAGCGGTGAGGGGTTGTAGGGAAGCTGCTCTGTATGTATCTCCAAGGCTAACTCTTCAGAGATGACTTCTCTCCTGATTTGTGAAATATATTTTCAGGGTGTAGTTAATTAAACAGAAGCAAAGCAGCAAACCCTCCATGAAACAGAATCAGCAGCTTGTATGATTGGTAGATTATTTATTGATTAGCAAAGAACACAAATCACAAAAACAGAAGATTTTTTTTTTTTTTTACATGTAATAAAGCTAAATCACAAAAGTCTTGGCTGGAGCTTATTAAACTAAAATATCTTAACTCAGTTACTGAAAAAGAAACAAAGTTAATCTTGGAGAAGTTTCAATATAAGTTATTCTCTGTACCTGCTCTAAATATTTTCCCTCTACTTTGTTTTTAAGCATGTTTTTAAATAACACGCCATCAGGGTGATATCAGGAAGTGATGCAGAAGCAGGTTGTGGCTGAATGGATCTGGAAGATGGTTTTTCTGGACCAGACTGAGGTATTTTATCTACTGAGTTCTCCAGATGATGCAGGAGAAGGAGACTCAGACCGGCCGCGGGTCGAGGAATAGGAAAGAAACTTTACGGAGACAGAGAGCTCGTTGGCGCTGTTATGCTGCATTCAAGGTAGCTGGGAAATCACAGCTCTAGCAGTCTACCTCACACAAGGACAACTATGAAAATAAGAAATAAACAAATAAGGACAAATGATCTGTTTAGAGTCTATGTGGCCTTCCACACAGCTTTAATAAGTATTATGTAATTATATATACTCTGTTAATTATATAATAAAATGAAATAGATCAAATAAAAATAAAAAAAGATTTGAAAGATTGATTAATCGTGAGTTAACTCAGGACACTCATGCGATTAATAGCGATTAAAGATTTTAATCGACTGACAGTTCTTACCTGTGTTTTTTTACAAAGGTGTATTCCTCTCAAATCGTATTGACTCTGACTGACTCGAGCTTCTGAGTTAACAGTGGTGTTGCCACAGTGAGTCAGTGTGCCAGCGTGCACCTGTTTGGCCGTTTCCTGCGAGGAGCTGCACCTGAGCCTGTATTTGTACCAATTAGACGACCCGGTGCAATTATGTTGGATATTTTAGCAAATTGCTGTTGGATTAAAACCTGCTCGGGCCACATGTGGCTGAGGCGGGGCAGGTTTTTTGGTTTATTGTGGCTTTTCTGAGTCTCGTCATGATTTTCAGCCTTTGCACATCGAGATTTTCTCAATCTGGCTGATGATAAATGAATAACTGCTGGATACGTTACAACAACAACTGAACTCATTGGTTTAACCCGGTGGTTCTCAAACTGGGGGGCGCAGCAACATGACAGGGGGGGGTGGCATTGATGCACCAATTTAAGAAGAAGAAGAACTGTGGAATTATGGTGCGTTTGATTTGTACTCGGAAGTCCGATTTTCCGGTTTCCAGTCAGAAATGCAACAAGAAGGCACCTCGAAGTCACATATTCAACCAGAAAAAGTCGGGAAGACTACCTGGCCCCGGCTTTGTCCATTAAAGACGGCTTATAATTGTGCGTTTATTTAACTTAAAAGTCAGATCTGGGAATAGTCACCATCTTTAATGGGAGAAGTCGGGTCGAGAGTCTATCCCGACATCCAACTTTAAGGGGCGTTCTTGTTGTATTTCCAACTGCAAACTCAGAAAATCCAACCTCCAAGTCAAATTGAATGCACCATGATTGTGTGAACGCAACAGAGATCATACATAAAACCGGGTGGGGGGGGCTGGGAGCATACAAAGAAGGGGCGTGGCAGAAAAAGTTTGAGAACCAGTTTAACCAGAGTTTCATTTGACGGAAGGGTTGTGATTTATCCTGCTAGCTGACATATCAGGAGCAACTTGGTCTGTTATAAATTCTCATGGCAAATGAAGAAGATTTGTCGACATTATAAAGTAAATTTTTTTATTTATAATTTTAAAAACGCTTTTCTTGACGTTGGTGGTTTTCAGTGTAGCTGTAATTGTGAAATAATAGTTGTTGTCTTTGCTACATGGTTATAAATGTCATCTGGATTTTCATGTTCTGTATTTAATTTGACCTTATTGCTACTTCCTGTTATACGTAGTTTTTTATTTTGTGTGTTTTTTTCTTTTATTTCACACCAGATGCTGATTGGTTAACTATGATGTGTGGATGTGTAGTGTATGTAAATCTGGTGGCACATAATGTAAACTTTCACATACACACTGTTTATCACACATTTAGTCCCATTCAGTGGTTCTTGGGCAACCTGCCGCTGGCTCGATGTGCTTTTACCATTCCATTCTTTCACCATTATTTGGGTGCCGATTGGATTTAAATTGCGATTCTTCGATATTGCCGATTTTTGTGAAGTAAAAACCAAAAATTTAACAAAATGTTTTTTTCATTTTTTTTTTTTTTTATTTAAATTCGGAAAACACAACCCAGCAGCCAGACCATCATTCTGCTGCTATAATGTCTGACAAGACAAGTAAAAATCTAAATAAAAAGATTTAAAAAGTAAAAAAATAAATTTTTTAAAGAATCTTTGAATTTATAAAAACGATTTTTAAACAAAAGAGATAATTTAAAAATCATGAAAAAAAATCCAGATATTAAAATTTTTCAATCTTTTCTCCCACCCCTGCCTCTGAAGAAACTTTAGTTTTGTTTAAAGATAAAAAACAAAAAAAAGGTTTTATCATGCCAGTTTTATCATGTTTTATTATCCCCCCCCCCCATGGTTCATGACACCATCACTTCTCTTACTCCAAGTTAACTCAACAGTCTGGATCACAGCTCTTCTACACGTAAATAACATGAGAACTTCTTGTTTCCCTCACAGCGTTTGCTTGGGTTAACTGGAAGTTTGGATGTGAGAACGAGTGCAGCCTTCTCTGTGTGTGTGCTGACGTTGTTATCTTGCTGTGTAAATGTCTAGAAATAAACGTCTCTGCTCGTTATTTTTAGCCCTTAATGAAATCGGAGAATCTTCTCATTCCTCGTGTTTGTATATTGTCAGTCATGCAGGTCATGACTCAGACATGTGGGTCATTTAGACGTCGCTGTGATGGCAGTGTGGGATTTAATGAGCGAAGGTTGAAGCCTGCTTTCCACTGCTCGCTTTCAGGATGTTCAACTACCACGTTTTGGATGAGCAAATGACCAAATCTGTTATATTTACAGTAAGATTCCTTTTCATAGAAAGATTAGAATAAAGGAAAAGTCAGAATGTTCGGGAATAAATGGATGTTATCATGTAAATGAGAGGATTAGGTGATTGGCCTTGAACGCCTCCACCCATGCTTCACACATTTGTTTCATTGGGAAGAGGCAGGGCCTTAGTTAAATCCCTGACCCAGATTCACTGCTCCACTCCCATCACTCTTCCCCATCCTCATAACACTCTGCACATATCCGCACATTCAAATATTTATAAGTCATCTGACGTTGTATTAAAATGCCACCTTAGCACAAAGCCAGGCTTTCATCAGATAAACAAGTTAACGAGAAGCCTTCTGGACGAGGAGTTTGGTGTCTAGGATCCTTAAGTTTGTCATTTTCTGTACAAATCTTAAAGTCACAGAAATGTTGAAACATTAGTCTGTGTCTGCATGAACAGCTCGTTTGTTCCGATTCGGGACTTTAAACTACAGCCATCCCCAGTCAGACTACCTATTTAATTCTTGGTATTTGTCTGAGTCTTGTGTTTTCCTCCATGGTTGGCTTTGCACAGTGCAGCCCAGGGGAGCAACGCTGATGGCTCCATTTTCACCGCCCTCCCTCAGCCGGCTCCTTCCCAAACACTTTGATTAGTAAAGACAATGCTGCTTATCTCACGGGACCGTGAACCTCTGCAACAAGGGCATGTTGGCTCTTGTGTATGTTTCCTTTGGTTCATTGACGGATCAAAGAGAAGTGCATCGAGGACCGAGCATCTCCAGTTCTCATTTAAATGAGGAGCTTCAAAGTGAAATTAAAGAAAAGTTTTGAGGGTTTTTTATTTATCTACGCGTGACCGCCGGCAGCAGCGGCTAACTTTAAACCTCCGAAACCTCAGCTCATCAACCTCATGCAGATAAACTCTGGACATGTGTGTAAAGACTTTGTTCCCCTTTAAAGCTCAAGTTTTAGCCAGAGGCTCATGCTTACTGCAGTGAGTAATGCACCGGGTTGAAACGCTGGTAGATCGTAGTCGGAATGACGAGAGATCAGATAGCTGCACCACAACTGGCTTCAACTTTACTTCTATATTCCTGAAGCCAAGATGTCTCTGGGGCCGATGGACGTGGGAACGTGTCCAAGTCACATGACAGATTTAAGATGACGTAGCAGCAAGATGTGGAGAGTCTCAGGGATTCAAACTACCGTATTTTCCGGACTATAAGTCACACTTTTTTTCATAGTCCTGTGACTTATCGTCAGGTGGGACTTATATACGTATAATGTTAGATGTTTTTAAAAGTTAATTTATACTGACGGACATGAACCAAGAAGTAAGTGTTACCGTCTGCAGTCACCAGAGGGCGCTCTAGGCTTGTAATAACTAAACCCTGCTCCTGTACCGAAGATGAAGAATTCAAAGGATTCATGATGTGGAATGAGATCGGCGTATTTGTGGAATGAGATCGGCACATTTGTGGAATGAGATCGGCACATTTGTGGAATGAGATCGGCATGTTTGTGGAATGAGATGCGTATATTGAGAAACGGCCCCGGTTTGGTGAACCTGCTTACGGGTAACTTGCTTGTCGGACTTGTGCTGGCTATGCTAACTCGGCCTATTCAGCCTCCCAGCTATGTCCTTCATGCTATTATGCAGCTAAACTGTTAATATGCTACGTTAGCATACAACTATTCAGCCTGTTTAATAAGCCATGAAGCCCCCCAACCAATCAGATGGCTTCCTGATGGTTTACATGATGCTGAACCAATCAGGCAGCTTCCTGATGGTTTACATGATGCTGAACCAATCAGATGGCTTCCTGATGGTCTACATGATGCTGAACCAATCACAGAGCTTCCTGGTGGTTTACATGATGCTGAACCAATCACAGAGCTTCCTGATGGTTTACCTGATGCTGAACCAATCACAGAGCTTCCTGATGGTCTTCATGATGCTGGACCAATCACAGAGCTTCCTGATGGTTTTATGATGCTGAACCAATCACAGAGCTCCCTGATGGTTTACATGATGCTGGACCAATCAGATGGCTTCCTGATGGTCTACATGATGCTGAACCAATCAGAGAGCTTCCTGATGGTTTACATGATGCTTGACCAATCAGAGAGCAGTAGTTGAGGTGGTAGTATTGAAGAAGTGTGTCTCAGTGACACAGAATTGCTTTTTCGAGCCCGGCCTCCATACGATTCCCTGCTGTCGAGCCAAATCCTGTACGCTCGCCCCTACGAAGTTCAAATGGGAATGTGGTTTAAGAGCTGGAGGCTCGACAGCTTTGTTACCAAGGAAACTTAACTTGAAAGTCTGCTGGCAGGCGTCCGCGGGGACGCAGAGCTTTGCTTCACAATCCTGCCGTTGACGGAGGGACAGCGAAGGAGACGGAGCAGCAACGTCCGGTGAATGCTGGTGTCAAATTGAAAATGGCTTCCATGGTGAGGGTAGCAGCAGTGGACCAGGAGCAATAAGCTCCATGTAATTTAACCACATGGCATTAAAGCAGCAGGGCTCCAACAATTGTGTTGCCTTCACACTTGTGTGGAGAAAAGTCATCCCTAGATAATCTCACACCGTTCATGTTCCACAGTTTAACATTGTGAACATTTGTATGGTTGACAGCGATTAAAGGAACCGTATCTTAATGTCAGGACTTAATTTTCTTATTTGGAGATTTCATGATGTTATCTTATAAATCCTTAATTATAGTATCAAGGTTCCTGCTTTCCTCCTGAGATAATGATGTAACTATGAGGCTATCTGGAAGTATTGAGCATTGTTTTCTGATCTGTCTTCCTCTATAAAGGGAGGAGTGATATTCTTGTGACTTTTCATTTCGTGTAACATTTAAACTTTAAATGTTCCTGTTTTTATACCACCATATGACTGTTGGTTTGTGGTAAGCATGGCATTAAAACAAATTAAATTCATATTTATCTCGTCATAAACATCTCACATTTTCAGTTGATCCGTCAACAGTTAGCAGCCTTTCCCTCAGCACAAATGACAATAGCCAGTGTGATGGGCCCAATCAGCTGGCTGAGTCAATCCCCATAGACTCCCATGCTGCAGTTCCCCCCTGCTCCACTAGGGGCTGGCTGAGTCAATCCCCATAGATTCCCATGCTGCAGTTCCCCCCTCCTCCACTAGGGGCTGGCTGAGTCAATCCCAATAGACTCCCATGCTGCAGTCCACCCCCTCCTCCACTAGGGGCTGGCTGAGTCAATCCCCATAGACTCCCATGCTGCAGTTCCCCCCTCCTCCACTAGGG
>JBBBVU010000016.1:23803425-23814661 GCA_037177055.1 Atherinosoma microstoma
AGATAGATAGATAGATAGATAGATAGATAGATAGATAGATAGATAGATAGATAGATAGATAGATAGATAGATAGCATAAATTTCATATAAATTGGTTTTTCACGTGTTATAAGTGGAAATAATACATACGGTATGAACAGTAGTGGGCCCAGAAAGGAACCATGAGGAACTCCACATAACATAATTGTAGTCTCTGACATAATGATTTATATTAACATTGGTGACAGCAAGAGGATGTTTCTTCCCACTGTTTCCCTAACCCCCCTCTTCTCCAAACAGCAAGCCTAACCCCAACCCTGCTTCCCAAGAAGGTCAAGTTTAATTTATCCTCTCCTCTTTATGGCAACATCCTCCCCAGGCAATCGGGCCGCCGCCATCTTTTAACCCGCGCCGCCGCCTGCCACCCCGGTGCCAATCACCTTTGGGAAACACTACCATAACCAGTAACCCAGTCATTCCCATCACACCCACAAGCTGAAATGAACCATAGTCGGATGCAGCAGTGTGGACACTCTTAGTTGTGAAGCATCTTCTAGTTGAGGGATTCTATGGATACATCCCGTACTCCCGTAGCAGCTTTCACACAATTGTAAACCTTCTCCGAGCCAGACTCCATGAAGACGAGTGTGTGTGTGTGGGGGGGGGGGGGTACTGCCTCCACTCTGTTGTTGCTCACCATGTTTAGCTTCTCATTGCTACATTTTGTCTCTGGTTGCCGTGTGGTCAGTGTGGTCAGTCTCAGATTTAAGTTAACCCCTCCAGCTGGGTCGGTAAAGTGGACCAGTAGGAACCGCCACATACACAAACCAGACCAACGTCCCTTTCAGATGATTTCTCAAAGTCTGAAACTCAAAAAGCATTGGAATGTTTTTTTTTAAAAAAAGGCCCTTTTTTATTTTGGAGAAATTGAATAACTTCTCACATGAATGTGCCTCATGGTTTCAGTCCTTATTGTAAGCTAAACGACGTTAGCTTTAGTTGGAAGTCACATTTTATTCTTCAACGGTGTCAGTCTGAAATTGAGAAATTGGCATGTTGGCATTCATTCATGTGAGGACCTGTTTGTGTATTTCCTTTAAGGGGCTTTCTCACTGTACTGCGGTTGGTGGGCTCTTATCCAACCGGATTTTCTTCTGATAGATTTACTCACTTCTACAAACCATTTCCTGTTTTTATGGACATATTCCAGCTACACATTACAGGCTGCTCCCTTTGCAATTATGGGATCTATTTACAGTATAGCTGCGGTCATATTTTGCCACTATAATTCAATAAATAAGGGAATAAGCCTGCAGATATCAAGCTGTAAAAGGGATCGCTGGTTCACCATTTGAAATTTAATTGTGCTCTGTTCTGTGAAGGCTTTTTAAAAAGCATTTAAAAGCTAATCAAATCAAGGATTTGCACAAAAAAAGCATCTGGCAAGGCAGCTTTTTATAGAGGCCTTTGCACAGCTTGTCTCTAATCTGGAAATGAAATTTCACTTTGAGCAGTCTGTTATCTTCTCACGCTGTTGTGCATCAGTGCTCTCTTCTTTGCTCTAAATGAAACTGTTTTCTCGTGCTTGTAATATCAGTAATCTTGTGCATTCAGTCGCGAGCGGAAAACAAAAAAAAGCCGAGACAAAGAGGGTGAGTTAGCTTAAAGAGCATCCTGGCAGATGTTTCAGTGAAGTGACGAGGATCCCGTCTGACTGCTGTTACTCCTTCTCTCCTGCATGGTAAGTGAAGGAAGCAATGAGCCGTACAAAAACAAAATTCACACGCAGTCTTTCATCGAACCAGTCCCTTAGTTTCAGACTTACAAAAAGAAAGAAAAGCTAAACCAAACATGTCAGACATATTTGTGTTTCACCTCACAGACTGACTTTATGATTTATGATTATTTAAGCTTTATAAGGCTTTTCCAACGTTCAATCTCAGGAAAGAATAATGAATTATCTGCTAACGTTAGTGTTAAGGGGGTGTATTAAATCCTCCTCATGATCCTTCCCTGGTATCAGACTGTATGCAGTTTCATTACCTGACTCTCCACAGAGGGGTGGCCAGCATTTTAAATCTGTTATTAAATATGTTAATCAGATTTGTCCTGCTCAGATAACACTGTTTACCTTCGGATTAGAGCTTTTCTTGTTGTATTTACACATTACTATAATATATCCTAAACCATTATCGAGTCAAATGACTCCCAGTCTCTTTATATATCTGTTTGTATGACTCCTCTAATACAGAAAAGTATAAGTACATAAAAACCTTTTCAGACCGTAGCTGCAGTCAAGAAAAGGTTTTCAGTTCTTTTCATGCTGCTTGTTCCATTTTTATCTACGGTTGTAAATATACCCTGAAAGCTGTGGCCTTCACTTCTTATTTGCAGCTGCAAACTGACAGAGTCCAGTGGAGCAAACAGGCTGACAGGGGAAATTAGCGATTACTCCTCTTAGTTAACATATGTGTCAGCATATGTGCATGTTTACTCATCTTTATTTATGAAAAGGGTTAGCCTAGCATAACCGATTAGGCCTCTGATCAACTAATTATCCAAACTGAAACCCCCCTGATCATAGCTGTGTCATAGGTGTCCCAAAGAGCTAATTGGTTCCAGTTAGAGTTGGGTCTGTATGAAGCCAACAGGAAGCTGAAGGTTTGTCAGGATGGGAGGGGGGGGGGGGTTCTAGCAGAAGGAATGCTCATTTTCTCTTCCTGCTCTGAGATTTCGACATGCTAGACATCTCTCCCAGAAAACGTGAACCTCCACATGTCTGAATGTTGTATGTAGAGATCAGTCCAAGCTCTCTGCTTTTCTTTAGTTTGCAGATCTGTCAGTGGAATTCTTTCTCTGCACATTTTAAGTGGTTATTTTAAAAAAAAAAGAAGCCTTCCCATGATTCAGTTGTGGAGCTGTTTTGCATCTCAGTAGAGAACCTAACGGTCTCCACGGCTGTCTCTTTTCAGTTCAGTTGTTTTTTCCTGTCTTTTTGTTTTGATTTGAAATCATTTTAATGCTGCAAACTCATTGAACTATTTCAGTGTGGAAGTGGTTAAGTTACTACAACAGCCCTGTTGAGTCTTTTCAGAACTAATGGCTGATACAGAGAGAGCCATAGAAGGCTGTTGGTGATGGAGAAGCTGAGACTTTTTGAGGAATTCAGAGATAGAATGAATGAATGAAAAACGAAAATCCGAAATCCATCCGATATCCGATTTTATCGTTTGGAGTAAGGTAAACGAAAAACCGGAAATAAGCCAACTCCCGTTTTTCGTTTGGAAATCAGAAATCAAAAATTGGAAAACAAATCTTTGTCTGATTTTCTATTTCGGATTTATTCTTACACAAGTCAGGAAATAAAATACGACCGTGATTCAGTTCATTTCAAAAACGGGAGTTGACTTATTTCTGGTTTTTATATCGGATATCAACATGAAAAACGGGTGGCCGCAAAGTACACGGACCCACTCAGAAGTACTGATTCAGCCCTTAAAACATCGGTAGCTTGCCGACACCTCCAAGCCCGATCTCTTACACTGTCAGGAATGTTTGTGTTTAACTTAGTGGGGTAAATTGAGATGATACCTGGGGGAAACACTGATACTTACCCAGTGTTTCCCCTAGGTTTCATTTACAGACGTGCCTACCACAATTTAACGGCGGTGGGGGATTAAAGTACGGTAATCTGATTTAATGAAAGGGGAAACATTGTGATTGCCTACATTGTTGCTAACTAGCATCAACATCAACATTATCCTGCAGTAGCTTCGTGATCAATTACTTAACGTTACATAGCATTGCGTTAGCTGTCCATCATTAACATCTTTATTGTAACGTCTATTCAACTTGTAAAATCAAAGCAGCTCCTCGACACGAAGTAATAAGCTCTTCGGATGCTCTCCAAGTTTACCTTGTCTGTGGCATAACTTATATAGTTTAATTATGCCGTCCTCTGCATGCTGTGTTCAGGTGCAGAGCAGATGTCCGACAGCAGAGTATCCTACTGCTGCTGGAGGCAGCAATACCGGTTCAATTAAGACATGTGGTCGTTGTCCATGTGAAACGATACAGCCGTGGCGGCACGCCTCAGACCTACAGACGTTTTCCAGGGATTTATATCCTCAAGCTGCAAAATGTAGTGTTTATGCAGACTTTACAATGATTGATCCATGATAACACCATTATTTGTTCCATTTTCTTTAGAAAAAAAGATCACTATCACTACCATGTTGCTAGGAGACCTCTAGTTTTGACCCTTGAATTATGATGAAGCCACTTCCTGACCAATCAGAGAGATTGAATTAACTGTAATGTCCAATCAGGAGCAGCTAAAGATCAACAACTCACAAGAAAAGTTATATGAATGTCTGAAAGGAACCAAAATAATGTTCCTCTATGGCTGGAAGAAAGCCACGAAGCTAAGCTGGAGTTGGTTTAGTGAGGATAGGAGGGAAATAGTAGCAGAAAGATCTGGAAATGAGAAAAAAATTGTCTCAAAGTCTTGAGAGAATGATGCTGTGATGAGAAAGACTTGGTCACTGTTGATCTGGATGTTATTGTTAGTAATAAATTCCTTTATGGTGCTATATCTATTCATAAATTCATTTTACATCATTTTAGCCTCATCATCTGACACCTGAGGCTGTCCGGGAGACACCATGTCGCCATGGTGACGGGGATTAAAAGGGTTTATTTTCAACATGTCAGGCTATTTGCATGCATAAAGTGTGAAGAGTCATCTTCCAGTAACATTTTTTATACTTCTCAGACTTTAGAAATATAATTTATGTAAAAACAGAATAAACAATTTTGGACCCAGTACTGACCCCAATACTGACCCCTGGGGCACACCACAAGCAATGTCCAAGATGTATGTCCTTTAAATAACCAGTGCAATACCAACCCCCCTGATCCCATACCGCTCTAGTTTATTGATTAACATGATTGATTGCATCAAGTATATAAAGTTAATATTTCCATCATTTATTCCATCCTCAGCCGTGGTTATCTGAGGGTTTACAGCAGGAGCAAAAGAGGGATAAACAATCTTATTGGGAGCAGACGGGGTGTTTAGTGGCGTGACAAACGCGTTCCTGTTGATTGAGCACAAACTTGAATGGCTGACTTTTATCTACTGTGGTGTTCTTGTTTGTCTCCGGCTTCTCGGCCCAACATCTGTTGTGCTACGCTTTAATCCAATTTAAGATGGAAAGTTTCTCTCTCTTTTGTTTTGCATCTCTGCTCCTGCTTTCATGGCCCTACAACAAAGTGCAAGACCGGAATAAGAAAAGCAGAAGAAAATAAAGATCTGCGTCAGCATACGGGGTTGTGATCTGGACATGAAACGGGTCTTTGTGCACGACGATCTGAGGAATTACATTTCAACTAATTACCACCGATGTTTGTACAGAATGCCTCCGTTACTCTGGACTTCCAACAGACTTTTTACTGAAGCGGAAAACGCAGTGAGAAATAATAAAGGGATTTTGAGATTCACAAGACGTATGTTCGTTTCAGCAGCGAGACCTCAAGTCAAGGCCGGGGGTTAGTTAAGTTGTGTTTGCCCTCATTTACATACCCCTCCACCCCACATGGACATTTCCTTCAAGGCTGCATTTTCCAGTCTGTACTTTCAAGGTTGCACCGTCTGGAGAGGCACATCCCATAAAAGTCAATTAAAGACCACCACGCAGTGTTTGAGGGAATAATTAAATCACACATGAAGTGGGGGAGTGGTAATGAACAATCAACTCCGGAGCCACTGTTCTCTCTACGATCTCTCGGAGACAACATCTCCTCTCGCACTTAACGGTGAACGTCCTGGACCCCGGGATGCATCTCTGACTGTTTCGTCTTTGCCGTCTCGTGATGCTTATCGAGTTTGCACGGCAAAAGCAAACAGCTGCGTTGAAGCAGAAACAGTGTAACACGGGGGATCCCACCGGAGTCGTGTTTGTGTCAACCTCGTGAGTTGTAGTCCAATATTCAGCGGTTATTCAGCCGTGGTTTAGTTCAGCAGCTCCCTAAAAGAGGGAAAAAAGAAAATATATGATGGCTGTTTGAAAGCAAAAAGGATGTTATGGAAACTCAAAGTCGGAAAATGGCACTGATAGGAGCCAAGCCGACCTCAGGTGTTATTAGTAAAACAGACCTCTGGTTTAGTGCAAGAAGAAAAATGACTCAAATGAAAATGAGCTTTATATATGGAAAGTAAAACAATCTGCCCGTGTGGCCTCATTATCTCATGTCCTTCCATAATAAAGATGTTTAGTTTTTGTCCCAAATTGATTCACAAGAGCCAGATTTAAATGGATGATCAGCAAATAAGTGCAGAAGATAAATAAGCCTGGCTGGACTTCTCTGAAGTTCCTGCTCCCAGTGGAGCAGAACTCTGGGCTCTTGAGTGAAACTGAAGTTTATTGAGTGAGTTACTGCCGAGCTGTCTGCCCATCTTTGTAATGAGGTAAACAAGGTGGCCCTGATTGAAATAGGTGACCAGGAAATGACAGCATAGCATCAACAATTTGCCCGAGAGGAAAATTGACAGTTGCCAAAGTGGCTATTATTCTGCAGCAATCAGGCTTTGTAGAAGTGCTGACACCAGGTGGAGATGAGCTGTACGGGACATGGAGGCGACGCCTCATCCGTCTCAGCAGCACCATTAAAGCTCAGATGTGTGCACCAGTTAATGTAGCATTTTATCCAATTTAGTGGATTCAAATTCATTTAAAAAAAAGAAACAACAATAAATGAGTGAACTTGTTTTTCCTCTCTTGTGGCTTATTAGCATAGCAGGCCTTCGAGACATGGAGGGAAAAAAAGTTCATGGACTGCGTGGGAGCAGCATTAACCCCGAGGCTGTGCATCCTCAAACTGTCAAGCTGTCATGTTCAGCAGGATGTATGCCAGCGATCTATATGAGACTGTGCTGATGATGATGATGATGATTATGATGCATAGTTGTTCAGTTTCTTTAGAAAACAACAAACCCATTTATTTGTAAGCACTATTCAAATGGATAAATTAAATTGAAAAAAAAATCGAATTATTTAGTTTATTAAGGTAATTTCTTTTAGAAATGATCAAATAAAATAAAAAATTGAAGAAATTGTGATAAATTAGATTTTTCTTTGTAAAAAAATGTAATTCATAATCAAAATTTCAAGCAAATATTTCTGTTAAATCCGCTAAAAAGTAGGTAAAGTGAGAAGATTTGGAGTCCTATGCCCTTTTACTCATTTTTAATGGTCACATTAAGGCAGCGGCGCTCTAGATGGATGTTCAGAAATGATACCTGCACCCACACAGCAACAAGTCGAGCATTCGCGTTCCTACAATAACAAAATAAAGACGATAGAAAATGGAAATCTACGTTTTCTTTCCATCATAAATAGTATTTTAAATAATTTTGAATCATTTTAATTTTGTCCTTCAAGTCGTTCCATAAATCGTCTCCATGGATTATTAAACTTTGTTTATTCTCACCATTTTTTTCATACATAATTCTCATAAACCACATTTGCTTCACCTCTCCTTTCATTCATTCAGTCATTCATTCATTCGTTCATTCGTTCATTCATTCGTTCATTCATTCGTTCATTCATTCGTTCATTCATTCGTTCATTCATCATTTATTTAAATTTAATGTATTTATCAAATAAATAAATGAAAAAGGAAATAGATAAATAAATTTTAATATTTAACCAAGAAACCAAGATGATGTCATCTGTGGCGGTGGTGGTGGTGGGGGGGTATCCGTTCAGAGGTCTCCTCTAACACGGAGCAGGTGAAAAATAAGGCAGATGTTGGTGGTGATGCTCAACTCTATCACCAGCCGTTGCCTAGGAAACCTCTGTGCTTCACCGCTGCCTCTGTACAGGGTAATTGGTAAATCTTTTTTACTTCAAAACATGAAAATATGACAAGGTGAGAAATATTCTAAATCCTTGTCAGGGTTCTTCACGTGGCTTCATATGCTAACGGGTTTACACAGAAACAGGTTGAAATGATCCCACAAACTCCTGAGAGCCTGATGGTCTTGCTGCTCTTGTCCTCCATGCCGTCCCAGCTGTCAGCGCTGAAGCATGGTGCAGCTCAAAGTGACATTGCCAGGTATTTTTAGCCGTCTTGACTGAAAGACCATTGCACCCTATAGCCTGATGTTACCCTGGGGAGGCAGCTGCCATGCTCCGTCCAACCAAAGAAGAAAACTAACAGCGTGAGCAGGCAGCTGCAGGATGACAGCACTCCGGGGATGGACAGTGGGACCATGTGGCCCATGGCTCGGTGAGCCAATTAGCACAGCGATTGACCTATGAGAGAAAAAGACCCCCCCCCCCACATCTCTTAAGTTGTGTACAGAGGGCAAGCAGCAGGCTTTAGAAGCCGTTTGGCACTAAAAGCCTGGATGTCAGTGTTTGTGTTGATGTTTCCTCGAGCGTCAACCTGAGTGTTTCCTTCTGGGATTCGCTGCATCATTTATCTTGCAGCTGACTCTCTTACTTCCTCTTCACCCTGTTTCTTTGCTTCTCGCTGCCCCCTTGCCCTGAATCTGTTGCCATCTTTTCCTCATATTTATTTAGCTCTGACATATCTCCTCCTACTTAGAGATTGGATGTCTCTCCTGTGCTCGCTCTTTGTCGGTTTGGCTAGCTCCCCTTCCTTCCTCCTCTCTCTCTCTCTCTCTCTCTCTCTCTGTGGACTCGGCCAGCTTTCCCCATGTGGGGCTTCATTAGGTCTGCCTGGACAGCTCTTTGGTAATGACGTTCCATTATTGGACAGAAGTGAGAGATCCCAGCAGCATGCATTTATAGCGTGTCTTCTGGACACCGCGCCGTCCTCCCTGTCCCAACGCCCGGTCTCTATGCTCTTACTCAACATGCGTGTGCTGCAGCAGCCGGCTTTGCAAAGATTTGACAAATGACAGCTTCAATCAAATGCCACAAGATTGTGCAGGGTTCTTCAAATTGGTGCTCCACTTATTTTCTTTCTCTGTGCTGCTAAAGTTACTGATGTCAACATGTGTCTGTAAAGCCCGTTTTCACTTCTTTTGTTACAAATTTGCTGAATTCTGTCTGGTTCATTTTCTTTTTTCTTCTTTTTCTTTCTCTGTCTCCCAAATTACTATTGCATGTAATTGTGCAGGAGTCTGAGGTATTGTTAGTATTATCAGTGCATTGGCTGCAGCTTCTCTTTTTGTATGTTTAATCTCAATTGTACTTTTTTTTTTTCTACAGGTGAAATGTATATATATATATGTATAAATATATATATAATGAAAATTTGAATAGTAAATAAATAATGAATATAAATGGAAAAATAAGATAAATAAAATGTAAAATTGTTAGTAAAATAAAATGAATAAGAATAAATGTTGAGATAAAATGAACTGATTAAAATAAATTAATTATTAATCAAATGCACTTTTTTGAAATGTAATTTTTTTTTTAAATTAACAGCCTAAATCATGAACAACATAAAATCTACTTGTTTCATGTCGACTGGTTTAGGACTCTGGACCTCGGAGAGTGACCAGTAGATACTGGCAGATCCTTCGGGTCTCCAGTGAACTGGCTTGTAGGAAGCTAGAATAAAAGTTTAGAAAATTTCTTTTAGTTTAAACATTTTCAGATAATCTTGCTGCGCCGTTTGTGTGGGGGACAGCATCAGCCAGTATGCACTTTGTTTCCATGACGATGGCAGACTTTGCCGACACCGTACAGGTACTTTTTATACGTTTGCATATAAACTGTTCCCATGCGCTCTTCTGTCATCTGGAACCGTTTTTTCTCGGGGTGTGTTGGGGTACTTTATATTTCTGGGGAGGCCAGTCGATACACATGTAGACGCTAACATTGACATAAAAGCAAGACCTGGAATTTCCCTGCAGACCACCTGATGGAAAAGAGATGATCGATGCGACTCACTTCAGCCGTCATTGGATTTAAAGTTGTTGCCGATCCTCGGCAGCCACTAGAAATCTGGACAAACGCTTCACGTCTGAGAACTCCACCTGGATTAAGTTCAACAAACTGCATATGGACAATCAGACAACAAGTCTCCTTCTAGTGGAGCCTGCTGGGCTCAATCAGATGCCCCTTCACTCCACTGGCTGCTCATGCCATTACTTCAGAGTCAGAGAGTTCTCCTGATTAATCACTTAAGAAAACCTCCATCTTGCTGATAAACTAATTACATTGTGCATACTGACCAGCCAACGTAATCCTGGCTCAAGGTATAAGTCAGATCAATGCACCCACTGTTAATTTATCTCCCTCCTGACAACCCGATAGTCTCTCTGGAGTGAGCTGGCTAATGAGGACTTCCTAAAGGTTAAGTAAACACAGCAGATTTCAGAGGAAGGTAACCCAGTAACTCAACCCAACTGGTCTGGGATGGCAGGGAGGAACATGTCCGTCACTCTTTAATTGAAATGAAAAGACATTTTAATTCTTTAGGAGATCGTTGCAAAGTTTCCTAACTTTTGTTTTTCCTCATTTATCTTTAGCTTTGCCTCCATTTCCCCCCCACGTCTAATCACCGACTCCAGAACAAATCAGAACTTTTTCAGTCTGTGGCCGACAAAGACTCGACTCTCTGTGGAAGTATAGTAATTACTTTTTTATCCTTGACGATTCCGACTTCTCGCAATGGTCAGAAACGATTTAAATGCAGCACGTCTTTGAGAAAAATGGATGCCGGAGCATGTAATCAAAGAATAAGAATATCAGGAATAAAAGCTTGGCGGTAGGTCATGACACCTCAGCGTCGTGTGCGCTCCGTCCTCCAAACAGCGTCGGACACTTTTGCGACTCACTTGACCTCATCTTGTTATTGTTCCCCAGTCAGAGAAATCGTCTCTCTTGCCCTCTGAATGAAGTTGTGTTTCAGGAATCAAAGAAAAGAAGTTTTCTACTGGAGCTATATTGGAATTTGAATAGCATGAGTGAGTGATATAAAGTGCATCAAGCCGGGCACCCCGCCTGCTTTCTCATGAATAAATAACAAATGAGCGTGAATTGGTGGATGGAGACATCAACCCATTACCATTCTGTTGGCCGCCTCCAATATGTGAATACAGAAATGAGAAGTGAATAGCTGCATTATGCACCCAATTTTCTAGAAGGTTCCCGGCCCTCTGTCTGGATATTTGGTGAAGGGATTGTATGGAAATAAGATTTTTTTCTCTTGTCAGTGTTACTGGAGTATATCACCGCTTGTTTAAAGTCTTTTACATTTTAGAAACATCCAC
>JBBBVU010000016.1:23856503-23869109 GCA_037177055.1 Atherinosoma microstoma
TCCGCAGGTATTCTGGTCCAATCAGGTGTTTTCTGTAACTCTCCATCAGACTTCTACACCTGTCCGCAGGTATTCTGGCCCGCTGCTCAGCAGCAAACTGCTCTCATTGGTCCAGGAAGGTTTTGTTTGGTTGGTTTTTATTATTTATTATTTTTTCAACTAAATTAGATGAAACATCTTATTTCACTAACGTATGATTACAATTTTTTCTATTTATTGTGACTTTTTCCAGTTATTTGAGTGATTATTGTGATTTTTGTCTTTTCTTTAACGGAAGGGAACGAATCATTTTGTACCGTATCACAGTCGGAGCTTTCTAGTCGATCGGCTCTAAACGACACGATATTGCAAATAACCGTCCATCACTCATCTTCCAGGGGCCTCTGAGGGCACTTGTATGTCCCTTCCAACGTGCCCCCCCCCCGTGTACCAGACACTCACATTCTGCACTAAAAGTGTGACATTGCCTGAGAAAGAGCGAAAGCTGTCAGAAAGCTGGAATGTGTAGATGCAGCTGAAGCATGTTAAACCACTGTAAAGCATTTTCCAGGACAGAGCATTGATTTCTCCGTGTGATGGATATGCTTGTCCAACATGATTTCAGTTTGAAATAAATAAATCTTCTTTCAAAGACAAGCAGCTTGCGTGATACAAGTAATCCATCAAACGGAGCTGCGTGTTTGCTTTGAGTTATCTCGATTTGGGGCGTACTGGAGTTGGGTGGTGGAGCTGTTGAGGGCGGCTTGGGGGGGGGGGTAAGTCACATACCAACCTCTTAGTGTGTTTGATATTTCAACATTATTCAAAATGAAGTTTCTGACTCGTATGTAGGTCAGTTTCACCTCAACAGGAGCAGAAATGATAAATAATGGGACTGAAAGTGTGTGTCAGCCAGATTCTGCTGGGCTTGTTAAACCAGGTTCTTATATATTATCATTTAATTATTATACAATCTGTAAATTCTTTTCCCATCATGTTTTAAGTTAACATAACTTATTCATCTGGTGTTGGAATATTAGCATCGGAAGGAGGAAAAACAGTCTTAATAGTCCACAGTTATTAAATGAAATAACATACTGTCCTTGGATTAGTTGGAATTATCATCCTAATGTTGCTTTTAATCTCTCCTCTTTGCAAAACAATCTGTTCTCTCTGAAGTAATCCGACCTGAGGGAAAACCGCGGGCCAGGACTGGAACTGGAAGTTGCATTTTAGGCACATTTAAGATGATCAAGCAGTCAAATCTAAAAGCATTTCGGGGAACTAAAATCATGTGATTATAGTTAGTTGCTTGAAAATGAACTAATGAGACTCAACACTGGTTTCAGTGATGTCTGGAGAACAGTCCCAATGCAGACCCAGCTCCACCCAGCCCGTCAGACCAGTTACTGTTTAACTGTGTCAGCTGTTCTCAGGAGAACACGCGGGTGATACTTCCTCCACTTTAAGATCACGTTGTGTTCACTAAACCCGCGTTTTGAAGTGGCCGGTGACAGCGAGCGGTCATGTGATCAGCCGGGAAGGCGCTGAAGCAAACTGTAATGTGGTTTTCTGCCCAACTTGTGGCACCTGTGAAAGAGGTAACCTTGACTGTGAATGCGAAATCATCTCTTTAATTACACCCTTACCTGTCAGAACGTCCCCTTCTTTCTGCTCAAAGCGAGCCGAGCTAGCCAGCAGCTCGAACAAAGGAAGCCTGCCTTTGTCGCGCATGAAGCATCCAGGCCTGAGCTGGTCTGCACAGCCCACTCAAACATTCCCAGTAATTACCTTCCCATGATTTCTGCTTTGTGATTCTTGTCTTGTCAATGCTGCAGCTGAAATCCATTATTGAATATTTTCTCCCCCTCTTCTCTCTCTCCTCTCTTTTCAGGTGAGTGTCGGTCAACAACATGTGGATTATTTTATTCATCTGCCAGCTTCCACTGCGTTGTATGATTCTGCTATCAGGTTTGAAAAGATACCTCCCTCCTTTCCGCTGTGATTTGCTGGGATTCGGATCAAAGAGGAGAAAGGTGGTGCGTCCAGAGAGATGCGCTTCATGCGGAGGAAGTTGCATGGTGGTCCCTCTTCAGCTTGGTCTAAATGTCAGGGCTTTTGGTCTTTGTTGGCCACTCAGTGTGTTCATTGTCTCAGCTTGACTTGATCTCTGTTGACTCTGCTAGCCCGCAGGGAACCCAACGGCTACTAAATTTAGGAAACCTTTCTCCGGGGTACTTGTCATTCAGCGGCGTGGTCTCCAGCTTTTAGTGTTTGCTGCATGCAGGCTGATTACTGATTGCAGCCGACTGGAAATGGAAAGTAATCACTTGTGGAGTATTTCTTGCAAAGTCGCATGATTTCTGAAGATGTTAAAGTGTGTAAATTGATGTTTATGCGGCTTTTTTTGGAGTGTGTTTGGAAGAAAATGTGTGTCCTTAATCCTACAGTTTTAACTGCGGATCAGAAATTACAGGAGTTTGACCATCCGGTCGACACGTGTAGAGCAACAGCTGGTTCCTTCGGGGGATTCTGTACACGGTGCCAGTGTCAGTGTTGGACTTGTCTAAGTCTGCCCCCTTGGTTCCGGTTCATGGCGTTCATGGCCAGGATCTTGAGGTGCAGACAGGGGAGGAGGGTGTCTAGTGCAGGACCCTCAGGGTTGAATCCCTGCTTTTTCCTGAGGCCAAGATGTTCACCTCAGTGTGAAGCCCGGTCCTCTGGGTCTACGTCCTCTGGGTTGGGGATGAGACTTTGCTTTAAATGGAGGACTTTGAGTATCTCCGGATGGTCCAGGACTTGCTGGATGGTTCATGTGTCCCTTCTGGCCTGGGGGGTGCCTCAAAATCCTCCTAGAGGAGCTGAAGAGTGTCGCTTAGGAGGGGAGGGGTGGTCTTGAACCCCCCACCATGGATAAGTGGAAGAAAATGGATGGATGTGTTGTATGTGGGGATAAAATGGGATGTTTATGAACCCTGTAACACATGGGAGAAACTTCCTGTTTGTCTCTTCCAAATGTCAGAAGTAGGGAAGCACAATGTCGGATTTTATGCCGATATGCTGATATTTTACTACTCATTTGGCCAATAACCACAACCGATGCCGATACCCCCCCCCCCGTTATGTCGGCCAGACGTTAAAAAAAGCTGAAAATGATGTCATTTTTATTCTTTGTGCATCGAGCCAGGTGTTTTTGTTTTTTTATTTTACTACATTTTCACTCACTTTCACTTCAGAGACAGAAGTTAGGGAGTCTGTTTGTGTGAAAGAGAATATAACGAGTGTGTTTTTAATTACTAAGATATCTTTTTGTCGTGCCCTGCGACAGACTGGCGACCTGTCCAGGGTGTACCCTGCCTCTCGCCTGCTAATTGCTGGGATAGGCTCCAGCCCACCCGCGACCCTGCATGGATTAAGCGGTACAGAAAATGGATGGATGGATGGATGGATCTTTTTGTCGTGTGTAGGCTTGTTTTATTTTATATGCATGAGTTGTTTTATTGTGTAAAGCACTTTGTGTTGCCCTCGGCATGAAAACGTGGTTTAGAAATAAAGTTTGATTTGATTTGATTTGCAAAATAAGACAAATATTTCAACTGGCATTATGTCCAACACATCCGATTGAATCATGGAAATAGTTTTTAAACAAACAAGTAAGACATGTGCATCTTATTCTACTTAAAACTGACTCAAAGTAGCAGGTGATTCTAATCGTTAATATCAGGAGTAATAATTCAGGTTTGTTCAACATCTTTTGTCTCTTTTTTATCTTGAACACGTTCCCTCTACCTGGTCTGCTTTATTCATCACCGTGTGCAGATTATATTTGTATACCCGAATCGTAATTAGAAAATAACAGAGATCTGTATTTACACAACAGCCCTGCTATTTAATACACCGTGCTTGATTACATTCTGGATCACCTTGCTGCACAAATTGCAATGTTAATGAGGAAAATGGCAGGACATCGGCAGCTCAGAAGTGTAACATTATTAAATTAATATCATATGGTTAAGGGGATAAATGAAGACTGAGGGGTTTTATTTAAAACAACACAGTTTAATCATAATTGTTTCTCAGGATCCATTCAAGCCAAACGTAAACCCCGTTGATCTTAATGACCGCTGGGTTTCCCAGCAGCCCCGGGACCGACTCAAACCCCAACACTTCACAGACAACGGGACCTGCTTGCGGTTAAAACTTTAAATCTCTCCTATTTTCCACCAGAAACTGTCGTGTGTCATTAAAACCTCTAGATTACTGATCGCACGACAGGCTGGATATAATGGGATGTGTTTGTATTATTATTGCTGTAATTAGGATATTTTCTCTTTTACTCTGCCCCGCTAGTTTAGCTCAGATTCCCCATTGCTATAATTGCACATACACACAGAAATGCACACACTCCAGTGGTCATTAAAAGCTCATGTCACCAGGAGCGTATCCCAGGCAGCACCTGCCAAAGCCATTATCTACCACTAAGTCCTAGACCAACGCTTTGGCATACATCTGAGCAATTAGGCCAGATTATTGGCAACCTTCCTTGGCCTTGCCCCATTATCAAGACCACTAATTACTAGCAGTGTTGAGCGCTTTCTCTCCCTCTGTGTGGGGCGGGCGGCGGAGGCAGAAGGGATAGAGAACAGATGAACGAGTGGAAGACACAAAAATGGCCGGAGGTGGGCGGCCGAAGGTGTGGGGGTTTCTCAAGAGGAGGCTCAGCGGCGCCTTGGATGTGAGACGACCCGACGTTTAGAGTGCGAGTATGTCTGAGGACCCCGTGGGAAATATTTTGTCAGAGGCAGCACTTTGAGCATGTCATCAGCGGAGTGATGGAAGTGTCTTCCAGGCGTAATGGTAGCTGATGACTCATGTCGGTGAGGTTCTGGCGAGTGTGTTGCTTTCGACAGAGTGGAAAATCATGCCTGCTGGGCAATTGCAGCTTTAATGGAGAATGGCACACAAACAAGGCACATATGGGCACTTGCGAGCACGCTCAGATGGATCTCCCCCCCCCACGGGCACACGCAGAGACACATGCATACAGCGGATAAACACTCATATCTCCAAACATATGGCCTTATGCTAAACTTTCTAAAAAATGACACTTAAAGTTGTCATGAAATACGTTTTAATAATGTTTGTCCCTCCCCCCCGACCACCACCACCCCCTCACCTTAGCCATGCCACCTCTGCTTACTGTTACAGCAAATAAAGCAATTTAAAAGGATCGTGAATCCCAGTATGTTGTTATCTCTGTCTGACTGGATGTGTTGTGATAAATATGAGACATCACAGCTGATTTCACACAAATTATTTCCATTCACCTCAAATCACAAAAAAACAAACAAGATCTCAAAATCTCATTTCCTTTTTGAGCTCAATCCGACGTTTAAAGGAAAAACAATCAGACTGAACATTACCAGTCCGAACCTTGGACTGGTTCATTAAATCGAATGGGAAAGGGGGTCCAGACTTTGTGAATATTGAGCTTTAAAATGTTCACATCATGCAGAAGAAAACTAAAAGAATACATTTTACATTTATATTTGTTGGTATTAAAGCAGGATAAAGCAATATTTCACCTGCCTTTGTATACAGTAGGAGGTCGTCGTCGTCCCCCCCCCCCCCCCATGGCCACCAAACCTCAGGGAAACACTGTACAGAATAAGCCTTCCTTCTATATTTTTACAACTTGGTCATTGTAATATGTTTTTATTAAATCATAAGGAAATATTTATTAGTTCTACCAAAGCAAACGGAAAAAAAATTCCATGTTTCTTCTCAATCGTATCAATATTTTCAGTTTGGATCAATGCTGTTTGCTCATTGATCATTGATTGATATATTATTACACCCCTACAATACACAATATGATTACATTTAGCCTTAAATTGGCAGGGAACCAGTAAACTGAGGATAAAACTGGAAAATATGATTGACACTGACCCGGTTAGTATCAACTGGAAGATTTTAAGTAGTTAAGTATTTTAAGTATTTAAGTAATTTATGGATCTTTTTTTACTTTGAGACTTAATGTTCCAGGTCTTGGGAATATTCTGTAAATGGAATAAAGCTTTCTGTTCCATATGTGGAAGAGGTGGTGTGTCCTGTTCAGGTCAAGCTAGCATGCTATAAGTTTACCACAACTATGCACAGAGATTTAAATGTGAAGCATCCAAGCGGAGGTCCATCCACAAACCATTGTCACCAGTTTGATGTTGGACCTGGAGAGCAAATACTGAACCTGGTCTGCTAAAGACACGCTTCCCATTAGTCCGGGTCCATCATCTTAAAGACCCACTATATAACTTATGCTATGTTCTCAGTGACCACCCCCCCCCCTATCGACGGCTCTTACCTTATCATCTTGGATCCTACCTGTACTGTGAGCCTCTCCAGACAGTAAAAAACTGTCTTTTCTGGACTCTTGTCTCATCTCTTGCTCTTCTTGGGCTCTCCTTAGTTTCCTCTCGTCCTCCGATAATGTCTTCTAGCGTTTCTTTGCTGAATCTGCCGACGTACGTTCAAAATGACCGGTTTGTTTCCATTCGCGTGCTAGCGTGTAACGCATGCGCAAAGCGAAACTCAGCAGGCGGCGTCCCGGATGTGACAGTTATATAGTCGGTTTTTCAGCCGCGGGGCTGCTGGGCCGGGACGGCTCTAAAAATGCACATAATAGATGTCACTGTGTCATCACACGAGTCCGGAAAGAAGAGTTTTAAGGTCTAAAAGTTACATAGTGGGTCTTAAAGTTCACATTAAAAAACCAACATACAAACATTAGCACAAGGGTTTTTGAGAAAAGGTTAAATAATTGATTTAATAGTATTTTTTATTCTTACTTAATATACCTCCAGGCTAAGTCTATGCTGAAGCGTTTGATGGCGATGATCCGTATTTACAGCAACTTTTAGACCTTCTTTTCCTCTGCTTCTCTTTTCTTTACTTTCTGTTCCAGTTGTCTGACAATAGTCAAGAATTCATGTAAACCAGTTGACCTTCAAGCTAATCATCTTCCAGGCTGCTGCTGTGCTCCAATAAAATCCTGCTTCATGACTGAGACACTGTGTTAGAAAACCAGCATCGAGGTTAGAAATTAAAGCCGTGCAGGGATTTCAGCGACATCTTCCCGTAAAACGATCACTCACAAAGAAAAGAAGTGACACGACATTTCATCCGTGTTTATGTCGACTGAATGCAGCGAACCGCAGGCTCTGATTGGCTGCTCCTCTCTGTCAGGAGAGGAATATTATGATGCCTTTAAATTAAATATGTATTGCACTATCCAACCATCACGCTGACATGTTGGAGTTTTTAGGACATCAGTTCACGGTGAATCCTGTGTTGCTATTATCGGACTATAGACTCATCATCTGAGTTAAAATCAGACAATTTATGTTTTTGTTTCAAATTTAAACAAAATCGATCTCATTCTTAGCGTTTAATCTGCCTCATCTGGCTCATTTAATGATTTTGAGTATTTTAGTTCTCAATTTAGTGAAAATAAAGATGGAAAATAAAATCTCTGTTAGTTCTAACAAGGATAATAAGGTAATGGTAATCTTACGGTACGAACACACCAAACAGGAATTAAAAATCCTGCTCGCCTTAGACTAATTCCTCTGTTGCATGTTGCTATGGTTACCACCATAGATTCTGTGTACCCTAGCCACAATTATCACCTCCGTCAACGAAAGGCTTTGTGTCCGTCACATGAAGTAGATTTACGATTGTTTTTCCATCAAAAACTTGAAATACGTCGTTGACCGTACTTGGAAATCTCCAATAACTGGCATTGCGCTCTTATTGTGAAAGTACTTTCTGTGACTAACTAGCCGCTAGCCAGCTTAGCGCATCGACTGTTAAAACATCACTTTAAGCTAAGGCCCGTTAACATGGACCAAAACTGTACTGTGAACATTCAAGCACAATTTCAAAATGAACATGACACTTGCAAACTGCTATGAGGTGAGTTAAGTGGCTAATTAGTAGCATTACGCTTACACTCTCAAACTTTTCTGTGTGACTTCACTGCCAATAAAACCAACCCGAGAGCTGGCTCACCCTGGTAGATTAATACTGAAACTAACACATTTTAATGATTAAATAGAGACACTTAAACCGTAACTAAACGCTACAACTGGGAACTTTGGGGCCTTTCCTACAAATAATGATAGAAAATAATGAAAAAGAGTAAAAGAAAAACAAACCACTACCAGAATAAATAAAATAGATTTTTATTCCCACAGTTTGCAGGACTGAAAATTCAAGCTGTGATATTTGATAAGAATATTGGTTTGCTTATTTCTTTGTGTCCAGTCCATCCCATACAACACTCCCAGTTCTTATTCATTTCACTTTGCACTGAAGATTGCTTTTAGCCACTCCACACACACCCAAGTCTACCCACTGAAAAACTAAAGGTTAGTAAAAACCCGGGAGATGTCCTAACGTAGAGAAAGCCTTCAAGCTGTGAAGATTTAGCCTCAGACCTCGACTCTGGCTGACATTACCATCACCAAAGGTCAGATGTCAAAGATAACTTTTTTCTGAGGGGCTAAAACGGCTCCACACAAATTCACTGTGACATGGAAACGGCATGTTGCCAGGCAGCATTACCGACTCCAGATTACAACATCTATCTGGGGGTGCTTCTCTTCCTTCAGTCTCTTTGTTTCTTCTGCCATCAGCTCCTTTTTCCCCCTCCCCACTCTGCCTCCATGAAGTCTGGCTGTCCTCTGCGGCAGACCAAACACAGCATGAAGCCAGGAAAGAATGGAAATGTGGGCTTATTAATTCTCCCTGGTGGCTAAAGCAGTCCTGGCCATGTCAGAGGACTTTGGAAAGCAGAGTGGAGGAAGGTGAATGCTTGTCTTGGGGTAATTTTATAGCAGGCAGGCTTGGAGAGGTCTGTTAGAGCTCTGGAGGGTTTATTCCTTTAATTTGTCTTATAAGAGTATAAGGCTTCGTGAAACCAAATAACCACTTAAAGTGCTGGAAATGCAGACTTCGGTTCGGCCCCGAGCGAACGGCAGCTCGGTGAACAGAATGAAGGGAATGTGATATGTAAAGCAGCCGGAAACATCCCCAAACGGAGTCTTTTATTGGTACAAGGGAACGGAAGTTTTCTAAGAGGCCAGAATAAAAACAAAGCAGGAAAGCCCCCCCTCCCCTCCATTAGGTCTAAACCCAAGACATTATGTTGAATTTGCTTCAAAGCAAAGCCTTTAAGCAGAAAAGTAAAATTCCTTTACTTGTATCAACGCACGATTTCTTAAGTAACATCTACTGGGAAGCAGACAGGGAAGCAGATACAGCCATGTGTCAGACGTCCAGGCCCAGTTACCCCAACAACAGCTTATAGGCCTGAAACTCCCCACCAGTCAGATCCAAGCTCCAGCTGCCTTCTTTTCTATCCCGTAGGATGTAGCGATGTGATATACAGTGTGATCAAGAGTTTGGACCAATGGCATCCTGACTTCTTACGTTTTTTCATCTGTTGTGTTCAGCATAGGAAACGGTGAAAAACCATCATAAATCTTAAAGCAGAAACGTTAGCAGTAAAACTTTAAGCTTACTGGAATCTCAACCTTTCATTTTCTTAATAAGTTCATGGGGGGGGGTTGAACGTGCAACTAAACTCTTTACAATTTACCATGTCCTGCCTCCTCCTGTGCAGATTGTGACTGTAATAATTGTGGTACTTTTTAAAAGAACATTTTGTGGGTCTGATAGCCTTTTAAGACCAGGGGGAGTTATTCATTAAATCATTATCAGCTGTTTCCTTACATGAAGTTTTGTCTACTTCTGAATGATAAAAAATATTCAAAGAGAAAAAAAACAGTCCTCTGTAAATGCCTCATTTATCATTTATTTAATGCTGCATCAGCAGGGTGTCAGAATGACCCCCTCTGGTGGTTGTAAGGGGTATTGCAGTGTTGCTGCTTATAGTGTTAAAAAAACATTCCTAGATCCAGATGGTGATCTGGATCACCCCCAAAATTTAGTCAGTTGTTCCTGAATCCATTTCAGAGATTTCCTGAATATTTCATCCAAATCCGTCCATGACTGTCTGAGTTATGTTGCAAACAGACGGACAGACGGACGGACAGCGGAGGTTATGAATAGATTGTGTAAATACTTCCTGGTTTTACACCTGGATGTGTCTGCTGTGTAGGAGCAAAGCAGCAAATCTGAGACATTGATCTGATTTTCTCTAACTCAACATTTTTGTGCGTTTTCATCTGAACAAAACTTCGTTAACAGACTCAAACTGAACTTCTTACTAACCGTGCCTTTTTTTATCCAACCTTCCAACGAGCTCCTGCATGTTTGCTGCTGTTTTATCATCGTTTCACACGCAGTAAATAAACCCAGTAAATAAAAACAGTGTCTCCACAGGTTTGGAATGACAACTCCAGAAGATTCAAATAATTTATTTTCATCCTTTATTTACCACTTATGTGAGAGTTGGGAGAAAAACAAACATCCGTTCCTCCAGAAGCTGTAAAATGTATTTATTCAATAGGATTCAGCTGGTTTATACATCCAGCTGCCTGCCACTCAAACACAAGAAATATCCAGAAGAAACAATTTAGAAATATCAACGGTGGTAAAAAGGAAAATTAGTCATGAAGTTGCCTGTAATGTGCATGGCTCGTGTTTGTCGTTACAGATGAAGATGACGAGCACGTGGTTGTCATGTTTCTGTCACTTTTGGCCCCTGAAGGAGGTTTTTCCTTCATTTTTTATAGGCTTCATGTTTTTTCTCGCGTTAATTTGTCCTGACACTGAAAGTAGACCTCGTCTTCATCACGGTTGACCATCCAAAAAGAAGCTTGGAGCTAAAAAGTCCAAGAAGTTTAGAACCTTTTCCTGTTCGGTGAGACCTAAACTCACTGGCCACTTTGTCAGGGTTCTGCTTTTCCTTTCAGAACTCTAAAAAAATCCTCTTTCTTCCTCCTTCTGATGCTCAGTTCGACCTTCAGCAAGTTGTGTTTTCCATGTCTACAGGACTAAACAGATGGAGATGCTGCCATGTTAGTGCATGTTAGTGTTAGAGCTGGTTAGTGTTTTTGTGCTAACAAGCAACTGAACAGAGCACATGTTTAATTTATCCATGGAGTTAGACTAAAATATTCGCAAGCATGCCACATCCAACACTTGGTCTGCTTCTGCCGGTCTATTTAAAAAAAGAAAAATCCACATGGTGCAGCAACATAAAGGCACTTTAATAGACCTCAGATGAATTATCTATAACTATGACTGAATAAATCTTTAATCGCTGTAATGAACTTTAGAGTATGGATTCAAAAAGCCATTTAGCTGATAAATGACCCTCAGAGGGCTCTGATACCAGGATAAATCAAAAGGGGCTGGGGTCTCTATTTTATTTCCCCAAAAGAGGGGCTGATTTGAATAAGTGACTTGAGGGGATGTGTGCTAACATACAGGCTTGTCTCACTCCCATCGCAGGAAAACATTTAGCATCTTGTGTCGGAGTAAAGAACTCCAGCACATCACGATAACGGAGATTTCAGGTCCTTTCCTTAAATTCTCCGAAGCCATGCCCTGCTCCCTCTGCGTAAGGTCGAGCTCTTCATCGCGTGTCCTGGCCGGCGTTTGTCACCTTTAATAGACCGCGCTATTAATTACTCACATTTCTCACGCGATGCTTTTATGAGAAAATACACAGGCCTCTTATTTCTGCATGTGTCAGCAGTTTGGTGTGTGTGCGTATCTCAGGGCTGGAAGTGAGATTGTATTTTTTTTTAACCCTGTATATATTACATACTGCGTGTCATTTTGATTTATAAACCCGGGGTTTGACGAAGGCTGCGTCTGTCTGCTGGCCGACGTTCTGTAGCTGCGACGGAGGACCGACCGGTGCGACTGCTTCCCCTGCTGGATTAGTTGATGATCTTGATTTTTGCAGAGCTGCAATATGCCAGCAAATGAGCCACAAAGCAGGAGCATGACTACACTAGTGTTGGTACTAATGGGGCCAATTCTGGCCGCTGCACACCATCAGTTGCTCCGGCTTCTGTTGTACATATGTATTTTAGTCACAGCAGCTTGGCCTCAGACTGTCAGTCTGAAATCCATCTGTGTTGCCCTGTTTACCCTGTTTACCTGAAATACCCTCTTTGTTGATGTGATGGCTTCTGAATATCTGTGGACATGTTTGGAGCTGTAAACAAACAGCAAAGTATGAAATATGAAGGTCTTTTCAACAAGCTAGCAGTGCTTGCCCTGGCTCAGAAACGTTATACATCACTATCAATTACTCGTCTTATGAAGACGAATTGCTTTCTTAGTTTCTCCACAGAAGCTCGTCTTTTATGAAGAGCTGTGAAGCGCTGATGCGCAGTGGTTTAAGATGAGATCACCAGGCCCAGAAACGTGCTCCTCCAAGGAATTCACCATCATTGTTGACATTTTGTTTACTTGCTCCACACTTACCAACACAAATAGTTAACCAGCCAATCACATGGCAGCAACTCGATGCATGTAGACATGTAGACGTGTAGACATGGTGAAGACGACTTGATGAAGTTCAACCTGAGCATCAGGATGAGGAAGAAAGCAGATTTCTGCTTGTTGGTCTGAGTATTTATCTCTAGG
>JBBBVU010000016.1:23898959-23910161 GCA_037177055.1 Atherinosoma microstoma
ACAAAGCAAAGGCATGTGAATGAAAAGACCCCCCCCCCCCCACAGTTACCAAAGTCTAGTGCTACTGGCTGCTGTTTTACCTTTTACAAAAAGTACCGAAAAGTGTCGAAATACAAAACGTTATCGGTATCGAAACAGAAATTTGGTATCGTGACAACCTTAGTGTGGACAGCAAAGTTGGGAAATGATCTGGACTTGCCCCGAACATTTCCTGTCTACATCTTCACTTTCCCTGTAAACCAGCAGGACACCGTCTACCAATGTCTTCTTCATGTATCAGTCTATTATTTAACATCCTCCCCACCATGAGGGGGGAGCCCCGGCCCTCGTAGCGTAGCTGGTATATTTGTAGTCTGATCCAGCAGTGAAACATAAGTTTTAGCTTCATGATAACAAATGATCACTTTATGAAAACCTGCTGCATTTAGTTTTAGTCAGCAATGACTCAGCGCATCGCTTTCTCTATTTATTGAAAATATAAATAGAGGATAAATTCTTTCACAACCTCTGTTGACATGAAGGAAAAAAGCTAAAAGAAATACTTTCTTCTTTTCTCCTGGAAGCCTCTCTCCTTGTCAGCAGAGCTATATCCAGAAAGCATACAGGAGATCTCTGGAGACCAGCCGGCTCTGTTGGATTATGACCAAAGGGTGGAAAACAACGCTATCTATTGTCTCTTTGCGGCGCAGGGGAGTTATCTCTTATCTGGGAGCTATCTGATGATTTGTTGTCTCGCATATCTTCCAAAGCTCACAAAGAGAACGGAGATGACCTCTCGACTGTTGCCTGCATCGCAGCGCCAGTGAGAGATAATTTTCAGGTTTCAGTGCCCAGGGAAGTTTTTACAAAAGAATTGACCTGTTTCAAAGAAGAAGCAGGTGCTCACGCCCTTCCTCTGCCGTGGTTCATCCCAGGAAATTCACCAGATAACATGCATATTTCCTGGCAGATGTTAGCAGAAGCCACGTTTCCAGCTGCTCCCAACAATGCAGAACATCGGTTCTTTTCTTCGCTGCTGCTGGGAACCTCCAGTCATTACGACTTCCAAAACAAGTCGCTCTTTCATTTACAAATCAATGGTGTTTGGCCTCGACTCCTCTGAGGTCTCTCCGTCTATAAAATCTGACAGTGCAGAGCCTTTTGTTGGCCGTCTGTTGGGCGAGATAAGACTACAGGCCTGACTTCCTCCTCGCTACCATTACTTTAAATCAACGTGTCGTGTGTCTGGTTTAAATCGCTGTAATTGCACATTTCATGACAACATACATAAAAAATCTCCAACCTTACAAAAGTCAGATACTGTAACGACATTTATTTCGATCTTTACTCCTTATTTTCGAGATGCACAACAGAAATTTTGCAGAAGTTCTCAGTGACGCACGTCCTATCGAAGGCTCAGGGGTGACGGGAATCCAGCACCGTGCCAGATTTCTGGCATGTGGCGGTCAGTGATGGGAGAACGGAGACCTCTTCTCTCAACCACAGCATCATTTAACCGTTATTGTTTCATTATTTAACCGTTATTGTCTCTCCGAACACTTTCCCCCCGTCGCTGTCGGAGACACTTCTGCAGCCGGTCTGCTGCAGGTGATGAAACTGGAACGTCGGCTCCTGATTGGTCTGTTAGAGGCTTTAATGGAAGCCTTACGGGAGCTGTGACAACTATTAAAAGAACCAAATACCTGTTTTTACGCATTACGCTCTGGCAGAGTTATTCAGGCTTCGCCACAAGCGGGAACAAAGTCGGACAAGCAGGAGTCGGACAGCGTTCGTAAAAAGGCTGCGAAGCTTTTCATGTGACTCGGTTGCCGGGAGCAACAGTCCTCCCGGACATGAGCCACCATTGACAGATTGTGTGGTCGAGTTAAAAGTTTGAATGTGCTCGTTGATCACTGCCGGCTTCAGAAATGCACGTGATGATGTCACAGTGACATCACAGAGTTTTACGGTTGTAAAGTTACGTAAAGTAAAGTAATTCAGTTTAGAAAGCCCCCCCTCAACAGAAACATGTTCACTTATATTTGCTCATCTTTATTATCACACTGCACAATGTTTAAAACTATTAAACAACTTTTTTGTTTTACTAATGACACTCTTCTTATAGATTATATATAGATTAAGCCTTCAGTTCTAACCTAAATGTTTAAATGTTTTCTAATGCACCTCATCAGTGTATCAGGAAGTTCTGCAGAAGCCGCCGGAGCCTCATCGGTTGGAGGAAACTTGTAAAGCATGCGGGGCCGTAAGTCCTGAGGAGCAGGACTGGGAACAGGCTGGAAGCTACTCTTACAGATATGTGTGTGTGTGTGTGTGTGTGTGTGTGTGTGTTTGTGTGCATGTGGGCGGGTGGGCTGGCAGAGCTGTACTCTGTGATGATGGTCAGATGTGTGGGTGTGGGGAGGTCATGCTGGCTGCTGATTACGCAGATGGCTTGCTCACCATAGGTGGATGTGATTGACAAACGCTGCTTCCATCAGTGCCACATCCCTTCAGGGTTCTGGGTTAGTTCGTTTTATTGTCTGGGTTTAATCGTGGACGCTTGTTTAAGGCTTTTTTTTACAGGGTTAGGGATCTTTAGATTTCCATCTGCAACATGAAACTAAAAGAATCTCCAAAATAAACTTTTTGGTCTGAATTCATTAACATATTTAAAGATAATTTATTAGAATTTTTTCTGAGTGCAGAACATGGAATCTGTGCTTCCACTGATCCCTCTCTCCACCACACTTCTTGTACTTTTGTGAGCCCTGTGACGAGAATCAGGAAATGAACCATGTTCTTTAAGCATTTTCCATTTAAACTTTTCAGTTTATAATTCGGCCCTAACCTGCTGTAGTTAATGTGGGCTTGAGTCTGGGGCATCTGAAAAGGGATGAGAAGCCAGCAGCGTAAGGGATACCCCTGATCCCCAATGACAGCCAGGTGGTACAACGTGCCTCTGGCCACGTTCATTCAGGATCCTGCGTGATGTGTGGATGAACACCTCTGGAGGTCTCTTAAATGTTTGGAGGAGTAAGAGTGATTCTAAGATTTGAGAAGGTTGATAAATAGCATTTAGGACTAAATCCAGCAATTTCTCAGCACTTAGGACTAAAATCCCCTCTAAGACACTTGATAAATACAGGTTTGTTTTTAACTGTAAATGTTTGCTGTTTGTCTGCAGGAAGGGATGGATGAAATATGAATTGGGGGGGGGGGGCTGTTGTTGTTGCTTGAGTAAAAAAGTTAAAACTAAGCTTCAATGTGAAAATGCTCACACGAGTCATTGAAACAGATTTCCCACATTTTCATTTATTCTAACATTATACATAACCTATTAGTTTGTAGTTGGTAGATTCTATCAGCCATGGTGATATACCCAGTCTACCCTGACAACCAGTACCTTAACCCACTGGTTCCCAACCTGGGCTCCTCCAGAGAGCACACAGGCTCCCTGAGGCTGTTCAGAGCCAGTGTGGTTTAGATGAAGGCCACACAGAGACCAGTTCAGGTGGATTTGCTTCAGTTTTTTGTCATCTGGGTGTTTCATCCACATGGAAGCAGAGTTCTGGGAAACACCGTTTCATTAATGAGACGTGTCGGAGAAATGCCGCAGAGCAGGTGATTCCTCCTTATTTAAACAGAAAAAAAGAAACAGTCAGGCTATATGTTGGTAATTACCTGATCTGCTTTTATCAGGCAGAATCCAGTATTTATGGGGTGGGCCGGGGGTCCACAGCTTTCTGGTTGTTGCATGAAGGGGGTCCTCAGGGGAACTAGGTCGGGAACAACCGCCCTAACCCACTTTCTCCCAGTCCCAGATCCAATCTAGCACAGGCCACTTCTGCTTTTGCCAAAATCCCTGAAAGGAAAGCCGAGCTGTCAGTTAGACACGAGGAGGCCGTGGAGCCTGTCCTCGCCATTAAATACACTAACCAAGTCAGATCAAACTTTATTTGTACAGCACTTTTCATACATGACGCTTCACACAGTGCTTTACATCATAAAAACAAATACAAAACATCAAAGAGCAATAGCACACACCTGATCATACTCTCTTTTTCACTTTTCACACATTCATCATCACACACACACACACACATACACACACACACACACACGCACAATAATGTATTATTTTTAATCCCCTGTGTGCAGCTGGACTGTAGTTCAGTATGTTTTTTATGTTAACAGACATTTAATAATTGGCTTTGCTATAGTACGGCAAATTAACAAGAAACGGCAGCCTTAATCTCTCCCACACACACACACACACGCACACAGTCAGCTGATAAATGATCAGTGTAGAAACTGAGGGTTTAGCCTACTTTTTCCCACATTACAGCTGGAAGGATGTCTGTGTGTTTACATGCTACGTTTCAGCCTCTGGGGGAAGATCCCATCTGATGTAGGAGTTCCCGTAACACACATTACATCACATATTAGCTCGTTATCTCTGTAAAAGCCTTGTTGTGTGGCAGGAGTGTGCATGATGGATGCCACATGTCACATTTTGTTCACAGCTGACTGTACCCTCATTTACGAAGAAGCCGTGTCATGCAGCGTCTCCACTGATCATGTGACGGATACGTGCATCGTTGGGTCACGTCGTTTACGACGAAACAAACATGGACAGGGAGATGATTTAGTCTGATCAGGTGGATAGCTGATGATTGCACGCTACCATGCAGACATGTTTGAGATTCTTAAAGTTTTCATTCACTTTTTTCTGTAGATGATGTACATGGAGTCACTCTCCACTGATTGGTTAAAAAGCTTGTTGCTGTATTACTATGTACAGTTGCGAAGGGGAGGAAAATTTTCCAGTAAACTTGGGAAATTTTGGAAAGTAGAAACACTGGAATTATGGGAATTATTGGGAATTTATGGTAATTAACTGGAATTTGGGGATAATTTTAACAAACTGTATCATAAATAAACATAAATAAAGATTTTGTTTTGTCATAAGTACACATCCATGCAGAATAAAAAAAAACGAAAAACATGACATTTCAAAAGATTTACTACAAAATAGCGTTGTGCTGTGTGCATGTGATTGTAAGCGCTGCAGGTCACATGATCCATGAGAGACGGATCCACTCATGCAAAGTTACAATGTCTGGTTTCTGAAGAGGGCAGCCCCCTCGGAGCCCCGACATGTGTCAAACACTGTATATTGACCCCAGAAATCATTAATAATTAATACTCACATTAGTCTAATATTTGGGTCAAAAGTTTAATTTTGGGAGAAATTACAGGTTGAAGACCCCTAGTGGCCAAAAGTTACACAGTACCCCTTTAAACTGTGCAGAGAGACTAATGTTTTGGCCACAAATGACTCTTGAGTTTAAAATAACTTAACCTAATGTGGCAGGACGTAGGAGGGCCCGGGCAGGGATTGAACCCATAGGGATATCCCTGTGGCCAAGTAGCCAGGCCACATCATCAATTGGAGGCATAGTGACAGGACCCACACTGTCAGATCTCTCCCCCTCTTTCCACAAGCATGTCCTCGTGCTTTACGCACGTAGACACCTATTTAGAATCCATGCTACATGGACCCTACTTGCAAGCGCCAGAATGTGGCAGGACGTAGGAGGGCCCGGGCAGGGATTGAATCCACAACCTCCCGGGTGAGAGTCATGCGTGCTGACCAGTCAGCCAAAGGAATATCCCTTTTGGGAAGCGCGCATGACTCTCACCCGGGAGGTTGTGGATTCAATCCCTGCCCGGGCCCTCCTACGTCCTGCCACACTAAGAAGATTCCTCAAACTAAGGATTAAATTCAAGTACAATACTAAACCCGTCTTGGTCCCACCAGAGAACAATTTACCAAAATTTTACCATCTAAACATTTTGGATGAAATTTGAAGTCATGCAAACAAAGTCAGGAAGGTTTGCAACTTTTTTTCCATTTTCATTGCAATCTTTTTTTGTTGTTGTTGTTCTTGTTGTTGTATTGCTTTACACGCCGCCCTCCTTCATGCTCCTTAACAACTGTGGATTATTTTCAGATTGTCAACTTTGACTTTTAAAACAAGAAGGATTGAAGCACCAGTGTTGTCTCACTCGGATTGCCGCATCTCTGTCAGACATTTAGAGTTAAAGTACTTTCAACTTGCAAAGCTTATTTCCACCTTGAGATGTTTTTTATGATAGTGATCCCTACAGAGTCTTTTCAGGCTGTTACACAGCAGGTAGTAAAAAGCAAATGCTGATGCAGTACAAGAAGACTTTTTCATGCATCTGTTCCGTTAATGCACCTTGTTTAAACAGACAAGTAAGAAGAGGGCCCCGACTCCCACAGAAAGTAAAACCAAAACAATATTTTTTTTAGAAAAGAAGAATTATTGTCCATTTATTGTTTTCTATTTCCAATAAAATTATTGCAAATAATGTAGTAAATAGTCTACTTTTAAGTCATTCTTTTACCCTTAAAACTGGCTATTTTTGGGCCACCTTTTTTCCTGTTTTTTTCTATATATTTATATTTAAATGCATGTAGAAGCTCCGTTTAATCCCAGTCACCATGGGAACATGATGTTTTCAAGACAGTCTCGGGTGTCAGATTATGAGGCTAAAATTATGTGAAATTAATGTATCAATAGATATAGCATGATGAAGGCCAACCAGAAGAAGAAGACATGATTTATTACTAACAGTACTTTGTATTGTTCTCTCAAGAAAAATATTGTCTATTACACTGATGCATCATATCAGGAATATATTCATATTAAAAGGAAAAGAAGTGGGCCGAGTACAGATCCCTGTGGGACATGTTGAAACTGCCTCTTATGTGAAACCTGTTGGCTCTGAAACACACATCATCTCCAGATGTTTCTGCTACTATTTCCCTCCTACCTCACTAAACCAACTCCAGCTCAGCTTCTTGGCTTCATTCCAGCCATAGAGGAACATTATTTTTCTCCAAGAACTTTCTGCTCACTTGTTGATCTTTGGCTGCTCCTGATTGGACATTACCCTCAATTTAAGCTCTATGATTGGTGGAAAGTTTGACAGGAAGTGTCTTCATCATCATGTCCAGGTCTAAATAGAGGTCTCTTAGCAACAATGTGATAAATAATGATGTTATCATAGATCATCATGGTGATATCTTGTGATGTTTTAGGAATTTTATGGGCATCTTTATACAAAAAATAAAAAATCCTTCCCAGATAAAGAAATTCAACTACTTTTTTCAGCACATTGAATCTTACCATCTCCTCGTCTCCTCCAGAAACTGCGCCAGGAGCTGCTGTCCCGGCAGGGCAGCGTAGAAGCCACGCGAGACTCCATTTCCAAACTCCTGCAGAGCTCGGACGCCTCCACAGCCTCCAACCTGCAGGGCAGCTTAGACCAGCTCACCCAGCGCTACGCCGCAGCGCAGACCAGCCAGGCCGAGAGGGAAGCCGAGCTCAAAGGCCTGCTGCCCAGACTGGAGAACTACGAGCGGCTGGGGACCGACCTGCAGGCGTTCACCCAGAGCCGACTGAAGGCTCTGAGTCCGGTGGGCCAGCCGGACCGCAGCGTGGACGACTACAGGCAGACCATCGAGGTCAGCCGAGGGATCCGACACTTCAAGCCTGTAAAGATCTAAGCGCCATCATCGCTCTTTGTAACATTTTCATCCCGTCTTTCCCAGGAGGTCCGATCCGAGCTGGAGCAGGAAGCCAACCAGCTGAAATCCTTCTGCAACCTCGGCACCGAGCTCAGCCAATCCAAAGCTTTCAGCAACGCTCAAAGCCTCCTGGATCACGTGAGAGGTGTGACCGACGAGTTCGACAAGCTGGAGGAAAATGTCAATGAAAGGTAAAGATATGAACAGATCGGTGGGACGGTTCACCGTGAACAGTTCATCTGAGCCGGTGTCGGGTCTTTTCCAAACATTAAACCATCAAACCGTGGAAACAGATACAAAAACACGATGTTTGATCGTCTCTGTAGGACAGGCCGAGCTTCGGGCTTTTCCTAGACTCTGTAGCTTTGTTGCCATGCCAACGCTGTCTGATGTCACATCGGCCGGGGCTGGGAATTAATAACCGCCGTCAGTCTTGTGCAGATTTATTTATCGGATTAGATTTCCTGAGGTGGTCATGTGACATCAACAAACGAAGCCTGTTCCCGACCAAAGAGCCGTTTATCAGGAAAATATGAGTCAATTGATCTGAACTGTGGATGTTGCCTCAGTGTGTTTGTGTGAGTCGACTTTCTGTATATATATATATATATATATAAGCAGTGTGAACGCGGCTTATTGTCCGCCCTATAAACTGCCCGCTCGGATAACTCGCAGCCTCGAATCCCCGAGGAGAGAAAATAGCAGCATGCTAATGATACCGCTCCGTGCCAGACGGCTTCTCAGGGCTGTTCCGTCTGCAGGCAGTCAGCAGTTTTCCAGCCACAGATCCCATACAAAGAGATGGAGGTCAAGGCCGTGTTGAGGCTGCCTCCAGGCCTCAAACCTTTCATGCCCACCACTTTTTTTTCTTCTGTTTTTAAAGGAATAAAGAGCAGAATTGATTCTGCTTTCCTCTCTGTTTCCTCAGGTTTGCTGCCGTTCAGGCCTGTGAGCAGCAGCTGCTGCAGTTCCGCAGCCTCTCGGGTTCCCTGAGCCGCTGGCTGCAGACGGCGCAGGACCAGCTGCCCGCCAAAGAACCCAACATCAACACGGAGGGCCTGCAGAGGAGGGTCCAGCAGCTCAAGGTGATGATGAACAAAAAAAAAAGCAAGGTGGCCGCGTGAAGGAGGAGATATTTAGGGACAGATTGGTGTCTTTTTAAAGAGACTCAGTTAAATGTTTTTTGGTTTCAGGACTTGTTGAATGACTGGGAGTCTCAGGGATCCAGGGTCCAAGATCTGAACAAGACGGGCTCCGAACTGGAGACACTCATCATCGATATCACCGCCCCGAAGACCAAAACCGGTAAGGACGGAAACACGGTCGGAAAGACGCCGACATAACGCCGTTTATATGACTGACAGGCGATGTTGGAGGGATGAAGGAACACAGATAAGAACTAAAACAGCAGGATTACAGATAAACTGTGACGCTGGATTTAAACCTGTGTGTAAAAAAGAAGTAAAAACCTCATCAATCTAATTTCTGTAAAACACGGGAGAATATTTATAATGAAACAAAACCTTAAACTAGTAAATTGTTCATTTGTTTGAACTTTTTATTGAACAGATGAAAGAACTAAAGGAATGATGTTCAGCATCTTACTCTAACATTGATCTGGAAGATTCTCCAAACTGCAGATTGAGTGGTTAGGGTGTCAGAATTAGATATAAAAGGAGCATCCACTAAAGGTTCAGCCTTTCCGAGTAAGGATGGGTTGCTTTAAGCCCTCAGACACCCCTGCTGGAGAAACCATCAGTACACCAGGTTCAATAAGACACACGGACATTTTCACTCCACAACGTCCACCTTTATAAGTACAGTCCATTTACCATTTACCACTGGACCCAGAAAATGGAATCTGAAGCTGGGTGAGAGAAGAGGAAGACACATTAACTCTGTGCAGAAACAGTGCCGAGTTATCTGGACAGAAAGACAAGTGGACACGTGTCCTGTGGTCGGATGAGAAACGGCAACCAAGCTGTGATGACACGGAGGACTTCATGTGTGTGAAGGTACCATTGATCCATGATTGTTGGACTTTTGGAGACATAAGTCTGAAGTCTGAAGGTCTGCGGTTATTTCAGCCGGACGATGACTTCCTGCCGTCCTCATCTGCCTCCTGTTGGAAATATCTGGAGCATCACGAAGAGGAGAATCAGAAAATAACCAGGGACTGTGTAGCAGCTGAAGTCAGAGCGAATGGAAACAGATTCCTCTAGAAAACCTAAGATAATCAGCAGTTCTATTATAAAAGTCTGTTTTGCTTCATTAAATTGAAAATGTCTTTATATTTTCTAAAGACATTGAAGCTGCCGAGAGGAGAGAGTGAAAATCATTTCTTTGTGCTGTTGGGCGACTCTTTACAAAGGTTGGGAACTTCATGAGACAAAATGCATTCCCTGTAACATCCTGATGAGATCTAACTGGGTTTAGTCTTCCTCACCGATGTCTGTTCTTTTGTCCGACACGTCTGAGTCCCCCCCCCTTTCTCAGGACATTTCAACACGTCCTTCCATCTGTTTCGTTTCGTTTGTGCTTGCATGAGCGTGTGGCACTCAGTCAGCTGTGTCTCGCCCTCAGGTGCCCCTCAGATCAACGGCTCCTCAGGTCCCGGCAGTGTGAACGGCATTCACACCTGTAAAGGTGAGCTTTCCTTCCACCTGTCTGTCCATCTCTGTTCGCGACATAACACTTCCTGTACGCATCACATGCAGAAAAACCGCCCAGATACGAGTCTGTAAGAGAGCAGGAAGGCTGTGAGATGATCTCCTCTGTGTCTGTTTTATCGCCTCCCCTCCTGCCTCCTCTGTGTCCGGTGTCCCCTCAGACCTGACGGAGCTTCAGGTGGCGGTGTCCGACGTGAACGGCCGCTACGACGTCGTAGGCCGGGAGCTGAAGGAGCGTCTGGGCCGCCAGCAGGCCTCGCTGGACCAGAGGCAGGCGGCCAGGCAGGGCAGCGAGGAGCTGAAGACGTGGCTGAGCGACAGAGAGAACAGCCTCAGACTGGGACAGACGGCCTCCCCCTCCAAGCCTGAAGCCATACGCGCTCAGGCCCAAGAAAACAAGGTAAAAGAAAAACTTCCAACCATCTATTTTATAAAATGAAGTTGCTGATTTCCAAGAAGTAAAAAAATGTCTTTTCTTGTTTTTTTTTAGGCTCTGCTGTCGGAGCTGGCGGAGCGCGCTGGGAAGGTGGAGGAGCTGAAGAACACGCTGAGGAAACTGATCGCTGACAACCCCGACTCTCCCGAGGCCGACGCCTGGAGGCAGCAGCTGCAGGAGATAGGTACGAGCTTCTGTGGAGGCCGGAGGACTTCATGTGGCCTCACTGGGAACAAACTCTGCCTCAAACAGACGCTTCATGTTTGTTCAAGACTAAAAGAAAAGAGAACAGATAGAAAGTCGCTGGGAAATCTCTGGTCTGAAATGTTTTTAAAGGTGCACTCCGTAACTTTTCCACCTTAAAACTCTGCGTTCCAGACAAGGGGCAAACTCTGTCTTGCTCTGTCTCTGTCCTGCCAAAATTTGCAGTTCCCCCCTCCTCCACTAGGTGCTGGCTGCAAAACAGAGCAGATCCCCATAGACTCCCATGTTAAAAAGAC
>JBBBVU010000016.1:24046424-24059813 GCA_037177055.1 Atherinosoma microstoma
CCCCCCCCCCCCCCCCCCCCCCCCCCCCCCCCCCCCCCCCCCCCCTCTTCCCTTCCCCCCCCCCCCCCCCCCAAAAAGAAGAAATGGGATTGGCTCCTGTTGTTTAAATAAAACACAACATCCAATCACATTTCACAGAAAAATCACCTTCAATCAGCTGTTTATTTCACACATGAATAAAGTGTGATCATGTCCTCAGGAGATCATTGACCATTTATAATATTTTGTCTTCTTTTGTTTATTTGGGTTTTCTTCACCTTAAGAAGAAAACTATACTTCTGTGGGCAGTTTCAGGGAATGGCATTGTATTATGTGAGAGAGAAAAAAATCACCTCCCTGCGTAATGTGGCTCGCTATATAGCTAAACCCGACTACACCGACTCCAGTCAGCTATTAGATGTCATTTCATATACATCAGTCCAGCGGCCATATAGCCCTCTTTCATTACATCCTCATGTAAGTCAAGTCAGTTTTATCTATAAGGCACAAAAACCCACATTTGCATAATGCTTTTAAAAACACCATCCAGGTAAGAAAACACAGTTTGCATGAAATGTGTAAAGATTGTGCTTCTTTCTTTCTGTTTTTGTTGCAGCTGAATACCAGCTGGGGATTAATACATGTGTGAAAACCTTCCATTAACACGGAATAACCCTTTACTTTAACCTGCTTCCTGATACCTCTGCCAGATTTCCTCATTTCTGTGACTTAAAAGTCGATCTAACCTCCTCCTCGCTTCCTCTGTCCTCATCGTATTATCGCTACATGCTTTTTATACTGTTGATACCAATAACATTTTCTCCCTGAGCAGAGCATTACGCTCTAATGTGCTCATTTTCCCCGGACAAAATTACTTCCCAATCACTTTTAGTAGACCCTGAGCCTGCAGAGAAATTATTTGGCTGCTATTGTCAGAGGGAATTAGAGTGAAAAGGCTTCTTTTTTTCCACTGTGTGGGGTGAGGGGGGGTGGGGGGAGGAGGGGTGGGGGGGTGGAAAGGTTCGGCTGACGGACACCGGCTGAATGGATGTTATTTACAGCAGGGAGATCTGCTGTGCTGATGATGTGTTCAGATGTACAGATCTCTGCCAGCTGCTATATTACTCAGAGATCATGATGTCATGCTGGTCTTTAGGTTTAAAGATAACTTTTTACATGTTATTATATTATACTTATTACTGTATTACTCACAGCAAAAACTTCATTATGTCCATCTAATGTCAATCCAGTGGTAAGTTCCACTGAATATTTACATCGAATGAAACCAAATCCCTGGCTTGGATTGCAGGGAGCTAAAGAGAGTAACTCCACTACCATGAGTAACTCATGAGTAACTCCTACTACCATGAGTAACTCCTAATACCATGAGTAACTCTACTACCATGAGTAACTCCTAATACCATGAGTAACTCCACTACAATGAGTAACTCTACTACCATGAGTAACTCATGAGTAACTCTACTACCATGAGTAACTACTACTTCCATGAGTAACTCCAGCCAGGTGGATTATTTTGTCCACGTTTGTTTTTCTTGTTGTCATTAATTACTTTGCTTTAACTTGCAATGACGTAATGTTTACACAGTTCAGCGACCGCAAATCTGCACGGCATATGTTTTATTTTGAAATTTACCGGATGCTTTTCACCATGCCGTGTCTGACTTCCTGTCTAGTCCGATCTGAACCGATCTGGATGCGTGCTCTGTCAAAAATAGACCTGGTTTCCATATTTAGTGGAGAGCCGCAACGAGGTGCATCTGAGACGCATCGGACACGCAGCGAACCCGGTGTAAGTTGCCTAAAATGGGGACTATTAGCTGGTGAGGCCGCACCGCAGCCGCAACGCACCCGGTAGAAATAAGCCACAAGTCAGGGGTGTCCAAGTCCAGTCCTCCAGAGCTACTATCCTGCAACTTTTAGATGCATCTTTCTCCAACACACCTGATGCACATGCACATCATTCAGCTTCGGAGGCCTGGTAACCAGCCATACATTTGACTCAGGTGTGCTGGAGAAGGGATGTATTCCACCTGCAACAAAGAGGAAAACTTGATAAGATTCAGACTATAATCAAGTGAACTAATCTGCCAGTGCAGTAAGATCATTTCAGAACCGTAAAACTATCTGTCTATGCTTCTTTCAGGGTTGTTTCTTTCTCACTTTGAGAGAAAAAGAATCTTAAAACAAGGTGATTAAAACAATTCTATCAATAATAATAGTGGATTAGATTTATAGAGAGTGTATATTTATGTGTAAAATATACAAAATCATCTCAAACAGTGTCTCAGGGATATTATTAAACCTTATATTCTTGCAAAATAATCAGATTAATGTGGACATGCCTCACTTGTCATACTAATAATATAGACAAGCATGTTATCTGGAATTAATTCAGACTGTAAAAGCTTTGCATGTGAAAAGAATTCAGCTCTCAGAGTTCATTATCACCGTGTTGGAGGACATTTTCAGTGTTCTGTATTTAACAAAGGACCAGTGAATCCTCTAAGCCCACCAGTGGTCTGGCTGAGCTGCAACATAACACATCACAATGCCATGGGCTCCAAAATACCTCCCATTTATCCCATGTAAAGTTGCTCAGCCAGTACATGAGCCAAAACAGGGAACCATGGTCCAGATTTTCATATGATGAAGACCAAGGAAAGCATTTTATTGTATGAACAGAGCTGTTGACTCAACAGGATTTAACATGCTTCATTATAAAAGGAAGACTTGACCTTTCAGCTGTTTCTCAGACTTCTATTATATAACAGTTCTCTACAGGAAACAGCACCGCTGGGGCGGCTGGTATGGATTTTATTTAGTTGCTGCTGGTTGGACACAAACAGCAGGAGTCACTCTGTTGGTGTGTGATTAATAAATGAATCAGATTGACCTGTAATCATCTAAAATATCAGCTGCTAATGAAACATTGGCTGCAGTTTGCAGACTGTGTGTACATGCACGAGGTTTAAAATTTGTTCACTATTTAATATTTAATGCCGTCATTCTGTGCATCGGTGGGGGCTGCAAGCTGTCCCTCTCTTATCCACATACACCCTCCCCCTGTTTGAGGAGCCACCATTAAGACCAACGAAGACCTGCAGCCATCCCCAGCTCTTCTTCCTCTGATGATTTTGATGTGCCTGTGCCTGTAGTCCCCCCCCCCCTCCCCGCTGCCGCCGATGTCGACTGTAATTCAGGAGCCAATCGTGCTGAACATTCACCTTGCTAATGGGACGATAGGATGTTATGGCTGTCGATGTTCCAGACCTCCCTCCACCGACACACACACACACACACACACACACACCACCTGCTGCTTCTGTACTATCACCGCCATGAAAGCTCCCCCGCAGTCAACCATTTACGTCAGCGGAATCTGTAAGGAGGGCATATATGTACACAGAAACATTCCCTTTGAACATCGGTACTTTAAGAGCGGCCGGCGGGCGGGGGGGCAGGCTTGAGGGACGTTTACTGGAGCCAGTAGGGGGTGAAATGAAATGCATACACTGCATACTGTGCATCGCAAGCAGCCGTGAAGCTCGCACTGTTACAGATTGTCGATCCTCCTCCCTCAAACTTCACATAAACAACCACATACAGCTCATGGAAAGAGATGCTGTTCAAAGAAAAAAGTTAAAACAGCTTCATTCATGGTTGAAAAAATCAAGAAGAAACACGAGCTTCAGAGCAGGCCGCCAGGAATCATTAATAACTACGTCGCCTATGCCATGTTTGTTTCGTTCACTACGTTGTCCCTCCTCTAAGGTAAGATTGGAAAGATTAACTTGCATTGCAAATATTAGCCAGCTTGATGTAAGGGGAGAAAATCTTAGGAAGAGTCAGACTAATATCAGGAGAAATAATCTGCCTTACCAGGTGAAGCTATCTAACTGCACCGGCAGAGTTTGAATGTTTGTCTCTTTATATTAAGCTAGTTGTGGCCGTGTGTGTGAACTGGTCCTGGGAAGCCTTGAACGAGTTTTCAGAGCTAAACCTGGGTGTGAAAGATACAATGTGATCTCAAACAGCGACTCAATGGGATGATTTAACTTAAAGGTACAGTCTGTAACAAAATCAGGTTAATAACAGAACAATTGTCAATATGTCACAATATATCATTAAAAACTATGTTTCTATATGCATGTCATTACTTCACTAAAGTAACTGTTGGGTTTTTATTCAGCTAGAATGAACCATCTCCTCACCGTGGGTCCACATACATGGAAGCTGCCACCATTTTTACTACGGTGACTCTGAATGGACAAACAACTCTGTGTGTGAAGCTTTACAACCGCAGAAGCAGTCTTGTTTGATATGAGGCTAGAGCACCGTTTGGGATAAGTAACGCCTTTAATAGCACCATAGAAGAAGACAGTACACCCGTTATGTCCCAATTCGGGGTCTGCACACTTTGAAGTGGGGATTTGTCAGCTGCATACGTCCCAGCAGCGCATCAAGTTCCGTCCCAATTCAGCCTCCGAATCCACCCTCCAAACCCGCACTCCGTTTGGCCTGAAACTAGCTGTGCAGCGGACCATGGTTGTCCGTACAAAACACTCTCCATGGTTCGGTACGCGCTGGATCCGCGGATTTTAGGGGAAAACATTCCGTCCACTGCACCTGGTCAGTCACCTGGTTGCAGGACTCGCGGTGTAAACAAACAACCATGGCCTGCAGGCTGCTCACTGCAGCTGTTTGCTCTGAGAAATCCACCAAAAAAAACACAACACGTGTATCAGGTCATGGAGGCGTCGACGTTGGGAGTGCAGACTTTTTACACGGCAACAGCAGCTGGAGGTGAGCAGATTAAGTATTTTCATCAGTTGTTGGTTAGCAAGCTATCCAGTCAGCTGTTTCCTGTTGTCTTCACCGACTGGCTCTATTTCCTGTGTCCTAGCTCCTCTTCCTCATCGACTGGTGGTGACGTGTGTATTTTAGTTGAGTCGGTAAAACGCACACACGACCAGATTCACCTGGAAAAATCCAAACACGTTAGAAATAGTGCGGCTGTAGTCGGCGCGGTGTGTTCGCCTCCTCACACGCTAACAGCTTTCTGCTCTAACTCGTCACGCCGACAGCCGTAACTATGGCGACTACACACAGCTTAAGGCTGGGGAAGTGTAACTGGGAACTGTGGGGAACACGTCGGCCACGGCCCTCATTTGAGAACATAAACTAGTTTTATTTCCCTCCATGTTCACAGTAAGAAGCAATGATACCTTAAATTACATTTTAAGTTGTATTTCTTTAAAGCAGAATTAACTTTTATTTCGAATTAAAGAGGAATTAAAACTTTCATGTAAACGTGGCCACTGAAAGATATGGATCTAAATGTTGTTTCTTTAAATTGGACTCAACAACAAGATATAAAACAACGTTATAGATCAAACTCGTGCTTTACCGAGTAAAATGTGTTTAAATGGTCATTTTACACTTTTCATTGCAATCATCTTGCTTCTGCTGTACGTCTTCTGGAATTAGATGTGAACAGAAAATAGCATCAGCGTGCTGAGAGAAAAATCGGTTTCCTGCCGTTTTACGTCTTCACAGGATGTCAAGAGAAATGCTCACATCCTCTTCAAATCTGACTGATTTAATACCAGATTTCCAAACTCATCAGTTTGCTGATGCTCTCCAATGGTAAGAGCAGTATGGTGCCACATTTCTATCTAGCAGGACATTAATGGTCCAACCACTATTTCAATCAAAGAAGATAATTATTTTTTTTTAAAAAGGACATTAAAGTTTGTGACTCATATAAAGCATCATAGCAGGATGGTGTCCTACATTAAATACTAAAAATAGGACAGGATCCCCGGAGTCTAAGGCTCATGGCGGAGTTGAGATTGTTGGCTGAGGATGATCTGGGTATGAAGGGGGGGGGTTGCATGAAAAGGCTTCTGTTAGGCAGAATGCAGAAATATCTGTATTTTAACATCTGATTAGATTGCAAAAAAAAAAGTTGTTGTCCCAAAGATGCTCTGTCCCAAAGGAACGATGTAGCACATCGTTCCTTCTGGACTTTATTTAAAAGCTTGATTTTATATGAATTCTGATGAAAATCAGCATCTGATGAGTTAGAAGAGAATCAGAAACAGAAGAAGATATTTCGCTATCAGTACGTTAGACTGAACACGGAGAATTTTCAGTTTATATTCAGCAAGAAAATCTCAAATCCTACGATTCAGGAAGAATAAAAAGTAGGAGGGACATCATGTTGTTGAGCCAACATTTAAACCAATCAGCTCTCGTCACATCTTTCATGTCTACATCAAGGCGAGAACATCAGAGACCTGAGCAACAAACTTTGGAGACTGACTCTGAAAAAGTCTGAAGCTTTATTTTCACCTCTATGTAAATATTCAGCTATAAGTTGACTTATAGTCGATCATACATGCATCTTTTACGTCGCCATGGTAGTTACACCAACTCCTCCACTAGTGGGCAGAGCTGAATTCAGAGTTCACTCCCGTCTCATGACGTTAGCTTCAGACACCGCTATAAACCCGCCCGACAACAGTTCTTGCCCTTGTCTTCTTCCTCTTCTCCTTTCTCCTCTTCCTCTTCTTCTTCTCTGGTTTGATCCTTTCGCTGGACAAGGGCCCTGATATACGTGTAAATGACGCAGGAGACGGACGAAACTTCGTATCCGTCTTCTGCGTCGAGCATAAATAAGCCTTAAAGATACATTACAGAACTTTTGCCATGTTCTCAGTGACACGCCCACCATATAAAAAGTTGTATATTGGTTTCTCGGCCGCGGGACGCCGCTGGACAAATGCACATAATAGACGTCACTGTGGCATCAGAAGAGTCCTGAATGCAGTTTTAAGGTTGAAAAGCTTCGGAGCGTGTCTTTAAGTCTGTATGAATCATCCCAGAGTTGCTGTAAAAATAGTAATGCCTTGTTTTTTTCATGCTCCAAACAAAATATCTTGATTTGCATATAGTAAAATAGTCATATTAACTAAATAGAAACACAAATGTCGAGCCAAACTCCATATCTGTTCCTTTCATGAATCTCATCTGCAGCGCATTTCAGGAACAGACAAGCTAACCAATGAAATATAAATGAATATTTGAGGGTCTTTCTTCAAGCATCCTTTGCCACTGATCCATTACAAGTCTTAAACTGTAGATTAGAGTCTTCATGGCACCTCCAGCCCCGATGCTCTTCCTGCCTGACAGCCTAAACAAATGCAGCCTGAGCACACATCTTCTCTAATGTGTCTGATTGCACACTATTGTGACCCTAAGTGATGGAGAGCACCGTGAGTCTGGCTGACACTAACAATGTTAACAGTGGAGAGAGTTCAGTCTGCACTGCTCCAACTCTCTGTGCCTCTCTTACTTCACACCACCATCGGGGGTTTCCTTTCACAGTCGAGTGAAAACCCACGCCGAGGGGTTTAAAGTTGTTTACGGGCCGCCGCTTACCCAATAACGGAGTTCTCATCCTCCCTGCTCCTTCAACGGCATTGGATTTTATTGCACACCAGCAGAATGTCTAGTGGCCCTTTTTCTCCCAGTCATCTTCCCACTTACTGAACACTTCTCCATTAAAACGCACTGCAGGCTTTATTTGTTCGGTCGCATCCCACACAACTTCCAAAGTGCCCCAAAAACATCCTGTTCAAGCTGCATGCGCTCATAGTCTGCTTAAATTATAGCTGACAGGAAGGGAAACTTTTAATATCATTATTTTAGAACTGTAATGTTTTCATCCTGATTATTTGTTTATCCTTGTTTATCTTAGAATTGTGAAGCACCTTGAGATGTCATCAGATTTTAAAGTGTGATATAATAAAATGTATTATTATTATTATTATGACAGTAGAGGAATATTAATGTAAATATGAGATATTTACATTAATTATTTTACTTCACACCCAGTCAAATCATTTATGTGCAACTTTCAGTAAAAAAAACAGGAAAAGTTAACATTCTGTGTGAAATAAGAATAGACAGAAATTATTTTTAATCCCACAAACCAGTAGATTTGTTCATAGATCAATAGGAAGTGAGATATTTTACTATTGACTGAAATATTTGTCTTGAATTTGATATCTCGGAAAGGCTTTAAAGCTGCAAGACACTTAAAAGAAACAGCTGGAAGGACATGATACAACTAATTAGGTTAATTTGAAACTGGTCAGAAACATGAGCACATAAGAGAAGCAGAGTCTCTCAGAGGTGAAGCTGGCCAGAATAATATTTCTCAATGTAAAACTTTATCGTCTTTGTATATTCCATAATATAAAAAAAAACCCATCATCCTATCATCCTCCAGGGACGCTGTCCTACAGGTTTTAGATGTTTCCTGCTCCAGCACACCTGACTAGAATGAATGGGTCACTGTGAAGAAGTTTACAAGTAGCTGTTGGATCCATTTGATTCAACAAGAAAGCAAATAAAAGGAGAAAAGCTCCTTAAAATCACAGGTTCAACACCTCTAGAAATAAAAGTAAAGCCTCACATCCGTGAGCAGGTGGAACATTGTGCAGGTACTGATACTCCAGTACCATCCACAGTAGGTTTACTAATGTCACACCAACAGTGAGTTAATGCAGTATGAGGGGATACGTGGAAAATGTGGGGGTTTCCCCTCCTAACCTTCAGGATGCATCTTCATTTTGGCCAAAACAGATCAAATCTAATGAAACTAGCTCAGGTGATAAGTGAGTTGGGTTACACTTGGTAACTTCTCCATATTCAGTGTTGCTATCTGGGTTTAAATTCCTGCTTTTCCCAAGTCTTTCCTTGGTTTTCTTTTGTTTCCTATTGTTTGATGTGATTACATCCCCTGCTCAGATGTTCTTTCATCCTGAGCTCACGTGGAATCCTTCAACTCTTTGGCTGGAAATATTCCTGTCAGGTTGTGTCTCGGAGCTTCCCGCAGTCCAGAAACACTGATTCATAAGCCTCATCAGTAAACAAGGCCCGATGACTCAGCGGGAGGAAAAACACATTCTGCCTGTCGCATTTGAAAGTCAATGAGACTCAGCATTCTTTGATACATTGCAGCAGCTAGCCACAGATAAGTGGGAAATGTGGCGTTCATTCAGACAAACTCGCCAGACTCCCTTTGAATTGTTTTTGTGACGCTAAGTTTTTAATGAGTTGTTGACACCGATGATCCCAAACATCTGCTGGACCCTCACAGTTCATGAAGGGATAAAACCAATTAGGCAGCACCACCCCGGAGTTGGAGTTTATTGGCTCTCAAGCATGTGTGAAACTCATCAGTTGGCGCCTCGTCTGCCAGCTGACTTCCCAACGGATCATTTCTGCCCATCTTTGTCTTCACATCGGTCTGTACAGTCTTTTGTGTTTCAAGGTTGCGTTGTTGGTGCATTAAAAAGAAGCCGGAGTTTGAATACTAATTCACAATCACCTGAAGGTATTTCTGCAATTTCAAATTGGCTTCAGGCATCGTTCTAAGGGGCTGCACTGTCCTCTCTGCCTTGGATCTGAATAACTTCATTTTCTTAAGGTGCATAAAATATAATGCTGTGTGTTTGGTAATAACTCCTAACAACCTCTGCCCTCAGGGAAGACTACGTTTGTATCATAAACAATGACTGTACCCTCAGGGAAGACATTAACAACACCAGGATGACTTTTATTATCATCTTAATAGGACTTTGGGATGTACTTATTTTCAATTTGTTCTGATTTCATAGTGAAAATATGCTGTTCTCAAGTGTTGTGGGTTGAAAAATGGTAATACGTGCAATTTCTTCATCTGGATATAAAGTAGTTGCAACTTTCTAAGAAAGCGGTGAATTTAGATGAACCCAGCAGGTTAAATCCATCCATCCATCCATCCATCCATCCATCCATCCATTACCGCTTATCCGGGGTCGTGTCGTGGCGGCAGCAGCCTGAGCAGGGCAGCCCAGACTTCCCTCTCCCCGACCATATCTGCCAGCTCATCACCGGGGGGATCCCAAGGTGCTCCCAGGCCAGCCGAGAGATATAATCCCTCCAGTGTGTCCTGGGTCTACCCCGAGGTCTCCTCCCGGAGGGACGTGTCTGAAATCCCTCCCCAGGGAGGCGTCCAGGAGGCATCATGACCAGATGCCCGAGTCTCCTCATCTGGCTCCTCTGGATGCCGAGGAGCAGCGGTTCTACTCTGAGCCCCTCCCGGATGACCGAGCTTCTCACCCTAAGGGAGAGCCCGGCCACCCTGTGGAAGAAACTCATTTCGGCCGCTTGTATTGGTGATGAGGTTCTTTTGGTCACTACCCAGAGCTCGTGACCATAGGTGAGGGTAGGAACGTAGATCCACCGGTAAATCCAGAGCTTTGTCTGTTGGCTCAGTTCCTTTTTCACCACGACGGACCGATGCAGAGTCCGCATCATTCCACGGAATGTGCAAAGTGAATGTCGGTGCGGCATCAAAACGAGTCAGAAGAAGTTAAATGTCTCATGACAGCAGACAGACTCCACTGTCGCAGGCGCACCTCCACCAGGTAGCGCTGCCGACCCGCTACACCGAGACACGCTCCACATCTCCCTCTTCTCTCCGTATCACCACTCCAGTCACCCGGCATAACAAAAACATAGGCAATAGGATCTGGATGCTCAACAGGCCTTTAAGCTCCATCTTCCGTTGTGTTTATCTTCTTAAATGTATTACAGCTTGTTGGGTGAAGCTGGTAAAACTTTTGGATTCCAACGGCAACCAGAGAACCAACCAACCCTGTGACGTCACGCCAAGATGGCTGCTCCCTGGCTCGCTAACTAGCTAAAATTACAAAATTAAATTGGTCATATTTGTTTTAGCTATTCTTAAAAACATATTTTTGGCTGAATGTTTTTTTTGTGTATGTTAGAGGGATATCTGGCATCCACTTTAAGACCTACGGCGCAAACCTTAGACCTAAAGATGCTTACTGGTGCAACATCCCTAGTTTGTTTACAGTTCACTCCGGATTCAGCTGCAATTCAGCTCAACCAATCAGTACGACTGGTATAATGTGGGGTTTGAACAACCACCAATGTTGATTGGCCGGGACTCGAAGAGGAAATCTTTCTGCTTTTCTGCATGGAAACAGTAAACGATGGAGCCATACGATGCTTACGGTCGTTACTCTGTCTGTCCACGAGATATTTTCCCATTTTCTTCCTTGTTGTTTTGATCTCAGCTTCTTCCAACACGCTGTGGTTTAGTTTTTCCTCCTACCCAGACGATACTCCACCTCACTTCCTTCTTCTTCTTCTGGATGCTTTACCACGGTTGGCACACGTCATTTCCTTTCTGGTCCTTCGGATAGTCTGTTTGCAAGTGAACTAAGACCAAGTGGATCAGAGTCTGCTTCTTCCATCTGAATGGTTTAGGACCTCTAGACCCAGTATGAACCTAGCAGACCTCTCAGGTCATCTGGATCAGTTCCCAGAGTCAGAAGCAGACCTGGAGAAGCTGCATTCAGCTTCTATGCTCCACATGTCTGGAACAAAGTCCCAGAAATAAATCCAGGTCAGAGACCCTCCTGTTCTCTGCTGCATTCACACAGTTTTTAGTTAAAAGTCCAAATCTGCTCCATTTCTGTTAATCTAGATCTAATGTCTTTCTATCTATCTCTTGTTTTTCTAAACGACCTCTGACCCCGCTGTGATGCTGCTCATGTTTTATGTAAAACACTGAGTTGTCTTCTACATGAAATGTGACGTAGAAATAAACTTGTTGGTCACTCTGCACCAAACCAGTTGTAGTATCCATGGAAACGGACTACGGTCCGTTTAAAGCGGACCAAACAGCTGCAGTGTGAACACATGAAGTCATGTTGTATTCATAGTGTCATCAACATCCTGCTGGCTGGTTAGCTGCAGCTTACTCATGTCAGGTACCAGTAAACAGGCTCTGTCCATGCTGAAGTAGACCTGCAGCATTTAACCACATCCTCCTAACTGCACCTATAATTTATTACAAGTATGTGTGGAATGTAATCTGTATCATAAAGACATTTAATTATTTGATAAAACCAAAAACAAAGAGCAGCAATCTGTAGGTGTGCATCTTCCTGTTGGCATCGTTTAGTCTTTCCTCCCCGACAGCGGCTGCAGTTTCCATTTGGCAAATATTGACATGGTGAAGTGCACATTGTACAGGAGCCGCCTCAGAGCGCCCCGAGTCAAACATGTCCCCACTTACAATGCACAAGGTTAAGTGTTAACTAAATTTAAACTGCTGGGTGATATCGTAATGCCCCCTGTACATTTGTTTTTGCCACTCCTATGTTAACTTCATTTTTCAGCCGCTGCCCGTGCAGCTCAAACCGACATGTTTTCCCTCTCATCAGTTCCCTCTCCTCCCGTCTCTGTTCATGCACATTTCCTCTCCTCACCTTCTTTATAACACCTCATTTCATTAAAGTGGAGACCGGCTTTCCTTCTTATCAACAGCCACAAATTACTAATTTTTTTTCCAGCACCTTTCAACAAGCCCTGCAGGTTTTTCAGCCCATTCCCAGGCAATCAGAGCAGCATGGGAGGTCTCTAACCGAGCAGCACAGCCAGCGGCTTCATATCAATGCAGCCCGGCCAGTTAGACAAGGAAAATGTCACTTTGATACCTCCCACTGGTCACTGTCAGGGCGGGGAGGCTAACCCGGCTAATGAAGGAAAAAGGAAAATGGTCTCCAGTGGAAATCTGCGTGCTCTACAACCCTGCTTATTGCTGCTCATTTATTATCATTTTATCTTTTGTTTTTTTCTGTCCATGCTCACTCATCTCCTCCTCTTTTTTGTGCGTTGTTATTTTGTTTGTCATTATGTTTGAATTTGTAAAATCTTCCTTTTTTGTTCAGAAGCGATTGAGTGCAGAAGCTCTTTTGTTTGTGAGGATGAATAAGCACATAATGGCTTCAAATGTACATCCCCAGCACTTGTTAGTCATTAGACATTTAATAACTTCTAACAACCGGCGCTGTCATTACTTCATGTAGCGCTGTAATGCCTCTCAGTCGACATTAAAGAAGAAGAAGCCAGAAATCTTTGATCCTCTCATCACTGATGTGAGATGAGCTGCAGCGTTGTTGCTGTGCATTAACAGCGTTTAACACACATCAGGCCAGTCGCATCACAACCGCTTCATTTATACTCCTTTGTTTTTATTATTTATTTATTTATTTATTCCCCCTCCCCTCCCTGTGTTTGACATGTATTTGTCCTCTCATCCAGATGCTCCCACCACCACCCCTATACCCACCACAGCCATCATCACTACCACAGCCATCATCACCACCTCCACCTCCAACCCTGAAGCCAATCAAGGTACAGTATCACCCTCACACAACCTGAACAAGCGTGTGTGTGTGTGTGTGTGTGTGTGTGTGTGTGTGTGTGTGTGTGTGTGTGTGTGTGTGTGTGTGTGTGTGT
>JBBBVU010000016.1:24144163-24155685 GCA_037177055.1 Atherinosoma microstoma
ATGAATGAAATGAAAAATACTTTATTTATCCCTTTGAGGGAAATTATTGAGCTATATATATACATATATATATATGTATATATACATATATATATATATACCATATATATATATGTGTGTGTATGTATGTAGATTTTGCATAATGAAAATGTAAGTTTGTCCCACCATTAAGTTGGTCTGAAAAATTTGACCCCAGGCCAACTTTACTTGCCGACCTCTGCTGTAGTGTGTACCAGCTTTAAGTTGGTTGTTTTGGGTGCAGTATGTGGAACTTATCCTTCATGTCATTCATCCACTTCCTTTTCACCTCGTCTTTCTGTGCTTGGTTCTCTACTCCCGGCCTCAACGTTGGATTGTGTAATTCGTTGCTTTCTGTGGTCATAGTTGTAACACGCGAACACGATGACCCTTTAAAGCAGGTGATTTTTACTGTTCAACCGGGGAGCAAAAGCACGGTTTTGCATTAAACTTCCTGATCCAAATGTTTTCCTGTTGACTCAGTCATAAAATAACATTTCAGAGTTGAGATGTTTGTGTAAAATGTGACCAAACAAACCAGGATGAATGCTGCTTTCTGCCCATTAGTTGTGCACACTCTTTTATGATGCTGTTGCATATAAAACCGTCTATAAATGTGTCTAATGGGAACGATGGTGGCCTGATGGTGCCCTCTGCCTCCCAACAGACCTGCGTAGTAACAAGCTAAAGTCCTTTCAGAAGAGGTGGAATTGCTGTCACTCCTCTCTCTACTGCATTTTCCTCTCTATCTTTGTACTCCATCCCTTAATGATGACAGCGCGCTCACTTCATAAAACATTTGTACACATATTCTCAGCGAAGCAACTGGTATCTGGCTGGCGTTGCCACAGCAATGTGGCGTCAGTGGCTGCTTTCTGCTTCAAGCTCAATATCACAGCCAAAAAACACTAATACCACAGATGATGGTGCGGCACTCGAAGCTCAACGGCACAACAACAGGGTGTCAGGGTTGTCGGAGCCACAAACATTGGCTTCTTTCTACCAGCAGAACCCACTCCACCGCCGCCGCTGCCCCTGCCCCCAGCATGTGCTGTTTTGCCAACTGCAACCCTGGGCAAGATAATAAGATGGCTCCCAGACATTTTGTCAATATTTCTGTCTTGGCTCAGAGTGCTTCCATCCAACCCTCTGCTTACTAAAGGATGACTTCTTCTTTTTCTACAGGAGTCTGCCCTGGTAGTGATGGGCTCACTAATGATAAGCAGTTCATTAAAATCAGGCACAAATCATCTATCAAGGGGGGAGGGATGCTGCTCATCAGTGACCGCGATTAGTCCAGCATTATGAAGGAAAAAGAAGCCGGTGCACTACCCCCCGCTATGATCTGGTATTGGAAGAGGCAGAGTTGGGTGATGCTAAGTAGCAGTGCAGATTGATTGATTTTCCAGAAGGGTGCTTTGAGATGTTGCTCTTGGTCTGCCATCTGATTAACAGCATTATTCATGTCATGAATATACAAGGAGGCGAGGAACAAATAAATACTGACAAGGATCCAGAAGCTGATGAATATTAAATGGAGCACACATGGCTTCAGATTTTACCATTTCATCATTTGAACATTCATGCTGTGGGGTCCCGAGCCAAGGAGACCAGAAACTCCCAAATATCTGCTTTCTTATTCAATTTATGGATTCACAACATTTCAGCAGCCAATATTCAGGTGACTGGACAGGTGTTAGTAAACCTGAAGATTATGAGACAGAAAATACGTCTCAGTTGAAATAATAATAATAATAATAATAATAATAATAATAATAATAATAATAATAATAATTATAATAATTATAATAATTATGATAATTATAATAATAATAATACATTGGATTTATGGTACCCTTTACATTGCAGGATCTCAAAGGGCTACAGATCAAAACATAAAAATAAAGAATTAGTGAAAGCTTTATTAAAAATTATAAATAAGTACCACCACAATTCCAAAAGAGCTGGGACGCTGTGTAGAAAGTAAATCTCATAAATCCATATTTTATTCTCAGTAGAACATAAACAACATATCCAATGTTGAAACTGAGACTTTTTATCATTTTATGGAAAATACGAGCTTATTTTGAATCTGATGGCAGCTATAAAGAGCAGGAAGATGGGCGACAAAAGGGTGGAATAGTCATTGCTGTCATTTATTCTCACTTCAATAAAATCTATACTATTGAAGGTACAGGCTCTTTAGGCATCTCAAAGTCATTTTAAACCCAAAATGTACGGACCTCAATCGAGGCGAGGATGAATGACAACAGGAGAGCCACTTACTCAATTTAACAAATTTATTACAATAAAATTGATCATGAAAGGGGCCTATTATGATCATTTCAGGCTAATTTATCTTTATGAGTCCACATGGCAGGAATTGATCCAGCATTTTTTACAAACCCCTTTATTTTAGAACAATCCTCTCCGTAGGCCCTCAGATCAGCCTCTGCCCTAAGCCCCGCCTCCCCCCGATGCAGGCTGCCTCTGATTGGTCACCTAGTTGTCGGGAGCGCACACATTAACTGTTTTCCAGTCATAGAAACACCGGCAGAACTCGTAAACAAGACAAAGTAAAATAAATACTCAGTAAAACACAAATTATCCAGCCGTACATGTTGGAGCCCGAATCAGACCCGAAAACGAGGGAGAACTCAGCAACCCGCAGCAACAAATGTTTGGTAAACACTCTGCTTACCAGCCATAGTCCCATATAACGTTATTTTATTGTCTTTCACTCGCCTTATATATTTCTACATAACCCTGTTAATATGTGGACATGTGGTAAATGTAGCACGATGCAAACAGAGGTGGAAAACGTCTGCTGCCATGAAATAGAGAAGCTAATGATGCTATTTGCTAAAGCTTGTTGCTAGTTTGACGTTGCTCACACAATAACGTATCGAAACAAAACAGACAACAGTTTTACTCACAGCTTGTGGCTCAGGATCGGAAACGCGGTCCTTGATTGTAGGAACAAAGCCTGGTACAAATGTTGGAGCGACTCTGGCTCCCAAAAATCAAACTCCATCCATCGCTGTCTAGCCGTTGTTTCTTTCAGGAATGTGAACAAGTGTAGCTTTCTCTCACAGCCGGAGAAGCATTTCTTGTGACACTGAAAGCGTTGTGGTGTCCGTCGCAGTCTTCTTCCTTACACCTCGCAGCGAAGGTGGGTGAGCGTGCACAACCCGGAGAATATGACCAATAACTGAGTTAAACTAAGTTAAGATGTGTTGCTGCCGTGCGACTGTATTCATTTCTTGTCTTCCTGAGTCCATGTAGTGATTTCCAGTAGAGAATCATGTCTGGTTTTATTGAAGAAGATCACAAGCATCCAGCCTAGTCCCATGCGTACAGAGATTCCTTCTGATTCTCTGATACTTTACATTATGGGATCTTCAAAGTATTTTCTTAAATTGTTTCACAATATTTAGAGGCAGTTTGTGTCTGAGAGACTCTGCCTCTCTGAAATGCTCCTTTTATACCAAGTCTTGTTACTGACCTGTTGCCTAGCAACCTAATTAGTTGTTTCTGATTTGTACCAGTGACTTTTCAGCCTTTTGACGCCTTTGTCAGCTCATATTTTCCATGAAATGTAAAAATGTCTCAGTTTTTTTTTTTTTGTAGTTTTTACTTTGATTTACTTATTATTCTTTTTATATAGTTATTTTTACATTTATGTATTTATTCACCAGGAAAAAATTACTCTTGATATAAAAAGAAAAGAGTTTCCTGGCCAAGACGGCAGCAGCACAAGATAAATTACAACCATTTACAACATTTCTGTTCTTCTGGGAATAAAATATGCGTTGATGAGGTTTGCAAATCATTACATTCTGTTTTTATTTTCAGGTTTGAAACATCATCACAACTTCTTTTGGAACTCTGGTTGAATATCTGGATAAAATCTGCAACTCTCTGAAAGGATAAGATATGATGTCTTCTATTTATTAACTGTATTGTGATTTGTTTTAATGGGATTGCTATCTGATTAGTCTCTTATTCAACACGGTTTCCATGCATCCATCCATTCAGCCCTTGTGCTTAGCTGACACCTCTTTCAGCCTGTTAGTTTTAGGAAAATGCAGTTGGAGGATTTATCAGCAGAACCCACATTGAAACTCCTGAACAAAGAGACCTTTCAGTCATTTCTCAAGTGTTGCGATGTTGGGCCTTTGCTACCTCAGGAACCTTGTGTGCCTCACCCTTCATTGTTCAGATGTTGACGTGACCTCTCCTTGCCTCCGTTTCCTTTTCAATAAAGTAATGAACAAGATGTCAAGGACAAGGACAGAAACATTTAATTTCAGCAGCCGTGAATACGACAACTCTTTTATTTATGGCCTGGAAAAGTTTGGAGCGAGGGAACTTTGGTGCGGAGGAAACCTTTGCTGTTCTTTCAGGGTCACGGTGAGACGGGAGCACGTCACATCTCGCCACAGTTTGCTGTCGTCCGGGTGGTTTAGACAGCTGAGCGCAGTCGATTCATTAAAATGGAAGAGATCACACAGAATATTGCTTTCTCTTCTTTGGTTCTATTGTGTCCAAATAAAAAGGAAAAATAAAGTGTTTTATTTTTCACATAAATAGAAATTCAGGTTCTTTTGTAAGAACCAACAAGCTTTGTTATGCTCGAACCAGAGGAAAATCATATCACGGTCCATTTATGATCCTCATAGCAAACGTTTAACATGTCTGAAACAAATCTTTAGCATTAATTTCCACTTTTCTGTTGATGTGAAAGACTCAACAAGATTGAATGGATGGATTTAAGGCAGTGCGGCGGATCTTTGGACAAATCCGGCCGTCGTTTTGTGTGTTGCTCCATCTTGCCGCCATTACTGCGGTGGCGAGTCCTAATTACCCCGGAGCTGTTACCTCCTGCAGACATGGACACGGGCACAAAGGTGTCAAAAGTATTCACATTCATTACTCAGGTACAAGTATAGATACTAGGGTTTTACTCAGGTACAAGTATAGATACTAGGGTTTTTATTCAGGTAGAAGTATAAATACTAGGGCCCTGATTTATCACAGGTTTGTGCCTGTTAAAACAGGCGCAAATTTGATAACGGGCGCAAAAACATGCTGCAGCTGATTTATTATCCTGTCACAAAGAGGAATGCGCCTGCAAAACCGTCAAAATAGCGCTGCAATGTATTTTTCATTACATCTCCCATCATATACAACGTGCATTGTGCTAATAGATTCATCATAGTGTGATGCACATCCTACCGCCTGACAGACGGACACTCTTGTGGTCGGCTAACTGAGTAAATGGTAAATGGACTGTTCTTGCGTAGCACTTTTCTAGTCACAGGACAACTCAAAGTGCTTTGACACTACATTCACCCATTCACACAACATACCAGTGCTTCTATGCACATTCATACCCCCGATAGGCACATCAGGGGTATGAAACATGCAATAAAATATATAATTGAATTAAATCTTAAAAGTGCAGACTCTTGCCCTAGTCTGGTTGTAAAAGTCTTAAGCATCGCATTTAGCTGGCAGCTGTATCCGATGCACACTGAAGCTACCGGTGCAGTCTCATCGCAAACGTTCAGACCACCGATTCAAATCTGTGAATCTCTCCGTCCATACTCTCCACGTCTGATACAATAAATCAATATCAGCTGTTTCCTTACTTTAGCTTGATTTATTGAAGCGTTGTCTATTTCTAAATGATAAAAAAAGATTCAATTGGGAAAAAACTCTGTAAACGCCACCTATATCACTTATTAATGCTGCACCAGCAGGGTGTCAGAATGACCCCCTCTGGTGGTTCTAGGGGGTACTAGAATGCTCTAGTGTTAAAAAAAAACATTCCTGGATCCAGACGGTGATGCAGATCACCCCCAAAATCGAATCAGTTGTTCCTGAAACCGTTTCAAAGATTTCCTGAATATTTCATCAAATCCCGTCCATTACTGTCTGAGTTATGTAGCGAACAGACAGAAAGACAGACAGACAGGCCGATGTACACCGGCAAAAACATAACCTCCACACCATGGCGGAGGTAATCATATCATAATCAAACTAGTGATTTACACCCTTAATATACACTGAGGCAGAGCTATAATGGACTCCACCGAGCATGTCACCATGCAGACTGGTCTGATTTACCAGACAAACCTACAGAGAGAAAACCATGAAACGCTGTCCCAACTAATGTTCACAGAACCTCCTCCCTCCTGAAACACCATCTATTCATCACAGCGTGCAGTTTAACTTCCCGTCATTTTTATCTGCTGCTTCTGGCTTGTTTTATCGAGCTAAGTCCTCCGTGTAGAGCATCTTCGGGTGTTAAAGTGTTATATGAGTAGCAGTATTTAAAGAATCTCCTTCAGGTTTGCATGTCAGTTATTAAAAACACATTTGTCAGCTGCCATGACAGTATGAGTGGGTTTATTAGGACAAAAGAAAACAATACCCTGGATGTGTGGAATTTTATATTACAGGTCCCTAGAAAAGTTCATCTTTATACTTTAAACTGGGAGTAAAAGTGTTCCTGGTCTCACCTCAGTGTGCTGTGCATGCATCCCTGATGTTATTAGCACAAAGTACGGGGTTGTTGCCTTTGAATCATTAAGTAAAGGGTGAGTGTTTGAGGATCCTTGATATAATGATCCTTGGCAACTCTGAGAGTTCAAAGTAAATTGTCATGGGTGAAAAAAAAAGAAGGCTTTTCTGCCACTGAACAAAATAGAGAAATCAGCCAGCTATGTTTAATAGAATTTTCATCAGTGCTCAACCAGTCTCTCAAATGGGTTATCTAAGATAATGGCTGCATGGGTTCATTACCTCGTTGTCAAATTAAATTTCTTTTTCTCCTCCAGGCAGATTGGATAGTGATTACAGATCCACCCAAAAAGAGGCTCTTAAGTTTCTCACAGGGAAGCTGCGAGAGGACTGCAATGACAGACAAAATGAGTCCGTTTCATCTTGAGACCTTTGTTGTAAGCAGACCTGTTTGCATCACAAAGTTCAAGGGAACTGGTTCCTAAAGCTGAGTGGATTGTTTTGGCTGTTTTTCTTCCTTCATGTTGAGTGTTTCATGTGAACATTACTCATGCATACGGCACCAAGCAACAAAACAAACCAGCAGGTTCAGCTGAATAATCTTTAATGTGTTGAAGAACAGATGAACGTAGGTCTAAAATACACTGAAAATATATATTTTATTAAAATATTCGAGCTACAGACCAGAGGTAAAAGTGCAGTTTTGGTAAAGTAGTTTCAGAAAATAAATATTTTTTTTTTATTTTGATTGAAATCCACCAGCAGAGAAGCTCAGAAAAGGTTAGATAATAATCATGAATTTCCAGGATCTGAGCTTACAAACATAGAGTGGATTTTAATAGAATTGCCATGTTTATCCACTGAGGCGAAATTCTGTTTTCTTAAAGCTACATATAATTATTATAACAGCTTCAAGGGTCAATATTATACTGAAAATTTTTTATTGACCATAAAACTCATCCCGATTCTAGATTTTAGTTGGTGTTTTGTTGGTAATAAAATCAAAAAGCCTGAAATCTGTGGAGGTACTTCTGACAAAAGGAAGCCCTTTTTATGTCCTTACTGGCCTGAAAATATATTTTTGTTGGAACAGAGGCTGGCCTTCACCATTCAAACATGTCCAAGGTAAAGTAAAGGATGCAGTTAAAAAGCTTTGCAAACTCCCACCACAAAGGATTTTCTTTTACACCTCTGTGAGGACAAAAGACATCAGGCTCTCTCTCAGGAGGCCAACAAAGAGGTGTCTTTAAAGAGATGTTTGATTAATTTGATTTTAATCACTGTAGAGAGATGAACGCAGGATTTTGTTCCTGAATAATTGCATGTTCACTAAACTGGCTTTCACATAGCAACTCAATATATTTAGTCATATGGACACGGGGGTCGCAGCTCGTTTAAGCTGTAAAATACTTGGACAAACGCTCCGCCATGTGACCCGCAGGTTTCTGAAGAGCTGAACTGAGGCTCATCAAACTCTGAGCTGCCTGTAGCTACGAGCTAACAAAGCTAACTTGGAGCTAACGGGAGCTAACCAGCTAACGGAGGTAGGTGGGCTAAAGCTAAAATTCGCTTTTAGCCGGCTAAAAACCGCGGTTGTGCTACCCTCTGCCTCCTTGCTGCTGAAGATCTGGCACCTGTCAATCAAAAGCACACGCCCCTAATTATGAAGAATTTCCAGATTAAATAACATCTAAACGGATGAGTTATAAATAAATTCCCCACTAGTTGTCATGAAGGTAAACTTGACCTATTAAAGCTAAAATGTTTTTTGTACCAGGCTGTAAACATGTTTATTTCTGCTGGGAAGTTGGCCTTTTTAACATGGGAGTCTATGGGGATTGACTCAGCCAGCCCCTAGTGGAGGAGGGGGGAACTGCAGTTTTTGGCTCTTCCTCATTGGCTTCACGTTTCTCAGCCAGAGGTAAAAGCTTGGTTCAAACTGAACAGAATGAGGAAGACAGGAGATTTATGGTTGTTGGTCTGAGTATTTACTGGAATTTTCACACACAACCATCTCTAGGGTTTCCAGAGAATATAATACTAAGGTAACAATCCATCTGTCCATCTATTTATTCATCCATTCATCCGTCTGTCCATCCATCCATCCATCCATCCATCCATCCATCCATTTTCTACCACTTATCTGGGATTGGGTCATGGGGGGCAGCGGTCTAAGCAGGGAAGCCCAGACTTCCCTCTCCCAGCCCACACCTTCCCACATGGTGTTCCCAGGCCACCAGAGAGACGTAGTCCATCCAGCGTGTCCTAGGTCTCCTCCTGGTGGGACGTGCCTGGAGCACCTCACCAGGGAGGCATCCAACCAGATGCCTGAGCCTCCTCGTTTGGCTCCTTTCGAAACGGAGGAGCCACCTCTTAAGGATGTCTGGGGTCTTAGCCCCTAGTAGGGTCTCTCAAGGTATTGTTCTCAGGGGAGAGGTCAGACGAAGAGCAATTGAAAGACATCGATGGACAAACGTCGGAATAAATCAATGACCTAACCTGGAACAGGAAAACGGGCATCCTCCTGGAGCCTGGCCTGGGAGGCTGTCCAGTGGGCTCAGGAACTTCAAGGTTGAATACCTTGTGAACTGAGAGGTGGCCGAAGGCGGGGACCTTGGTGGTCCGATCCTCGGCTTCAGAAGCTGGTTTTGTAAAACGAACCACAATTATTTTTTCCATTTCAAGTAGAAAAAGAATCACTTTGTAACCTCAAACTAATACAACTTAAAATATGCAAATGAATCTGCAGTTAAAATAAAGTTCTTGCAGAACTTAAAGAAATGTTACATCTGGCTGTTTGGCAGGGAACATGGACCCAATCTGGACCCTAACAAACTAATTTTCTCAGACTCTGAGGCTCAGAGCCTGATGATCTGGGGTTGATGTCAGGTAGAAGACGTAAGGAGATGGTAGTTATTGGCTGCGTTTTCCATGCAACCAATATCCCTTTCATAACCAGGATATTAGCAATAACTCGGTTGCGCATAGCCACGTAAACACCGGCAGAAACATTTGTTTTATTTCATTTGAACTAAATGAAAAATCTGTTTGTGGTGATTCCATCATTTTTACCAGAGGTTGTAAATTCGTTGGAGGAAAAAACATGATCAGTGTTTCAGAGTTAATTCTCACTTCATGAAATTGTATGAGGCAGCGTTATTTATGAGCATATGTTGGTCTGAGTATCTATCTCTAGGGTTTCCAGAGGATGGTCTGAAAAAGAGAAAATCTCCAGTTGTTGATGTCAGAGGTCAGAGGAGAATGGGCAGACTGGTTGGAGAGGATAGAAAGGCAACAGGAAGTCCAGTAAGCACTGGTTCCAGCCAAGGTATGCAGGATAGCATCTCTGAACACACAACATGATGGGCTACAGCAGCAGAAGTTGTAGCTACGGCAGACATGTTATGAACTGGACGTGACATATAAAGCTCAGTCTCTTCAAGTAAACCTGGTGTCATTATTAAAGAACCCACACACAACATGGTGTCAGAAGATGGTCTTGAAGAGAGACGAAGAGTAAGGGAACATGAAACAGCAGTGCAGTAAGCTACCCTTCTGTCATCGGCGACGAGCTAACACAGCTACGCTAACGCAGCTACGCTAACGGCTAAGCTAATCCCCGCGGTTTGTGTAGCAACCACAGAAAAACAACTGCAGTGTCAAACCAGTTATGGAGGGATTACACCCGCCACCCAATCTTCAGCTGACAGGTAATGTGGCTGAAAACTGGAAGAAGTTTAGGCAACGTTTTGAACTGTATTTGGCCGCAATCGGCGCTGATGAGAAGAGTGAGAAGTCCGTCTTCCTGCATGTTATAGGTGAAGAAGCACTTGAAGTGTACAACAACTTTACCTTTGCGTCCGATGCTGACCGCATGAAGCTAGATAAGAAACTGGATGAGTTTGAAGCTTACTGTATTCCGAGAAGAAATGTGACTTTTGAGAGGCATAGATCTTTCACACGTGGACAGAAGTCAGGAGAGACTATTGACCAGTACGTAACTGAACTGAGGAACAGGAGTAAAACATGTGAGTTCGGAGGTCTCACGGACTCGCTAATTAAGGACAGATTGGTTTGTGGGATTCCAGATAATAGTCTTTGAGAGAGATTGCTAAGGGAGCATGATTTGACATTGGAGAAGGCAATAACACTGTGCAGAGCAGCGGAGACTGTAAGATTGCCGGCTAAAGAACTGTTTTCAGAAAGCTGCAATGTAGATGCTGTGAAAAAGGAGTCACACAAGGCAATAAAAAAGAAATGCAGTGTTGCTGAAGGGCAACGGGGATCAAGAGCAGTGGCTGGAAAAGAGTGTGGCAAGGCTTGTGGTCGTTGTGGCACATGCTTAAAAACTGTCCGGCATTTTGAAAAACTTGAAACAACTGCAAAAAGAAGAATCATTATGTCTGATGCTGCAAGCATGAAACCCAGCAAAGCACTGTTCACGTTGATGAGAGCGACACTGAGGAGTTTTATGTGGATGTTGTCAATGGATTGAACACAGAGAAGAAGGAGTGGACGATGATGCTGCAGATGAATGATACACACATGGCTGTGAAGCTGGATACCGGAGCTCAAGCTAATGTGATATCGGAAGCCGAGTTCAAGAGAATAAAACCCAGACCAAAACTACATCCAACTAAAGTGACTGTAAAAGGATACTCTGGAGCTGCAATACCAGTCAAAGGAAAATGCATTGTTAAAGTAACATACAAGGACCGAGTTCACACACTGTCATTTATTGTGGTTCCGAAAGACGTCCAGGCAATATTGGGTCTGACTGCTTGTGACAGACTTAACCTGATAAAAAGAGTGCTTGTGACTTCCGGTGATGCCATGTTCTGAGACACACGCAAGGAGTGCAGGCTCCCCTAGTAAAAGGCGTTTTTTTGCTGTTAGTATAATTAAATGCAACTTTAATCGAAAGGGAGGGAATCCACGTTCTCAAGGACGAATATGAGCACAGCCAGGGACACGAG
>JBBBVU010000016.1:24205717-24215732 GCA_037177055.1 Atherinosoma microstoma
TCATCATCATCATCATCATCATCATCATCATCATCATCATCATCATCATCATCATCATCATCATCATCTTCATCCTAATCCACCATCATATTCATCCTGATCCACCATCATCTTCATCCAATTCCACCATCATCATCATCCTAATCCACCATCATCTTCATCCTGATCCAGCATCATCTTCATCCTGATCCAGCATCATCTTCATCTGTGATTAATTTGCGTTTAATCGCAGATGAAGATGATGCTGGATCACGATGAAGATGATGGCGGATTAGGATGAAGATGATGGTGGATTAGGATGAAGATGATGGTGGATTAGGATGATGATGATGGTGGATTAGGATGAATTTATTTAAATCTTTTTTCGTTATTTTATTTTATCTTTTCATTTTATTTCCATTTTTAACAGAATATTTATATAATGATATATTATTATAATACTTATTTAAGCTGTTAATAAGCCCACATAGACTTTAAACAGATAATTAATCCTGTTATGTTTATTTCTTAACATTGTAGTTGTCATTGCGTGAGGTAGACTGATAGAGTTGTGATTTCTGAGCTGCAGTGAATGCATCACTGATGCACGGCAACCTGTGTGTCGCCGCAAGTTTAAGTTTCTTTTTCTATTTCTCAACCGTGGCCGGTCTGAGTCTCCTTCTCCTGCTTTATGTGGAGAACTTAGTAGATAAAACACCTCAGTCTGGTCCAGAAAACCATCTCAGAACTTTAAAGCTGAACCGTCCGTGTAAAAGATCCACTCTGGGTCCGTTTCTGCTTCAGAAACATAACCTGCTTCCTGCATCCCTTCCTGAAATTATGCCGACAGTACTGCGTAAAAAAATTTATTTGTGTTTTATGTAAAAAAAATATAATAACACGTGTTCACACACCTGTAACCATGACAACATCCACAGCCTCTTCATTTACTATCAAAACTGTGACATTAGCTCTGCTCCTTCCCCAGGTACCACATCCTCGTATCCAAGTATGGTCGTCTGGCCCCGCTGGCAGAGGTGGACCTGAGCCCCCGCTGCACCGTGGTGGATGTTCGCTGGGGTGACCGGGTGGAGGCAGTCAGCCTCAGCCTGGAGCAGACGGTGGGCGACCTGAAGAAGCACTTAAAAGCTCTGCTGCAGCTTCCCATCAACGGGATCAGGCTCTTCTACATCGACCGGGAAATGTGTTCAGTGTTGGGACCCGAGGAGCTGAAGTGCGGCACCCGGGCCCTTCACTCCTACAGCATCCGGGACGGAGATGAGATCCTGGTGGTGCCCAAAGCGAAAAGCCGCTGCAGCTCCTCCTCTGGGTCTCTGAGTCAGGAGCTTCTCTAGTTTTGGATGAAAGTAACTTTAGATTCACCACCCGGCCAAATATCGAGACCACCTTGGATTTAACTAAGCGAGTAGAGAAGAGCCAACAATTCCAGCTGCAACCGGTTCCTTAAGCCCAACAAGCTTCTAGAAACAGCCACACAGAGAAGCTGCTGGAAAAAACAAGCTCCAATGAAATATTAGCGTGACCTTTTTTTTTCTTTTGGGTGGTGGCGTTTTGTTTTGTTTTGGGTTTTTTTGGCCAGGTGGTGTATTAAACAGCTACTGGATACTAAGCTTTAACTTGGGTCTATTATAGACCAAAAAAACAAAATCCAGTCATGAATGTAAGGAAGTCTTCTATCCAACAGATGAAAAGAGTTATGCAATAGTACGTTTGCACATTTTAGCTTATCCTTTACACTTGGCACATTAAGTTCAACACAGATACAGAGTTGATCCACGTTTATACACATGTGCAGTTTGAAGGCTACAATTAAAGAAAAAAAAGGCCTATAAAGATATATCTACATAAATATGCCAAATGTTGTCTGTGCTCATTGTCAAAGGAAAGAATAATAACGAGGGACAGCTTGCAAAGACAGAAGCAGATATATGGTAAATAAATGAATACAGCTGAATCAGTCATTGAGACGGGATTCATGGCTTGTCACACATTTTATGCTTAAAATGACTTGAATTTAGACCGTTTACATCCCATAAGTTACTAATTTTATATAAAACTAAGTACTTAGGAAATAGTTAATAGTTTTTTTTAAAAGAAAACGGCTGCCAACGTGACTGATTGAAGTTGCACACTGATTTTAAAACTAAAAACACCTTATAAATGAGTAATCTTCGTGGGATTGGATCCGAGATCTTCCCTTGTTTGCAGCTGACTCTGCAGCAGCGTGCGGAGAAGCGAGGAGTTTAAAGAGTGGAGAATAAATGAGAAAGGGCTTAGGATGAAAATGAGAAGCGCTGAGCTTCCAATTTGTGGTTGTAGAGAATAATTGTGTTTAATGTAAGTAATTCTTCATGGTTCTTTAACTATAAACTATTTGTAGCTGTTGGTATGCATACAACAGCTTTAATGTGAGCAAAAGAATGATTAATTGACATTCTGGCGGTCTCATAGAGGCTCTATTTTTCTAACTTGTATTTAAACCAACTTTATTTCTTATGAGAAAATCTCTCCCCAATTCTTCACCTTACCTGTGTGGTTAAATATCCTGGGATAACCCCCAAGCTGAGGCATAAACGCTGTGTTGGGGAGGGGGTAACACAGACCACACGGCTAGAAAGACGAGACAAGTCGGAGGTTAGCTCGGGGCTTGATGCTCGAGTTACCGCAGCTCTTCTGGCTGTCGGGTCCATGAATGGAGCAGCTCTCTCTCTCCTCACAGAGGCAGCTGAGAAGCGCCGAGACCCCGTTCGTATGGTAACCCAACACCAGCTGCCGTGTCACGGAGACTTCCGCTGCATTTAGGTTCACCCAGCAGGTCTCAGCCCTCACCCCTTCACCTCGGCCTCTCCTTTACATCCCACAGCTCGTACAAGCTGGAGTTATTAATACGGAGACTTCTGGCTAGAGATAAATGAACCAAGGAAGTAAATGCAGATATTTCCTGAAAAAACCTGCACAAATGTTGCTTCATCACACCGTTTGGATCCTTCTGAGCTGTTCTGCATGAGAAACCAGGTTTCCATGGATAACACGGGCACGTTTACACGCTTCCACACAGGTCCCTGCTCTCTCTCTCTCTCTGGTCAATCAATCAAAGCTTATTTGTAAAGCACTTTACAACAAGACATTATCTCGACCAAAGTGCTTCACATAAAACACAACTACAGAGAAAACTCAGAAATAATAAAACACAGCGACAAGACATAGTTAAAAACCGGTAGAATGAGGTCATGAATTATTAAAGGCTCCTCTGAACAGAAATGTCTTTATCTTGCTTTTAAAAAGTCACGAGTCACATATGGATTGCAGTTCTGGTGGTAATGAGTTCCACAGTTTAGGCCCTGCCACCGAGAAGGAGCAATTAGCCCAGCACACAGGTGCACGGGACCCCCGGCAGGTTTTTACCTGCGGAGCGCAAAGCTCTTCTGGGCCGACGAGGCCGTTCAGAGCTTTAAAACAAACAGAAGTCTGTATTTCTGTAAATCTGAACCGGACTGGGAGCCAGTGCAGAGGAAACACAACTGGTGTGATGTGGTCGTACTTCCTGAGAGGAGGCGAGCATCCGGAGTCTGTTGTACCCGCATTTCTACCAGATTCTTTCCTCTCTCCGTACCGAGCTTTCAGAGTTGGCGACACGAAACACGTGTCCGTTATTTTCCCAGGTTGAAGCTCATTAACGTGCTAACTGGGAGATTTGTGTGTGTCCAAGGCCAAGAAGTGGACAGAAGCTCAGCCTTTTCCATTAGAGCTGAAAACTTTAAACTTCCCCCCGTTGCTTATCGAGCTGTCTTCTGATTCTGCTCCGAGTTTAATGTCTGACACGTTGGCTTAAAGGGGGGAGAAAACGTCCCGCCTGGATCCCTCCTCTCACCCAGACTTTGTGTAGTCGATAACTGGAGATATCCTTTGTTTTTCTTCTCTTTTTTTTCCTGCATTAAACATGGATGGTGCTGAGCGGGTGCACGGGAAGTCGTGTGGAAGAGAGTGAATTTTTTGTGTTGATTTTGTGTTGTTTGCATGGATGGTATTTCTTTATTTCTGATTCGATATATCATTGTGTATAATGTCATTTCAGGGAAACAAAGTTGTTTATGGGCATTTGTAAATTTGACATTTGTGAAATGTTAATGTTCACCCTCTCCTCTCTCCTCCAGTTATACCAAATACAGATTTTATTTACAGAATTAAAAGGAAAAAATGTTGGCTTTGTGCTGTTTAGGATGTGGTGTTTAACTTATGTTTGCTTTCAGCTTCTTCTGTTTATCTCGACACTTTAAATCCTGGTTTGCAGATAGTAATGCTCTTTCTGTACCTGTACTGTATAACGGAGCTTTCACTTGTTTTCAAGAAATAAATTCTGGTCACCACAGACTGTTGCAGTCATAGTTCGTGGAGTTACACTTGTTTAATAAATACCAAATGCATCATTTTAGTTGTGATAATAAAACATGAATATATCCCATCAGTCTTATGGGTTCATGCTATTTTCTTCTCTGTTGCAGACTTTTCAAAGGAGCAATTGTTCTGTCTTTATTTAAATGAAGATGTGCTTCAACAGAAACTATTTATCGATCATTAAATGGTGAAACCTCCGTCATTTACAGCCGTGTTTAGTATTGATCAGGTTGCAGGACAAATATCAGTCGTTTACTCCACAAAAAGAGAAGAGCAGTGAGACGAAAGGCATGAGAAGTCCTGTTTGCTTTGTAGGGAATAAAACAACCATGGAATAATTTTATCTGCTCAGATGAGACCAGTTTCATCTTTTTGGCCTAAATGCAAAGTCTGCACATCATCCCTGCTGGAAAGCACGGTGGTGGCCGCATCATGATGCGGGGAGAAGCTTTTTTTTTCAACAGAGACAAGGATTGCTGGTCAGAGGTGATGTGACGATGGATACAGCTAAATACAACCTGTTAGGTTACGTTCACACTGCAGAAAAAGTGGCTTAAATACAACTTTTTGTTCTCTAATTATTTATTTGTTCCCAATGGGGCAATTATTGTGAAACAGTGGTAAACATAAAGCCATGAAACAATACATAATACAGTAAAAAGCTACAACATACTCAATCAAAAACGGTAAAACTTTAGATGAATGTTCAGATAAAAGCCACAAGATTTTAAACCAAATCCAAAAATTAAATAAAAAGGATCCAAAATCAGGAATTAGGTCAACTTTCTTCTCGCCATGTGGGAGTCAGATTGGGGCTTTTCGGGCTGCAAATTCGCCGCAAACGCGCCGCCACAAGCAAACGGGCGTCAATTCGCGTCTTTACTTTGACTTAAGACGTCATTTAAACGTGCAAATAATTTTACTCGCGCCCGGTGTGAACGCAGGGTTAGACTTGTGTTTGCCGAAGCAGTTTTCTGCTACATTACTTATCTTTTAGCTAGCTAAATGTTTATCACATGAAATGCTTGTGTTGTATGTTGTGTCCTTAACTAACTTTAAATGTATGGTTGGCTAACTCCGCCGTATTAAATGTGTTTAAAAGGAAACATAAAAAGTCCAGCAGGATGCCAACATCATCATGAGTTCTAGCGTTAGCCAGCGGCTGGTGAGATAGACATCTTGTTCCCAAAGTGTTTGCTTACATGTTAAGCAGACCATTTCAGCATCTCAACTGAAAGACACGGTATGGACTGGGACATTGATCGTGTTACGGGCAGAATGTACAAGTGATCAACATGCACCGCTCTGTTTCGCAGGCTGAATGCTTGGCTGGGGAGAAGACCCTGTTTCTGTTTTTGGCAGGGCCATTTCAATCGAGCTACAGTCCATTCCATACGTGTCAGGCGGTGTTGTGTTTCTGGGGCATTCCCTCTACTTTCCCCTCCTTCCCTTCACATTCTGCACTAATCCTGTGTTGGATAGCTATGCCACCTACAACCACTCACCCCCTCAGCAAACCCTCATCATCAGGTCCCCCTTCTCCAGGGCTGGAGGCAAAATCGGTGTTTGGTCTTTTTTTTCTAAATACAACCCAATAATAAGATAATAATACAGAATGAACTATCAAACATTGGTAACTTCTTTTAAGTTAAATCTCTCAATATTTAAAACATTTATTTCCTGAGGTTTATATTGGATAAATCCAGCCTGACTTTCACTGGCAGCTGTGGTTATCCCCAAAGTCTCAAGCATCTAGCGCCACCATGGGGCTTACACTTGTGTTTTAGTGAAATGTCATGACATTTATTTAATGGACTGACTGATATTCGATACATACATCCTTTGCGTGGGAAGGATAATTCCTTAAGACTTTACTTTTACTTTAATGTAGCCTTCATGAGCAAGTTGCCACATTTCAAGTGAAATATTTCAACATATCAATCCAGGCGGATCGGGACTTTATTAGTTCCTGACATCCGAAATTGATCTCTGATACTTTGGTTGGAGTTTTATAAAAAAAAATCTGCTATCTCAGAAACTGCGTTTTGCTTCCCTGACTACCAGTACGTCTCCAGCCAGTGCACACCGTTAGCATCATATCGTCATGATGCTAACTGGACAACCTGCACTCACATTTTATGTAAAGTGAAGACATTCGTGTTCCCACAGGATCTGCAGGAGCTTCTATTTACAGGAAAAGAAAAGAAAGAACGCATCCAAGCATACGCTAGCGAGTCTAGACTCTCCTAGGGAAGCTTGCCTACCAAGATGGCTACAGAAACAACATCACATGATTTCTTGACGTCACCTGCAAATCCTCAACATGTCAGCATGCCAACATGCTGAGCTAATTTGGATGAATGGTGTATGATTTTTCCTTTCAACTGCACGTTAGCTGCGTCTGGGACTGTCAGCGTCTCTGTGCACGAGTACGTCTGTAATGCATCCGTACAAACTGAAGCCTCACCTTGCTGCCAGCACCTTTGAACCCTTGGCCGAGATTTCCTCGGTGGATATCGTATTGCAAGGTTGGAATCAGATATATGGACATGTGTGGGACATTAGCGGACCATTTCTGACCACTCAGTCAGGAGGGAGCTTTTATTTTCTAAAAATTCCTCCTGTTCCTGCGTGGATCCGGTCCAGTTCCACCCACTGCATCGTCCCACAAACAGGGACGTAAGCTCTGTTGTGCGCGCTTGGGGGTGTTAACTAAGGCAGATGGATGTGGTTGCCACGTAGGGATCGACCCTTGAACCTTAATGCGTAAACAGGACCTGGCTGTGCAGTTGGTCCTCCCCAGGACTGCCCCGCTGCATTATGAAGTGAAACTAAGGGCAGGGGGGGCTGAACAGGGCCCATTGTGTGCTGAGGGGAAGGAGTCGTTAGAGTACGAAGGTTTGGGTTACTGGAAGGAAGGTCCACCATTGTCAATAGAAAAGAAGGAGAAGAGGGCAAGGCAGAGCCAACTGCTGGGCATGGGGAGCTGAATCAGAACGGCCCGCTCCGTGGATTAAGTGACTGCCCAACAGAACTCAGTGGATATCCAGTCCAGGACCTTTTTGTGAAGGTCAGGCTTGATGGATTCGTGTGATGCTGGATACTTTGACCCTGTTCCCACACAATACCCCCCTGCTACATAAAAGCTATTGATGCACTGTGTTGCATTTAAAAGTGATTTTATTGCATGTAATAGACAGTGACTTGCATTTCTTACCTGATTGTTGCCCTTGGTTACCAGAGTTGCTCTGCAACACCTTTCTTCCTCAGAGATACTTAAACCTGAGCCAGCAGCACAGGTCCTACCCAGCCCCCCCCCCCTGCATCTTCATTGTGTAGGGATGATGATGAAGATCTCTATGCTACTATCGGTCCAACATTCCCTTCCCTTTAATCTGTGTCTTGGTTTCCAGCAGCTCCCAGTAAAAATCAATACAAGGATGAAAAATGTTCCTTTAACGTTGAGTTTTTCTTTCCAGAGGCTGTTTAAAAAAGGGGAAAAGTGTTATAAACTTGGAGGAAATCAAATATTTAGCAAATTCAAGGTCCGGACAAACAAAGAAATTAATTGTTTATGTCACTGGTGTCAAACTGGGGAACAATTGTTCTGATGATTTAAACTGTGTGCTACTTTTAAATCGTTTAAAAGAAAGTACATAAATGGATAATAATGAATTATGAAAATTGAAATTGTACATATTTTGTTGTAGGTAATAGTTGATTTCATAAGTTGTTCCTATTATAAATGGTGGTGATGTTAAACACTGGTAATGGGTGGCGTTATATAAGCTACTAGCTTCTGCCTACACCCTTTCGGGTTTTCAATTTTTTTCTCTATTTCTTTTATGTTTTATGTATTTTTATTATACCGAATAATGAAATAAAAAATAAAAAAATTAAACACTAATAAATCTGTATTCTGTTTGTTACTCAGCTAAACACGAACAATTAAAATAATCATCCAAAAAATGTGAAAATGAGCCGTATTCTCAGACACGGGGGTGTCGATGCAACACCCTGGCTGACACATCTCAGGTTAGTTGTAAAGGAACGTCTGGATCCGAGTTTGTTCTGACGTTCTCGTGGTAGGTTTGTCCGTCCTGTTCAGCCGGCGTACGTTGCAGTGTTAGCATGTAGCGGGGAGTAAGACTCAGTCTGCAGGCCACAGGGACTGTAGATGTTTTTAAAAAGAGGCTTAAGACCTTTTTAGCTTTTATTTGATCTTAATTTATTTTATATTATTTTGTTTGATCCTATTTTATTTCATTTTAATACATGTTATTTTATTTATTCGTCTATTATTAGAACATTATTCTATGAAATCCTTTATATGTATTTTCATCATTGCTGCTTTTACTTGTTCTTACTTTTCTTACGGTTATTTTATCTTTATTTTAACTCCTGTTTTTTCCTTATAGGGATCCTCCACACTGGGGGCTTTGCCTGCACGGGTCTGGGGATTGTTGCCGTCGGATCGCCCCTATCTGGGTGGCGGGGGGTCCTGCACCACAGTGTGCAAACCCTTGTGGTGCAACGCCATTTTGCTGCTTCACGGAATTCATCCAGTTTTTCATGTCCTCATCGTTCATCTGCAGATTCAATAGACAACCCAGTTTCTACAAACTCCTACATTCAAATTAAAATGTTAGCAACAGTTAGCAAGCTACATGCTAGTTTGATGCTAGTACCTTGCAGTGGGCTTTTCGATCCAATGTGAGTGGTGGCGTTAATTTGCCTTTCTGATCTCCCTCCATCATGAATTTGTGATTTTAGACCTGCCCTAAATATCCTGAGCTGAGAGCCAATGGAAAAAAGTTCAACAGTTCAACTACACAATCCAGTTAAACTCAGTTATCAGTCTTTATTGCTACTATCTAGCTACTAGGGGGACAACGGTTCGGTACGAATCTCGGTTTTAAGGTAATAAAAGATTCTTGAATAAACAAATACAAGGCATGAAAAGAGATTAGTCTTCTACTTTAATGGTAAAAAGTAGTATCATAATATCTGTAGGCTCAGGGAGAGAGGGAGGTTTCTGGAAAAACCACAACGTCTGCTAGAGGCTTTTGTGCATCATTTAATCTTCCATGTGGAACTCGGTACGCTTCTGTTCTGTACCAAAAAATCCAAATATGGTACATATACCGTTACACTCCAACTAACTTCACATATAACCATCCAAACCTCGGAATTTCCTTTAACATGTGTGTGAAATGATGTGGAGGCAACAGGATGGGCCATAATGGAAGCACATGCTCTGACAGAGTATGCCTAATGAGTTTTATGACAAAGAAAACATTAAAGTGTAATTCAGGGATCCTCAGTCCTGGTCCTGGTCCTGGTCCTGGTCCCAGAGGGTCGGTCTCCCGTCTGCAACACACCTGACTTGGTGAGTATTTAGTAGATCTGTGCGGAGCTTGACGTCAACCTCTGCACGAGTCTGTGTTGCGTTTCCATGACAGCTTTGGGCTCCAGGGTGGTGTGGTGGTTAGCAACACAGCCTCACAGCAAGAAGTTTGAGCCGGAGGGGGTTGCTGGTTCAGGCTGGGGAGGGGTTTGAAACAGTGGCCTTTCTGTGTGGAGTTTGCATGTTCTCCCCGTGTATGTGTGGGTTCTCACC
>JBBBVU010000016.1:24219701-24232620 GCA_037177055.1 Atherinosoma microstoma
TGTGTGTGTGTGTGTGTGTGTGTGTGTGTGTGTGTGTGTGTGTGTGTGTATGTGTGTGTGTGTGTATGTGTGTGTGTATGTGTGTGTGTATGTGTGTGTGTGTGTGTGTGTGTATGTGTGTGTGTATGTGTGTGTATGTGTGTGTATATGTGTGTATGTGTGTGTGTGTGTGTGTGTGTGTATGTGTGTGTGTTACCCAGGTTGATCTTGTGTTCGTATTTCCTCAGAGCTTTATCAGACGGGGTGGAGGACGAAGTCCTGGTGGACGGATTCTGTCTGTTAGCCTGAAGACAGAAAGACGGACGATGATCTGTAGGGCCCTGTGGGATCCGCGATCACGGAACCGCGGATTAAAAACGGAATTCATCATAAACGCAGAATATCACGGAACAGAGCAACGATTTGCGTAAAATTTTTTAAAAAATAAAATAAAAATATATGTTTCTCTCAGAAAAATGCTCCAAACGGGCGACTAAAGCTGTGTCTCTAACGTGCTTTACTCCCCCCACCTGCCTCCCTCCACCTCCCTCCCCCCGCCTGCCTCCCCCCACCTGCCTCCCTCCACCTGCCTCCCCCCGCCTGCCTCCCTCCACCTGCCTCCCCCCACCCCCCTCCCCCCCCACCCAAACCCTGATCTCAGATTAAGTTGAACACTATCCCTGCTAAAGTTTGCACCTGCTCCTCTCAGCCAGAGCTCGTGCAGAATCTCGCCACTTTCCTTCACAGATTTGAGACGCGGCGGAAACGTCTGGATTGTTGTTCCATCTGCCGCTGGAGAGAAGTCACGGTTGACCACGTCCATCACCTCTCCTGCCTCCATCACTCTGTGGACGTCCTCAGCTGGATGGGAGTTACAAGGTTAGACTTGTGAGGTGTTCTGACGGCAGGTGAGCGCATCATTTCCCTCTTTTCATGACTTACATGGGAGAAAAAACCACCAGTGAACAAGTTTAATCCTGTTAATTTACACATTCCTTTAATATTTTGGGTTAAGAAAAATAAAATCTGCATGGAAACATAATTATTATTTAATATTAGTAACTGTTTTGTTGGAAACTTTTGTGTTTAACCCCAGTTTGGGAACCACTTTATAATATTTCTACTGATGTTATAGTGATATAAATAAAGACTGATAAGATTTCTCTCATTTATTCCCGATGACATTGAAGAGGAAACCAGTAAATCAGCCTTTAATGGCGTGTTTGTGCATGCAAAGCGTGTAATCGCCAAGATAAACAGGGTTTAGTGTCCTGTTCAGGTTTTTTCTCAACAGCCCCCCTTAAAAGCCACTAAAAGGAGTCGATGCCGGTCAGATAAGACGGTGAGCTGCGTGAGTCAAAAGAGCAATTGTGGTAATCTTTGTGCTGACAGTGTATGATGAGAGGCTGATGACATAACAGCACATCTCTCAGCGGGGCCCATTAACCTTGGCACACCTGAACACAATTTAACAGCAGCCTGAATGGATTTCACACATCAGCCAGATGATGGAGATTTAACGGAAAACTGAGCCCGTTTTCATGCAAATATCGTCTCACCTGCTTCGCTTCAAATCAGGAAAAACCATCAAAGTTTGGAGAAAAGTGTTCAGATGATGCAGAGAATCGTTTCACCCTGGTTTTAGTCTTTATATTTCAGAACAATGTTGCTTGACTTATAGCTTCGCTGAGCTTTAATTTATGCAACACAAAAATCAACCTTCAATAAAATGACCATTTAAATCATTTTTTGAGAGGTGAGGGATTCATATTATTATTATAGCCTATTATAATAAGATTTTATTCACACCATATCCATACTGTTTATTAATAAAATCTTAATTGTTCTTTTTTATTAAGATTTTAACTCTGCAAACAGCCTGAGAGGACCAGCAGTGACAGAACTAATAACATTATCACACAATACTCTCAGCTCAACCTATTAACTTGTGTTCTTTGAGTAATGACGGGAATTATGAAGCCCGACGTTGTTACCTGGAGTGTGAGCTGTGATTTATTACCTGCACATGAGAAAAAACTGCAGTGACACAAAACAAAAGGAGAAGAAATGAATTAAGATATTTAGTAACTGGAATCCATCTTCTTCAGAATAAAGGGAGCTGAAGCTGCAACTGATCCGTCATGTAGACTTTTCTCAGACTGAGATGCAGGACCTCGGGATGGGGGGTGGGGGGGTCATCCAGTTGAAAGTGATGGATTTCCTCGCCACCATCAGGAGGAACCAGTATCGCTGGTCTGTGGAGAATCGTTGTTCTGGGATTATTTGCGTCGGGAAATGTTTCCAGGTGATACCATTAGTTTATGGTACTTTTTCATCTGTACCAATATCAATACTTTTTACCCCTTAGGGGGAAAATCATGATTGTACAGTGTGCATTAATATCTTCATTGCAGGGGGCAAAATGAAATATAAATAAAATTCAAGAACATAAATATTTGAAAGAAATGCTTTTAAAAGAATAATAAATGATACTGATGAGTAAATTAAACAAAATAAATCATTTTTGAAATACAAAATAATTAAACTACAGATTAATATCAAATTATTCTCATTTATTAAATGGAAAATGAAGACATTTAATATGATAAATATGATAAAACATAACCTGCGTTAAACCAGTAAAATATCATCAGTAACAGCAGCATCATGACATCGGATTGGCTGCCGTGATCATGTGACACAGAGGGAAAATACTGTGGCTTCCATTCAGTTTTATTACCTACAACTCTCAGCAATGAAAACAAATGTTCGGTATCAGCAGAGCGGTATCGGCTGATATCGAAGTATCGATACCCTCCCACTCAGGATTTTTCCACTTCCTTCCCCGATGCGTGTCCAATGTTTGTGTCTCCTGCTGGTTCATGTCTGGTGTCTTTACTAGAATATCACAACAACTGTACGTGGTTTTATACGAGGCCAGATCGATAGAGAGAAAGCACGATTATAGAATTAACTCCGTTAATGTTTCTGGAATTTATGTTTCCTTTTTTAAGAAAAAAAGAAGCAAAAAGACGTTAGCATCGCTCGTTTCTCGCTTTTATTTAGATCCCCATCAGCTGCTGTCCATTTGTCTGTGCACATATACAAACGTGCAACATCACATTAATGCATGTACTATTCACTGAAACATATTCTAATATGTGTACACACATACATACACAGCAGCGTACAAGTATTCATTCTTACAACTTACACAAGAAGTATCGCTGATGAATGAACGAATCCTTTCTGAGGTCAGATTGCTCTCCATGTCCGGATCTATCAGCCATATTGATCCCGACCTGTTGCCTCTGGTCCAGGTCGACACTGTCGATGAGAATTATTGACTCATCTAGTTAAACTCTTAGGTTTATTAACCCATCTGACTGTCGCCATCTTGATCTGTTTGAAGCCAGGAGAGACCGCGTCTGAAACACTTGATGGAGCTGGAGAGTGAAATGGCTGCATGATATTGATCTGAAGGATTTATAGGAAACGTACTGGCTTGGCATTTCCTGAGAAAATTTCTGGTGTTTTTTTCTGGGAACCAACAAGACGAGAGATTGCAGATTAATGCTCTTCCTCACACTTTACATCCCATCCCACATTACAAACCTTAAAACGTAATTTGCTGAGAAACCAGCAGTTAGTTTAGTTAAAGTGGTTTTTCAGGGGCAGAACCGGTCCAGCGTCAACTTTTAAAAGTATTTAATTCACTCTCATGTACATTGAGTACCTTACAGAGTTTCATTACAGATCATCAAACAACCGAGTGTAAAGTTACGTCTGTGGTGACGGATCTGCCAACTTGGCTGTGCATTCGACTTTACCAACGGGAAACTTGCCAAGCCTGACCGTGAACAGGCCCAAAGGGCCACTGCAAGGGCCCTGGCAACTGAAACCATCTCACTTAAAGCCATTAGTGCCCCCGTGTTTACGCTCCCGTCCCTTTAGCCAACAAAACATGGATGGATCCCAAACAGCAGTGGTAATGAGGTCCTGAGCAGCTTCACGGCTTCAGGCACCGAGACGCCGGAGCAGAGCTAGCCGGTCCCTTCAGCTGCAGGGAACCAAGGCAAAGAGAGAGCCGGAGTCCACATGGGACTGTAGGCAAATGTGATCCTTAAACATTGTTCTGACATGCATAATGGGCCTTTTCAGGGATCCTCAGGGGAGACCTGGGAGCCTGATCTTAAAGACGCAACGCTGTGCTGGTTGGATGCTTCTCCCTCCTCTCTGCTTTGTTTACGAGAAGTCGTCCTATGACTCACATCTTTCTGCATTTCCACCAGTTTTAAGGGAATCAGCACAGATTAAGTTACATGATTTCAATGTAATCACTTTCCTCATCTACCAGCTTCTTTCCCCCAGAATGGTCAGGCCATGCTGTCCGGTGATTCTGCTCCATCTCTTCAGCATCTTTGCACAGACAGGAGGTATAAGACGCCCCAGAACAATCCACGTCTGACAGATGTTTCCTCATCTCGCTGCAACCAGCTCTGTTTGTTGACCCTCCTTATAGCTAGCACTCGGGGTGTCCTGTATCCATATGGACCTGCTCATAGAGACCTAGAGACGCCCAAGATGGATGATGGGAGTTCTCCTGAAATTATTTTGCTTATCCCCTTCATTTTCTTCAATGTGCCCTACCGCTCCATCTATGTAAGTTTAGACATTAACTTAAGAGTACATGACGTTTTATCGTTTCTGAAACTCAAAAACAACCTTTTACTTTTCTGCTCCCAGGTTAACAACAACGGCGTGATCTCCTTCAACGTGCAAGTTAGCCAGTTCACACCTGAAGCGTTTCCTCTGAGTGACAGCAGATCCTTCATCGCTCCACTTTGGGCAGATGTGCACAACGGCATCCGCGGAGATGTGTTCTACAGAGAAAGCACCGAACCAGAAATGCTGGAAAGGGCCACACAGGATGTCCGCAAGCACTTCAAAAACATCCCCACCTTCACAGCCTCATGGGTCTTCATTGCCACATGGCACCAAGTCACCTTCTACGGAGGAAGCCAGACAACCCCGGTACAGTCCATTCATTTACCCAGATTACATTTATTCATGTAGCATCACACACACATTCAATATGTGTGACATTAAGGGGGCATTCACACCTGGATAGTCTGGGGACTCAGTCCGATTGAATAGGGGTTTACAGAAGTTTTCACACCTTCCTTTGGTTTGTATTCAAACTGAAGCGAACCAAACCACCTGGAAAACGTCGCTGCTCCTGGTCTAGATGATATACGTACTCCCTTAAACATCCTGACCAGTCATGAAAAAGCAGGGAGAAGAAAACCGGGTTGAAATTTCATGAATTAAATATAACGAGTGCAGGCAGACATTTATTCAGTGCTGGCGGATCACAGGATTTTTTTTTGTCTTAATCTTTATGCTATTATTTTGTGGATATGACAAGAGTTTATGACAAAACAACACGATCACATTAAATATATGAACGGATTAAGAAAAGTAATGCAATGAAGGGAGTGTATTTACAGTTATTTAATGACCCGGCAGGACTCTGGTCTTTGGGTTCCTAATTTTGCCGCGGTGTGCAGAACATGTGTTTTTCTGAACTCACTGTTGGCTTTATTATAACAGGTCTGCATCACTTCCGTCTTCCTGATGATTGATTGCGTTTGGAATAAAACTTTCTTTCTGGTAAACCAGATAGTCCATTAACGAGTGAACCGAGACCCCTGGTTTTCAGGCGGACCAGAGTCTGCTTCTTTGGTCCGCAGCAGAGTGCGTTTGGTGTTCACACTGTGTCAAACTAATCGGACCACTGTCCGCTTTGAAGCGGACCAAACAGCTGCAGTGTGAACTAAGTGGTGGTAGACCTAGTTGAGTGTGTGTGAACATTCCCCAGGTTGCTGGAAAATACCTCACGTTTGTGTGGTTTGTCGTTGTTCCAATCATTCAAGTGATTATACTGATCAATATTACGTAAGCTTTGCAAATCCTTTACTTCCATTGTAAAATGTTTCTCTCTGTTTACTTCATGGGATGATAAAAGCCATGACTGTTTTTATGTTTCACCACTCAAGCGAGACCTCGAAGCAAGAAGCTGACAACAACAACACGAGTTTAGCTCATTTTAACTTGAACAAGAGTTTCAGCTTCATTCATCCGGATGCCCTAAACAGCTAGAAAACAGGCCCAAATCTGGCACATTTACACAAGTGTTCTCTTTTTTATAATATGCTCAGTCCCAGACAAATAAACATGTAAATAAATAAACATACACTGGGCCGTGATAAAGTAAAACACATCACTGTTTGTTATAACCAAACACGCGAAGCTTTGACGTGTACATGAAGGGTTCTAATCGCGACTGCTTTCATCCATCCCCACATAAAGTTCTTGACTGCTAAGCTTTTCCTTGTTTTCATGTCGCTGGTCGCGTACAGCGGTCACTAATTGCGGTCCTCCAGATCTACCATCCTGCAGGTTTTAATGTTTCCCTGCTGCAACACGTCTGACTCGGATCAACGGCTCATTAACAAGCTGGTGTAGAAGTTGACAGCAAGTTGTTGGAGAACCTTTTCATCTGAATCAGGTGAATCACCTGTAGGATGGTAGATCTCGAGGATTGGAGATGGTGACCCGTGACGTAGAAGCTCGTCTGAAGCATCAGATAGGATCTGCATCATGACACAGCTCAGTTTTTAAGGTGTCTAGTCGCATCTAAACTGTGAAAATATTCTGATGTTTCCCATCTTCCTTGGACAGAATCAGACATTTTGGTTTGTTCGGTACGTGAGCCTGTAGAAAGAAGTGGTGTGAAGTGGATGTGGACTGAAAGTGGTACAAGTTATTCAATCTTGGTGCAACATGGTAATGCACCTTGTTTGTGGTTGATTTTCCTTTTAATTTACAGTAAAATTTAAAGGTTTACCCAAATAAAAGAAAATGTTTTCATAGACATAAAGGTTTTAGCAGATAAGACAATTTTGGGGGGGGGAAATGGACCAGTCTAGTGTCTAAAATGTCAAATTATTTGGAAAATAAAGCTTATTTTGATGTGAAACAACCTTATGTTTTTTATTTTTCTCACTGTTGGTTATTTTATGTTCCTTCGTATCTGCTTTTATTACTTAAATTTTATCTGTATCGTGTGTTTTACTTAACTTTTATGTTGCTCTGTTTTTTTGTTGTTTACTTTTAAATTGTTGTTTTATCCTGTAAAGCAGCTCTGAGTTTTATTGAAAAGCGCTCTATAAATAAAATGTATTATTATTATTATTATTATTATTATTATTATTATTATTATTATTATTATTATTATTATTATTAAAACATTTCATCCTCTCTTTGGATAAACAGGTAAACACATTCCAAACTATACTCATCTCAGATGGCGCGGCATACTTCTGTATGTTCAACTATGGAGAAATCACATGGAGTACGGGAACAGCCAGTGGCGGGGATCCTTTGACAGGACTGGGCGGGACAACAGCTCAGGTATTCTCACGGTGCTCCACAGATCTTATGTTACAGAAATGATATGGAAACCTGTATGACCTCACTTCGCTCATACCTTTCCCTTTTTCAGTCAGGTTTTAACGGTGGAGACATCGGTCACTTCTTCAACCTGCCTGGATCGCGGTCCAATGACGTGGTAAACATCGAACAGACAACCAATGTCAACATTCCCGGACGCTGGTTCTTCCGCATCGATACTGAACTGATAGATCCTGCCAACGGTTGCAGCTACAACGGCAAGTCCAAGCATCAAACACTAAAAATGTCTGCAACATTTTACTGTTAGCCTCAGCTTCTTCATACCTCTTTATAGCCCTGATTTACTAAGATCCCAAATAGCAAATGTAAGATTGCGTGCGCCGCAAATTGCACATGTTGTGTTTCCATGATTCACTGGTGATCTACTAAGATTGATTGCGCAATTGATAACGGGCGCAAACAGCCCTTTTTTAGATGAGGATTTAGCGTTCGCAATTGATTCCCTGTGTAGAAGGAGAGCAAAACAGTCAAAAATGGAAAATAAATGGAGATAAAAATATTAGTGGAAGAAGCAAATAGAAATATGGGAAAGACATCTTAATGTGACCAGAAGGATCCTATATGGGAGGATATTTGCCAAAAAGTAAATACAGTCGGAAAAACGAGAAGAACACGGGATCAGGTTAAGAAAAGATGGCAAGATGTTAGACGAAGAAGGAAAAAACCAAAGCTCATAATAAAACCTCGGCTAATAAGACAGGTGGGGGCCGACAGAGGAGATTCCTCTGATCAATACTGATCAACATGTGCAGCTCACTTTCTGCACGAGCAGATAGACTTACTGGAAACCCAGGGTATGACACGCTGGAGCCGGTTGTAGGTATGTGCGCAAATTGAAACGTTCTGTTGATGACATCATAGTGGTTATTGACATAACAAATATAAACGCGCCTCCTTTTGACATTTGTCTAAACAACAGGTAAAGATTTATTTCCAGAAGTTCAGTCATGGCCTCCCACCGGCCATGAGAAAATATTGTGAATCAGACCGATGCTGGTCCTGCAGCATCGGGCTGTTTCCTCTCATCTAGCTGCAGACAGTTACCACCTGCCTTTCAGAAGCGCTACTAATAGACGCAAAAACAACCACCGCATCAGTTTCACGTTTAGTAAATCACGTTGCGCTGCAGAGCTGATTTATGTGCATTTAGTCCTCCCAGTATTTTACAAGTTCTGGCAGAAACGCCCAGATTGCATATTCATTCAAGGCAAAGGCGCAAAATGGATTGCGTCACTATTTTGCAGTTTACAGGCGCATTCCTCGGTGTGTCCGGTTAGTAAATCAGATGCAGCAGGTTTGTGTGCCCGTTATCAAGCTTGCGTGTGTTTTAAGAGGCGCAGAGCTTTGATAAATCAGGGCCTCTGTCTTCCCACCACACTCTCTAGGACGTTACTACAGACGAGGGGAGATCTTCTGGATGTCTGACCAGTGCTCACAGCGATGTCGCTGCCTTGACATTGACAATGAGGTGCAGTGCATTGAGGCTCCCTGTGGGCAGCTTGAGACCTGTGAGCAACAGGAAGGGGCCTTTTACTGCCAGCCCTCCCGCACCAGCACATGTGTGGTCTTTGGGGACCCACATTATCACACCTTCGATGGCTTCCTCTATCACTTCCAAGGCACCTGCTCTTACCTGCTGGCTCGGCCCTGCTGGGAGATGGCGGGGCAGCCGTTCTTCAGCGTGGAGGCCAAAAACGAGAACCGAGGGGTTGCCTCTGTTTCCTGGCTCAGAGACGTCACAGTGGAGGTGTATGGTCACAGAGTCATGATCCCCAAAGGCAGTCTGGGATCGGTCCAGGTGAGAATCTCACAGAGGTTAAATGAAAATAATCCTTACTATTTCTACCGTCATTCTCTGTATCTTTTTCCGCTGTGTCTTCTTTAGGTGGATGGCTTGATGAAGACCTTACCTGTTCAGCTGGAGCTTGGTGCTGTCCGGCTGTACCAGTCTGGGGTTGCAATTGCTTTAGAAACAGACTTCGGACTCCTGGTGACCTATGACGGCCAGCACTATGCATCCATCTCCCTACCCAGCTCCTACTTTAACAACACCTGTGGGCTTTGTGGAAACTACAACGATGACCCAGCTGATGATCCCACGCTGCCTGATGGCTCTCTGGCAGAAAGCGTGGTGGAGCTGGGGGGCAGCTGGCGAGCAGAGGATACCGACTGGAGGTGTACAGACGGCTGCGCTCAGAACTGCAGCGTCTGCGACCCGGTTACAGAAGCTTTCTACTTTCGCTCAGACTACTGCGGGCTCATCAACAAAACCGATGGACCTTTTCGGGACTGCAGACCTGTTGTGGACCCCACAGCCTTCGTGTACAGCTGCGTTTATGACATGTGCAGCAACAAGGATAACATCACCACCCTGTGTCAGGCCATCCAGGCCTACGCTCTGGCCTGTCAGGCTCTTGGCGTCACAATACGACCCTGGAGAACTCGCACCTTCTGTGGTGAGATTCATTGCACCGAAAGTATTTCATATATCCTTTAAGTATTTTCATGTCTCATCTGAAATCATTTGTTTTTTCTCATTGGCTCTAAGTGTTGAGGTGTCCGGAGTTCAGCCATTACGAAGTATGCACAACTGCCTGTCCAGCTTCCTGTTCGGACCTCACTGCCCCCCTGTACTGTGCTCACCCATGCACCGAAGGCTGCCAGTGTGACCCCGGCTATGTTCTTAGCGGCAGTCGCTGCGTACGACGTGATGAATGTGGCTGCGAGCACAACGGCCTCTATTACCCACTTAATGATACCTTCTGGGCAGGCCCCAGCGGCGAGGAAGGTGACTGTACCCTTCGCTGCACTTGTGGACTTGCTGGGGAAGTCTCCTGTTTCAATGAGTCCTGTAAGGAGGGCGAGGTGTGTGTGGCCGAGGTGGGCTTGTTGGGTTGTTACCCTCGGAGGGAGGGAGTGTGCTCAGTCACCCAGAACTCGGTGACATCCTCCTTTGATGGCACCTTCCTGTCGTTCCCAGATGACAGCTCATACTACCTGTTGAAGCTGTGTGGTCCGGCACCAGCTAATGCCTCGATGGTAGAGGTGAAGATTGGCAGGCAGCTGATGAACAAGGGACCTACTTGGAAAAGACCTGTGGTAGTTACAGTAGCTAATCTTGAGGCACAAATGGGAGGCTCAGATTTTGATACTGTAAAGGTCAGCATACTATACTTTTGTTATCAGGTTTTTTGTTAGTTTTGCATTAGATATCTTTAACTTTTGCAACTGTTTCTCCTCCAGGTGAACGGGGAACAAGTGATGCTCCCATATGTCCATCCAATGGAGACAATGATGATCTACAAAGCGCCGGGAAATTCTACGGTGGTGGAGTCCCGCGGTCAGCTTCGTGTTCACTACACCCGCCATGGATTCCTCAACATCTCCCTTTCTACCATCTTCTACAATGTTACTTGTGGTTTATGCGGCGTCTTCAACAGCAACGCCACCGATGACCTCCGCCTTCCCAACGGACGCCTGGCAGAGTCTCCTGAACAGTTCACTGAGGGCTGGAAGTCCATTTCTGATGACGTCACTTGCAATGGGGACTGTGATGACCTGTATCGCATGTGCACAGACTTGCGTCTTTACCAGAGTCCTTGGATGTGTGGCAACATCAACGACCCAGGGAACAGCTCCTTCCTGGCCTGCCATGCGGTGGTCAATCCTTCGCCATTCTTCAGGAACTGCTTGTATAACATGTGCGTAAGGGAAGGGAACCGTTCGGCCCTTTGCTCTTCACTGCAGGCGTATGCCAGCGCCTGTCAGGATGCTCAAGTAGGCCTAGCTTCCTGGAGAAGTGCAACCAACTGCCGTGAGTAGATATCATTTTACATCAAAAAGTTCATTTAGTTTTCCTTTTCCATTAAGTTTTTTCCTGAAACACATTTGTATTCCAGACTTTTCTACCCACACTTGTTTCCCTATATAAATGATTTGGACAATATGTGTCTACTCAGAGAACGATACATTTACTTTCCACCAATCTGCTGACTAGTCCGGGTAGAAATTAGGTGTGTTTGAGGTGCTGAAGCACAAATATAATTTTTGAACAGTAAAGCATGCAACTAAGTAAGATCAAATGAAGGAGCTTGATATGAGCATTTTATAGAAACAGGCTCATCTTTTATTCAGACTCAAGCTAAGGCAAGGGGTTTTACAACATATCAAAAAGGGAAAAGCATCATTTATTGAAGAGTCTTTATCAGCAGCAGGACTGGCTCACATATTTCTTCTGTCCCTGTCTTCTGAGAACTAAATTAGATAAATCAATAAAAAAAATATTCCTCAAAAGCACCACTGTCGAAACCACAAAGCCTTGTATAATCTGCTATCTTCTATGTTAGCATCAGAGCTCTCTTCCGTCTTTCTTCTTCGTTATAAAAAGATCTCCAGTCAACGCTTCGGCTCTGCTGGTTTGATTCTTTCTACGTTCGCTCCTCCAGCAGCTCTGCAGGAGTTGCATGAATATTTACCTGCTGTACTTTGTCACCATCACTCATGCCTCGCGGGTTTGAAAGGTAGCTGTGAAAGCTTCCTTTCTCGCTGCTGTCGGCTTGACTTCATAACAGAAGCTCAGATTTCAGGGAAACTTTCATTCAAAATGTCTGTCAAAACCTTTAAAAACCACAGTTCACATCTCAGCTGAGCGTTTGTCTACACAACACCTCCCCACAAACATTTTAGTTAAATACCTCAAATTAGCTGCTTCCATTTGTTGTTAGCATGTTTTATAAGTAGCTATACACGGCTAACTCTGCTAGCAGTAAACACGTGTTTACTCAGACATAACATAACAAAAACATGAACATGGCAGCTGTTCATGATGGATTCTTACTAATCGCATCAGAAACACGAAGAGGAACCAGCCTGATAGAGAGGTTCATGTATTACCATTAGAGCATGGTGGCAACTTCAGGAGGTTTTAGTAATTTTGGGTCTTTGAACAAATGTGTGTATCGATACTCTGGAATCGATGCTCAAAATATCATTTTTAAAAATATCGCAATACTACTGTACTAAAACAAAACATGCCATTTATTTTAACTTCTGAGGGTTCAAGGCAATGAAATTAGAAGTGAAAAGCAGCCCGATGGTGTCACATGATTATATGTGATCATAGTGTTAGTGATGAAGTTGTGTTTCAATATTTTGGAGGTTCTTGAGCATTATGGTCATTCAATTTAATAGATTATATAAATTTCATGTTTTATGTAATTTACATATTTAGTTTATAAGCATTTCTTTCAAGCATCAATGTTCATAAATTTCATTCATATTTCCCCAATAATGAAGATATATAATGCAAACTGTACAATGGTGTGATTTGGGATAGATAGATAGATAGATAGATAGATAGATAGATAGATAGATAGATAGATAGATAGATAGATAGATAGATAGA
>JBBBVU010000016.1:24232720-24249896 GCA_037177055.1 Atherinosoma microstoma
AGATAGATAGATAGATAGATAGATAGATAGATAGATAGATAGATAGATAGATAGATAGATAGATAGATAGATGAAAAAGTATCTCTGATAGTATCATATTGAAAGGAAAAATTGTTGGTATTGCCCATTCCTCAGTCTTTTTATCTGGTGTTCAAATACCAGTTCATTGCTTTAGCTCAGGGGTCCAAAGTTTGTCCTGGAAGACCGCCGTCCTGCAGGATGTGGATGTTTCCTGCTGCAGCACCTGAATCAGACTGAAGGGTCAACATGTTTGGACAGAACTTAACAACAAGTTGTTGATGAGAGATGTTTAATTTGAATCAGGTTGGAGCAGGAAACATCTAAAACCTGCAGGACAGCAGCCCTGGAGGACCAGAGCTGGACCCCCCTGGACCCCCCCACTAAAATTGAAAATAATTTGTTTTTGTTTTCAAGTTACCAGAGTTGTTTAATCCTCTTCCCTCTCTCTGGCCTCAGCCCTTCCCTGTCCAGAGAACAGTCATTTCGATGAATGCACCGGCGCCTGCCCTCTGACCTGTGCCGGCTTGGACGAGCCGGAGGAGCCATGCCCTCTGCCGTGTCAGGAGGGATGTCAGTGTGAAGATGGCTTCGCTCTGCGGGATGGCCTCTGCGTGGCACGCAGCGATTGTGGCTGCATGAGTCACGGCCGCCAGCTGGCTACTAATCAGACTTTCTGGACAGACTGGGAGTGCCAAGAGCGCTGCTACTGCAACGGCTCTGACAACAGCGTGTACTGTCAGCTCGCGCCCTGTCACCCTGAGGAGTACTGCCAGGAGAGCGACGGCCTGTATTTCTGCCAGCCACGCACCGAGGCCCTGTGTGTGGCTGCTGGGTACGGCCACTTCCTGCCGTTTGGCGGCGTACCGTTCGAGCTGCAGAGCTCTTGTACTCTCAGGATGGCGACCACCAGCTGCGGGAATGACAACAGAGATCAACCAATGATGAGTGGAGCTTTTCCTCACTTTAAACTGGCAGCTCGCAATGAGGAAAGAGACACAGGACAAGCCATCTGGGTGAGGGGGTTTGTGCTGGAGGTCTACGACTATGAGATTGAAGTTTCTCGAAGCTACAAAAACACAGTGACTGTAAGTACACCAGCAGACAATAATATATCCTAAACACTTTTTCTTTTTCATGCCCTGTGAAGGTCGCAGTTGTTGCGTTTGTGAGGGCACGTTATTTCTAATCAAGCCGATAGAATAACCGGGCTCAGGGTGAATTCCTCTTTGATTGGCTTAAGGAGGATCTCATTTCAATGGGCATCTTTTATCAGGCTGGATTTGGCTCAGACAAACCCCGACCCTGAGCGACTCTTGGACTGGGTTCACAAACCGACTAAAAGATCTGAGGAGGAATGAAACACACTTACATCCACGCACACACTCGTTTTTCTCTAATTTCTTCTGTCACTCTCTTCTGCTTATAGAGTTATACTGGTAGGAATCTCTAAACCCTCTTTCAGCCGGTCTTAATAGTAACCATTCATCACCTGGGTTTCCCCCACATGCTTTGTAAACATGCAAGTCAGAGGGATAAGGAAGTTGAATTAGATGCTCAAAATGACACGTTTAGGAATGTTTTTGTGTCCTGGAATAAAACCAGTTTAAACTAGAACCAGTTTTATTCTCCTTCCTCAGGTCAATAAGGAGCGTTTGTACCTTCCTGTGAAGCTGGGCCCAGGAAAGATCAACATGTCCACCTTGGGCATGATGTTCATTCTGGAGACCGACTTTGGCTTGAAGGTGGCTTTTGACTGGAACACCCTCCTCTTATTGACTTTACCCCGAGACCTTTACAATTCTTCCTGCGGGCTCTGCCAGGGCATGCCTCTATCCCCACCCACCCTGACCACCACGGACTGGGGCATGACCTGGGCGGAGAGGGACACCTTCTGCCAGGTGGGCTGCGGAGACTCCTGTCCACGCTGCGGCCTTGGAGAGAAGAGCTCGCTAAACGACGCCCCTCTAATGGTTGGCGACGGCAACATGAATGCAGACGACGAGGCCAATGAAGTTGCCACAGGTATCCGCTTCCACATCGGAGATGGACTGTATGTGTTTGTGGAGCCTGAGGCAGTGAGGCTGTGTGGGCTGGTTGTGGATCGAGGGGGTGTCTTTGCACGCTGTCACAGCAAGGTGGCGCCAGCGTTCTTTTATCAAAGCTGCCTGCAGGACACCTGCTTGGATCAGGGAGCTCAGGATACCATCTGCAACTGGCTGCAGAACTATGCCAGCACCTGTCAGACCCTCGGAGTGCCTGTTACTGGCTGGAGGAGCGACACACCATGTGGTGAGTGGCTTTGTTTGAGATTTCTGCTCAAGTCCTAAAACAGAGTAGAAATATTACCTCAGCCACATTCAGCACTGAAGTAAAATTCTTTATTTCCTCTGCAGGGAAAGTCATTCTAGATCATTAAAAGGGAACATTGTTGCTGTTCTTTTATGTAATCTCTCAGTGTACTGTCCTAAAGTAGGTACAGTCAGACACCATGAGATGTGTGCTTACTTCTGTTTGTCCATGCATGAAGCTAATATGTGTTTGCAGATGTGTTCGGGATATTTTTATGCAAAGTCCAGAATGTTTTGCAGAGCTTCACGGGCGGAATAAATTTACAAAAAGCCAAATTACAGAAGACGAAGGTGGCCATGCTTGAGAAAAAAACAAACATTTTTAACACAATTGTCTTGAGATGATGAGTTAAATATCTCGTTAAGTGGAGAAAACATTGTTTTTTCCTCAGAAAGAGGTTTAATTATTCTTTACCTGCAGTCCAAATCAATCTGATTTATTGTGGTTCAGTTATCCAATTAAAACAAATCCATTGTATGATCCACGTTAGTCTAATTTACACTAACTGAGTTTATATAAATCACAATTCATAAAAAATTATTAACAAGCTCAGAATGCATCAGATCTTTTCTTCTTGCATACTTGACCTTATTCTTAATGATTCTGACTAATTCTAACAATAACCAATGACAATTTGCCTCCAACCGCCTATTTTCCTGCTCACATTTATCTTTTAATATGGATAAAACAAAGCTATATGATAACAAGGGGCAGAAGAGTTATTTAGAGAAAACAAGAGCCAGATATAATGACAAATAATTAACCTTCTATAAGAAATGAGTTTTTGATCTTGAAATAAGCAACAGCTTTAAACATCTTCAGGCTTCAGCAGTTACATGAAGTCTGCATGTAATCAGGAAATATTTTCCCCTGAAAACCAACACTTCATAGTGCTGGACAGTAGGGGTGGGAGGAAAAATCCTTTCACAAAAATATAGCGATTATTAAAAATGATTTTAAATATATTTTTTTGTTCAAAACTCGTTTTTTTCCCCCCCAAATTTAAAAGCTTCATTTTCAGCTGGTTCAGATCTATCGCTCCTGAATAAATCTTAAAAACCGACTCTTGTGAAGTGGCACCTGATAGTCTGTAAACATCATCATCATTCAACTTTATTTTTTTTTGGTCTGCTGTTAAAAAAGCAAACTAAAAATCAGCAATATGAAAGAATCACAATTTAAATCAAATTAGCATTCAAAAAATCGTAAAAGAACCGAAATCGGGAGAAAAGCAAATCGTCCCAGCCCTACCGGACATTTAACTCTAAAGCCCCCTCCAGACTCCCTCTGAAAGGCGGTAATGTTGCAGACTTTGTCTTTTATACCGTTCCGCCTTTTACCTCGGAGCTGTAGCAGACATTTACCGGCTAGCCCCCGTGTCTTAAGAGCGGAAATGTTGCAGCACGTCGTTTTGCCTGAACGCACAAGAAATGTTCCGGACAGGTCGCAACACAAAGATTTCCTACCCTGATTCGACAATCGACTTATCTGGAACATTTCCCCATATCTGAATGTAGCCGGGACGTAAAAAGTCAGCGAGGAAGCGACATGTTTGAAAAGAAAACTTTACCGCACATATTCCGCAATGCAAGTCTGAAAGTCGGCTTTAGCTAATATTTTTTCCAACCTGCCTGCTCCCAGTTCAGAGCTGCCCTCCGAACAGCCATTACTCCAGCTGCATGTCCGTCTGCCCGCCTCAATGCGCCCCCGCCCGGGGCCAACGAGACTGCAGCCAGGACTGCGTGGAGGGATGCCAGTGTGACCAGGGCTATGTGCTCAATGGCAAGAGCTGCATCCTGCCTCAGAACTGCGGTTGCTACACTGATGGCAAGTACTACGAGGTCAGTCCCACATCCAGTCAGCGCACGTTTTCATTTAGAAGCAAAGCAACATTTTCATCGAGTTCAGGTTGTTTTAAAAGAAAGAAATGTTTTTCTTTTCAGCCCAAACAGCTGTTCTGGAACAGCGACTGCACCAAACGCTGCCAGTGCATCGGGAGAAACCTGGTCCAGTGCGACCCGAGGCGGTGCAAGGCAGAGGAAGAGTGTACTCTGCGGCATGGCGTTCGCGGCTGCTTTGCGAGGCGCTCTCAGCACTGTGTGGCATCGGGAGGCGGAGTCTTCCGGACGTTTGATGGGGCAACGCTGCGTCTTCCAGCCTCATGCTCCTTTGTTCTGTCAACTAACTGCCACAAGCTGCCCGACCTCTCCTTCCAGCTCATTGCTAACTTTGACAAATGGAGCACACCCAACCTCACCACCATCTCTCACGTTTACCTGTACATAAACGAGGAGAATATACTCATTTCTGGCAGCACTATCAAGGTAAGAGGACCCTTTTAGTGGTCAAATATATACACTGGCTATGGTTTAATAATCTGATATGTACCAGTGGTTCTCAAACTTTTTCTGCCATGTCCCCCCTTTGGAGGAATAAACATCCCCCCCTGCCCCTTTATTATTACACGATTTCTGTTTCGATTTGTACTTGGAAGTCGGATTTTCAGAGTTTCCAGTCAGAAAAAGCACAAAAAGTCAGATTGAAGTCAGATATCCGACTTGAAAAGTCGAGGTAGACTCACCAGCTCAGACTTCACTCATGGGGCTGCTATTCCCAACTTGCAACCTCTGAGTCAAATCGAACGTACCATTAGCGGCCCATCTTTAACGGGGGAAATCGGAGCTAGTTAATCTTCCCAGACTTTCCGAGTTAGATATCTGTCTTCAAGGGGCATTCTTGTAGTATTTCCAACTGGGCACTTGGAAAATCCAACTTCCAAATACAAATTGAAAGCATAAGTTCTTCTTCATATGTTTTGGTGGTGGGCAAAAATGAACTGGGCCATTACCACCAGGTGGTCTGGAGGGTGGGCCAGAACGCTTCCAAGAGCCCAAGTCAAAACATTAGTTCCTCTGCTACATTTTCCCAATCCCATGCACCCCCCCCCTGTTATGTTGTAGCGCCCGCCCCCCAGTTAGAACCACTGAATTACACCAACCGGACCTGGAAAAAGGGATATTTTCAGTTTGGGAATTGTCAGGTGGTCAAAAACGTGCCTGATATTTAATGTTGGTGCTGCCTCCCACCCAGCCTGTTCAACCTGAGAGTGTTGCGCGCTTTCATCAGCCAAATCCACCTGTGTGTTAAAGTGAAAGCCAGTAAAGTGTGATGCGCCACCCTAAAAATCATCTCACATGACCACAAACCTGTTTGGCTTGATGTGAACAAGACTTCAACAGATTTTCTGAAGATAACTGCTAGCTTCTCTAGAGCAGAATAACCTGTATGTTGGACATAAGCTCGTGTAGTGCGGTCATAAAGCTAAAAACAGACCCTATGAAAGCATGTCTATGCTTTTATGGACTGCTAGCAACTAGCAACCTAGCAAGTACGGCTAGGTAAGCCATTCCTAGCTGTTGAGTTGTCCCATTCCTGTCGCCTAGCAACTATAACTGCTCACAAATAAAGTGGCTAAGCAGGCTGGCAGCAGCTAGCACCTCAGGGTCATGGCTACTAACAGCTGCTTGCTAGCTTGACTCCAGTTGGGGCATATAAGAAAAACGGGACCATCTTCCGATAGTTTTAAAGCAAATGCTAATCAGCATCCGTCTTGCATCCTGTCTCTTCTCTGAGCTCCCTCCGGCCATTAAAAGTTAGTCAGTTTTCCTCTCTTCCTCCAATAATATCCTCTTGCATTTTGCTAAATCAGCCATCGTGTTGAAATTCAGTTGCTAGCTTGATGCACTGCCGTTAAGCTAAACACAGCTGTCAGGTGATGCCCCAGGCTAAAGGAAGTGGGAAGAGCAGTTTAATAAATGTCAAGCACAGAGGTTTCAGGGCAGTTCTGTGGTGTTCCTTTAAGAACTGTAAAAAAAGGACCTTTAAAGCTCCCAGCATGAGGGGAACAACGACTGTGACGTAACCATAGAAGGACTGAAGCTTGTTAGATACTCTGGGAGAAGCAAGAACTTTGTTCTTGCTCTCGAGGCCATGAGATTTGTTCTCACGGCCCTGGTTTGGGAGTTCTTGCCGATTGATCCCGACACATGATCCGAGCAGAACTTTCTTCTCGTGGGGCTCCGAGGAGTATTGTGTGATTGGTCGGACATTTGAGGAGGCCGTGGTTACAGAAAAGCATGAAGTGGAAAGTTGTCATTTCCGCATTTCTGCTGATTTGAGGTTGAACAGATAGTTTTGATGAACAGCTGATCAAGGTGGTGAGAAAGTACGACGTGGCATTTAAAGACTCGGACACCAGGGTATGGAACATACTCTCCTGGTCTTCCATAATGCAAAATGTTCAACGGCTCAGAATCCTATTATAACACAGTTATGCATGGAAGATAATGGTACATACCAAAACATGTATTGCTAGTTAAAGCATACATAGATAAAAGTTACTAGACCAGTCAGACCAGTCAAACCTGTAGCTGCGAAACTGATGACAGTATGCCATAAATGCAATGCTTGTGAACTCAGATATAAGCCTCCTTTGGACAGTATCCCTCACTTTACTTCAGGAGATAACACCCATCAAGCACCTTTCCAGATAGCAAAAAAATTGTTCGGCCCACATCTGCTGTTTTGTTTGACCCATATTTGGCTTCCATGGGAGTATGGTTGCCTAAACTCAGTCACATGGCCACCACATGTGGCCCACAAGGAAATTGCTGTGTGCATGGCAGCTCTTCATATTTGGACCACATAACGCTCGCCAGTGCCTTAACTGAGCCAAAAGTGCCAAAAGTAGCCCAGATTAGGCCTAACCATGTCTGCTATCTGGGTTTACACTGAATGTGGCAAGTTTTAGGAAGATTTTGACCATCAAATAAGACGAGTCTGCTTAATTTTTGGGGGAATGATTGTAAATATGTAAATGGAATATGTTTGCTGTATGATAAGGATGTTAGACTGTATGCCCGACTAAGGCTATTGTGAATAAAGATATGATAACAGGTGCATACAGACCAGTTTTTAAGGCTGAAATGGCACAGCGGGGATCAGCCTGGCTATCTGACAAAAACATCAGTTTTCTCTGCTAAGAGATTTATTTTGTTTATGTGGTCAAGTTACTTTCTTTTGGCTATCTACCATCCACTGTCCAAGAGGCCTTTACTAAACCAAATAGATGGATCTAATTCAAATCTCCCTTTCTTTCCAGAATACTTTAAAAAGTTCTTGTGGTCCAAATGACCATTTACCTTACCCCTAATAGTCTATTAGAGCTCCTCCAGTCCTGGCTGGAGGCCATTCCATTCAACTGAAAGTGCACTCACAGAGGTAGATAATGACAAACTGATTGCACCAAATCCCAGTGAGCCCTAATCCTGCTTGATCTGGGTGAGCCATTAACTGCGACATTTCTCTGAAGTGGCCTAAGAACTCTATTGGCATCAGATGAGGTGGCACAGATCATATTCTCCTTAACAAAATAATCACAGTGCCATCTGTGCCCCAGGCTGCCTCCTTTCCTTATCTATTATAAAGTGTGCTGCCACTTGGTGACATATGAATATGTACCAGCTTATGCAGACGATACCCAAATTTTTAATCCCTGCCTGAGGCAACTGAGTTAACATGTCAAAGCTCAAACACCACTAATCTGCTTCTGAGCATCAGCGAGGAGAAAAGTGAACTCTATGTTCAGGTGTTCGTTGTCATGTATCACCTTCCAGCTCATCTCACCAGCTGCGTTTCCTTGACAGTTTTTCACAAAATAAAAGAGATATTTCAAAAAATTCGACAAAGTACAATTGTAATATGCTGGTGTTCCCATTGAACGGTGTTTAGCTCATACACCGTAATTCACGTAAAATCTCATCCAGTGAGACTCCTCTCTGAGGAGGATGGAGATACAAAATGTTTTATGTTCTGGAGCATGTCGTTGTTGTTTGTTATCAAGGATGGAAGTTTTATTTTTCTGTTTAATTATTAGTAAAAAGATTCCTGTCTCCTCCTCCGTTCATACATTCCGCGCCATCTTTAACAAACTGGTCACGTGACGCCGCTACGTCGCGTCCAGGGAAGTGGAAATGCGGAAAAACTGTTTCCATTACACTTTTGCGAAATACTTCAATATTGATATGTCTGAAAAACCTCCTCATGAGAGCATTAAAACCTTTTAGCCATATTTGAGAGGTTTTTCGAAATGTAGGTGTTTCCATTACAAGATTTTTATAGAGATATTTAGGTTTTGCGCAGTTCTAGGAGTGATGGAAATGCAGCTGCTGACTGCAAAAGCTTATACAATCATGTGGTTAGGTTACACCTTTAATTCTTTTTTGCAACAAAGGACATCATTGATGTCACATAAAGTTTTCTAACAAGGTCTTGGACCTCTAAGACACTGTTTCTCAAATGGGGGTAAAAGTACTCCTGGGGTACTTTGGGACACACCAAGGGGTACTTGAGAAAATAAAAATATATTTTCTGTAAAATTTCTGGTAAACCTGTAATATAAATACAATCTATCCGTAAGTTTATACAGAAAATATATTCTCAGCATTCAGTTTTAATTTTGCGTTTACATGAAATATCCTTATTCTGATAAGGCTTTTAATCCAAACACGTGTGTCTGTGTAAACACGGCTAGTGGTGAGAGAGTTGTGGAAAGACTCATTTTCCCTCCAGCTGGATGAACTGATGTGAGTGAAAATCTTTTGTTTGATACGTTGATAGCGACGACATTTATAAAGACGTCTCTGTTCTGCAAAAGCTTGGAGGGAAAACCAACAGGAGACATTTATCATGATCTTAACATGTTTTCTCATGAATTATTGATAACATGTTTTAGGTCCTTTTAAAATGTTTAAATTTAAAAGTGATTCTTTAAGTACAAATTTTAACAAATTGGGCCCTGATAATACAGTCCTGTTTACTTCTGTTCCCAACCAGAAAGCTCTGCATTAGTTAGAAGGGACTTGGCTGAAAAATCTTTGAGAACCACGGATCTAAGAGGTCTAACTGTCCCCCCTTAAAAAAAACACACATTGCCATCTTGAAATCAGTAAGCTAAGAGTTATCACATCAGTTGTTTCCTTCAGGCTGCTGCTTTCTGTGTCTTCCCAGGTCAACGGTACTCCAGTGTCAGTGCCATTTCTAACAGGGCTGATGACGCGTCTGTCCACATCTGAAGGCTTCATTGTCATCGACACGCCGCTGGACATTCAGGTCCGATACAACCGCTTCAACACTCTCAGCATCACAATGGGCCAGCGACTTCAGAACAAGGTATGTGGCCTTTGTGGGAATTTCAACGGGGACCGCAGCGATGACTACATCACCTCCAGGGGCAAGCCTGCTGTCAGCGCTCTGGAGCTGGCCCAGAGCTGGAAGACCAACGGTATGCAGAACAGGTGGGTGACATTCATAGATGTGCTGGAATTTATGCTGCACCTTACAAATTCTTACAAAACTTCTTCTTTCTTTTTTTTTAACCATTCCTAAATAGTCCTATTTTTCTATTGAGCAGAAAACAACCAACAATCTCTGCAGATTTTACCTCCAAAAACAGTAAAAAAAAAACAACAATCTTCACAGCTAAAAGTCTCTCTTTCTCCTCTAGCTGTGATGAGACCCAGTATGTGGCTTTGGCCCAGTCCTGCGACAACACAGCTGTGCTGGCTCTGCAGAGTGAGGACGCCTGTCAGAAGCTGACCCAGCTGAAGGGCTTCTTCCAGCCATGCCATGGCCTGCTGGACCCCCGGCCCTTTTACCAGTCCTGCTACCTGGATGGCTGCTACAATCACCGCAAGGCTCAGGTCTGTGGTTCGCTGGCGGCCTACGCTGAGGCCTGCCGCTCTTTGGGCACCCTCACCACCAAGTGGATCACCCAGGAGAACTGCTGTAAGGGCACCGTGAGATACCAGCCTCTCTCTGGACCTCTCTGTGGATTTAGATGCCTTTTTAAATGTGCACCTTGATTTCTGTTTAATTTGAGGGCCTATTAGAATTTTGTAATATCTGCAATGTATTAACAGTACTGATTTAATACCCTTACAAGCCTAATTTCTTTTGTTACCAAATTTTGTTAGTATTAATAACAATGATGATGCATTTTATTTAAAAGCACCTTGTAAAACACACAAAGTTACAGTACAATAAAAAACAGCATTAGGGACGAAATTCAGATGCAGAAGCAAAAGATAAATATTAATAATAAACATATGAATAACATGCTGGACAGTGAAGGACGTTATATGGAGTAGGGAATTTTGAAGAGGTTAATTTTGGGTCTATAAAGCATTTATCATCATCGTCCCACAAACGCAGGCCAAAGTGTTTTACATCAGCCACAGTTGGGCTGATTTGTGTAAATATGTTTCCTAAATCCTGGTGTGTGTGTGTGTGACAGCTAACATTGTGTGTGGACCTGTCTTTAGCAGAATGGATCTATGACCCCTGTGCAGGAGAGATCTGCACTAACTTCACCTGCGAGCTGGAAAACGGAGGTGACCTGTGTGGCTGTCCAGAGTTACCCACCAGCCCAGCGGGTGAGACGTGAAGCCCACTACAGCATTTATCAGCCCCCCCGAAAAACCTATTTACCATATTTTTCCCTTTTCAGTAAATGGAGATCTACAGTCGCGCAAAAAATATTAGAGCACCTTGTTTTCTTCAGTTTCTTGTTCATTTGATCCAGTATTAACTCCTGCGTGCATCATGTGACTAAAACAGACAGAAAAGAAAATACTGAATGTGTAGAAGTTGTTTTTGGCAGAATAATGCCAATAATTTTACTTTATTTTTCTATAATGTGCCACATAATAGTGACAGTGAATAGCAACACTGTAACTTTGCTATTATATTCTTTTTTACTTTCACCTCCGTTTCTATTATCTTTTTGTCATTGGATGTATCGTAATACATCCAATGACAACAAGATAACAGAAATAAATCTTAACAAAATTAGAAACAAAAAAAACCCAAATCAACCCCTCACATACACAGAAGGGAATAATATCTAAACGACTGCAACAAACAGAGCAGCATTTAAATACCCTCCAACTCCCCACCCCCACCCCCCGTTACTCCCCTCCTCCGTACATCCCGAACATTTCCTATCATGCACCTTGAAATTCATATTTCAGTGTCTAATTTATATTTGCAGGAAGAGACACTCATGAGAGCACGTACGCAATCAAACACAGATTAATGACTCAAAAGATAATAGCCAGAGAGAAAAAATATAGATAGATGAAATTTAAAGTAAGACTAAAAACAAAAAAAACAAAAAAACAGAAAATCAAACAAAAAAAACCCAAAACAAAAACTAAAACAACAACAACAAAATTAGGTTCTCCCCATTTGTTTGTTGACTCCTCAAAATACTTATTTGTTATATAATATAAAACCTATAAACTATTATAAAGATCATAAAGATTCTTTGTTTAGGCTATTTATTTTTTCTCTTGTTTGCTGAGGTGTGGTAGGATCTCTTCATGTTTTATATTTTGGTATTTCACCCCCACTTTTTGTGTAGCTCTCCCATGTAAACTCCAGTGATTAAGGTTAATATGAAGAAAACCATAGAAAATGGCCGATATCAGCTCTTATTTCTGTTGCTTTCATGATGTTTGTCCAAACAAATGTACCTTTAGCTGTACCAGGCCTTTAAAATGAACAAGAAAATGAGAAAACAAGGTGGTCTAATCATTTTTTCCTTGACTATGAACACTAATCTGGCTCTCAGACACCTTGTATCTACCAGCTGATTTACTGCTTCCTTCTATCATCTGTGCGTTTCAGGCTTCTCCTTTGGACCAGATTTAGTCCAAATAAACGGGGAACACAACTATAAATAAATGTTATCTAATAGGGCATCTAGCCTAGCTGTTAGCAGAACAAGCAGCTAGCTAGTAGCTGGGCTAGCTAGAGTGTTAGCTAGCAGAATGATGTGTTATGTTTTTCCTAATTACTTTCTTTTTTTAATTTAAAAAAAGAAAATTCCCCAATTATTTTTCAATTTTATTGATTATTTTATTTATTTATTTGCACAGTATAAAAAACAAATTAACTTATTTTTTTTTACTGCCCGTCGAGCATTATATCAGCAGAATGATGGTCTGGCTGCTGTGTTGTTTTCTCCAAATTTAAATGTTTAATTTCCAGCTGGTTCTAATATAATCCTGCTGAATAAATCTTAAAAACTGACTCACATGTGATGTGCGGTCTTTTTGGGAAATATGGTTCCTGATTTTTTTTTCACATGGTCTGGGGTTAAAAAAGCAAATTAAAAATCACAAAAATCGGCAGTATCGAAAAAATCGCAAGAATTTAAATAAAATCGGTTCCCAAAAAATCGTAAAAGAATGGAATCGGGAGGAAAGCGTATGGTCCCAGCTCTACCTCCCGTGTTCTACGTGGAACAAGTAAAACCTCTCTAAGACTGTGGCATGTGCAGATTCAAAGCAGAACGATTTTGCTCATATGTCTTGTTTGAACCCCAGAAACAGTATTCTGATTGTAAACACGTAAACGGTGACGTGTGTATGTTTGCAGCAGGTGAAGACGACATCATTCAAGCTGAGGTGAACTGTAAGCATGCTCTGATGGAGGTTTCCATCTCAAAGTGTAAGCTCTTCCAGCTGGGCTTCGAACGGGAAGACGTGAGGATCAACGATGATCGCTGTGCCGGCATCGAGGGAGAGGACTTCATCTCTTTCCAGATCAACAACACTAAGGGACACTGTGGTTCTATCGTACAGGTGGCTTCTCATTCCCTTCACTGCTTCTAACTGTGCTCATGCTTTTTCACTTTCTTCCTTTCTTTCTTTTATACTTTGTGTCAGCTTACGCTTGCCTTGTTGGGGACATTTTTTTGCCTTTTACAAAACAACACAGTGCATTAAATCATATGTTTAGATATCTGTACACAGCCAAGCATATACCGTACATACGGGTGTATGCATAGTTCATCTATGTGGCGACAAGAAGTAGAAAGTAACTAATTACTCAAGTTACTGTAATTGAGTAGTTTTTGTGAGTAATTTGTCATTTTGTAAGTAGTTTTTGAAATAAGTAATTTTACTTTTACTCAAGTAGATTTTGACCCAAGTAATTTTACTTCATTACATTGGAAACCTCCCCCATTACTGAGTAAAAAAATAATGAAAGGAACTACTAACTACTTTTTTTTGTAGTTCTCAAAACCCAGAAAACATTTCCTTTCTCTTCTTAAATCTTTTTAAATGAACTCAGAACTGAGATAACAGATTATCAGACACATGGATCTTTCTTTCCTGGTCTTTCTCGCCCCCCCACCATCAATCAGCTTTTTGTTTCTTTGACAGTCGAACGGCACACACATCATGTATAAGAATACTGTTTGGATCGAGAGTGTGAACAACACCGGTAACCTCATCACCAGGGATAGGACCATCAATGTAGAGTTTTCCTGCGCCTACGAGCTGGACCTGAAGATCTCCCTGGAGACCGTCCTCAAGCCGATGCTCAGGTCAGACTCAGTAACCAGCTGTACACTCGCTGCAAATGCAACTAATGAATATAGGACGAGACGGGTGAGAACGTTGATCACCTTCCTCTTTCCTCCATCCTCCAGTGTGATTAACCTCACCTTACCCACCCAAGAGGGAAACTTCATCACCAAGATGGCTCTGTACAAGAACTCGTCATACCGCAACCCGTACAGAGAGGGCGAGGTGGTGCTCAGCACTCGGGATATTCTCTACGTGGGTGTCTTTGTGGAGGGGGCGGATGAAAACCAGCTGATCCTCATAGTGAATATGTGCTGGGCCACACCGTCCCGCTACAGCAGCGACCGACTCCGCTATATCATCATAGAGAGGGGGTAGGCTTGGGGTTTTTTCTCTTTCGTGGACCCACACATATAAACATTGTAGGACTCATCTGTGGTAAAAGATTGGTTGTGTTCCCAACGCGGTGGTAAACGATGCCGAGGGGTCACGTGATCAGTCTGAGCGGTCATCAGATGACAGCAAGGCCTGGAATTTTAGAAAGATTGCAGATAATTTCAGAGAATCTGAAAAATGTAGAATTTTATAATCCAGGAAATTTGAGCACACGTTTCAGCGATGTTGCTAGGCAACGCCTCCTGCATCCCAGACGCATTAAAATATGAAAGGATGCAGTAAACCTGCTATCGATGCGTCCCGTCTCATTTTTCCCATGAAAAACGACACATTGTGAACAAGTCGCGTTTAAAATCCCAGTAACAAGCAGAAGAACCAGCGCTGTGTCAAACATCTGGTCCCTGTACATGCAGTGTAGCCACATGCTAGCTAAGCCGCTACCAGAGCAATTAACCAACCATTTAATTTCAAATATTAAAGATACAAACTTTATAGTAAGTAAACTCATGTTTCTACTTCATGATGCTGAGGTCATTCATTTTGATGTTTTAACGTTTAGGGCAGTGGTTCCCAAGTTGGGGGCCAGGCCCCCCAGGGGGCGCCCAGACTAATGTCAGGGGGGGCGCGGCAAGGCTAAATAAAACTTAATGTTCTTGCACTGCTTGCAAAAAATGGACAAATTTATGAAAAGTACCATTGGACAAACAATGATAAATCAACAACAGAGATTTCAACTACCAAAAAAAAAAGAACAAAGAAAGTTTGATGAGGCATGTCTTGTCCTGGACTTGACCAGGCAATGGTCCAGTAATGGTAATGGTCCATGATGGCTTAATGTGTCGTATGTCTCATAATATCAGCATCGGAAAGGATGAAGCCACTTAAGCCGCTTTCAGACTTGCATTGGGGAATATTTGGGGTAAAGTCCATCCGTCCTCAACCGGAGTTTTCTTTTCAAACATATCGCTTGCCCACATATGTCCCGGCTACGTTCAGATATCAGGGAATGTTCCGGATAAGTCAAAACAGGGTAGGACGTCTTTGTGTTGCGACTTGTCCGGAACATTTCTTGTACGTTCAGACAAAACGACGTGCCGCAACATTTCCGCTCGTATGACTTACAGGCTAGCCGGTAAATGTCCGCTACAGCTCCGAGGTAAAAGAGCGGAACGTTTGTCTGAATGCAAACGGGACAAAAGATAAAAGTTTGCAACATTACCACAAGTCTGTGTTCAGGATGAGAAGTCTCTATAGCCCCTTTCAAAGACAAGCCTGTTGATTACTTTGGAAATAAATGACTCAACTATCGTAAATAGCAGAGTTGTTTTACTGAAACAGTATTCGTCTCATCGTAAGCTCGTAAAAAACATTAACATTTTGTTACGCTTAGACGCCATCTGCGTATACATCCCACTTCCCACAAGAACCCATTTTGTATGTCATGCCAGCGGGTCCGCACCATTTACCGCCCAGGTGACCTGTTGGCCAGCCGGGGGGGAGGAGCTTTCACTCCATTTAAAACGGGCGATCATCCGGACGACCCGCTCAGATCCGACAGCTTGTTGAGGACGGCCCTTTTAACCACATCGGTGGAACAAACCAATCACAGTCAGTTTGCAGATAAACGTAGAAAAAATGTTACAACGTGATGAATAAGGGTAAGGAATAAGGGAATGAGGATGTAATTTCCCCTCGGGGATAAAGTATAATTCATTCATTCATAATGTTGACGTGTCCTTTATTTACGTTCAGGAGATAACTTCACTTTAATGATTCCTAAAACTGCTTTCCAGTTTCACCCAACTTGTTTGTTAAGAGGCGGACTCTGTTGCACTTTGCAGACTACAACCTGAAAGAAATGTTTGAGAAATTGGGGATTTATTGTTCACTTTTTATTATTTCTATGATCAATTTCGCCCTGAAAGATTCAAGCCTCTTTTGTTTCAGCAAAACTTCTTTCCACCAGCAAACGCTCTCCCCTCCATTTAAGTGGCAAACTCACTTCTCCCGGGTCATCGCCCGGCTTACGGTGAAGGATCAGACCCACTGTGACAGTTGTTTTCTAATAAACTTTTCAGATTTGGAATTTAATTTGTTTAATTTCATATACATACATGAATATGTTTATTATAACCATGTCATACTACCATCAAAGGAGCTTAACACTACAATTTAAGAAATTTAAGAAAAGCTTTTTTTAATTGGGGACCCACTCAGATCGCCACCTGTGGGTCCCGGGGACTCACTACATGGCAAACCATCAACATCACTACATTCACAGCAGCTTAAAGAAATGGCCTCTGAAGTACGTGGCAGGATTCTGCAGCTGTGTCCCAATTCAGGGTCTGCACACTTGGAAGTGCACAGCCTATGGCTACGGAGTGGCCTCCGTAGGCTGCGCACTCCGATCCGTGTATTCGTTTCATGAAATGAGACAGCCTAGCTAGTGTGTGAGAATCTCCCATAGTGCTCCAGTCCCCCGTTGCCTAGCAACTGCAGGTATATAAGCGTTCTCATTCTTCCCGCTAATTCCTTCAGATAACTTCCTTCAGAAATGTCGGCTAAAAGTCTCATTTTAAATTTTGCCTCAGTAGCTGGTTTAAACGTTTCAAACGTTTAATTAACCACTTACAAATCCACTAATATTAAATATTACACGATTTAATGTCACAGTTTAAAGTTTCTTTTTATATTCTGTCCCATCTCTACGGTAAAAGAAATACTTATACTCTTAAAAACGTACTCCTTGGCACTTTGCTGCTAATTCCCTGCAGAGCCGTTCCACCCTGAATTGGGACACAGCGACTGAGTGAACGTCTAAATGTTAAAGCATTTTGCTGCCACTCGAGGGCCGTCTGCACTGCACTGGTGCTTTAGTTTAGCTTAGCTTTGGAAGAAACAAATGGATGGATGGATGGATGGATGGATGGATGGATGGATGGATGGATGGATGGATGGATGGATGGATGGATGGA
>JBBBVU010000016.1:24296170-24309518 GCA_037177055.1 Atherinosoma microstoma
GATGAATAAAGACATTAAAATCAGCCTCATCAGTAAAGGTCTCAAGTATCCCTGTAGCATCAACCATACCAGCACTTCCAGTGCAATATAACACGTATGTAGCTGGAGATATGACACATGTATGAACAATGCTCATACATGGAGAATATTTCTGTTTTTGATTAGAGTATTTATCAAAAGAAAGTATGTTTGGTACAATATAAAAAAATAACACTTTTACTGTTTTCCTTTGAACATTTTACATCTATATAAATCTAAGATCAAAGTGCTTCAGATTCTTCACGTAAACTTTAACAAAAAGTCAAGTTTAGATGCAACACAGAGATGAACCACTGCTGTTGATGTTTGCAGAGATACCACATGTTGATTTTGGGGAGGAAAAGAAATTCTTTTCAAAAAGTTTTTGAAATTGTTTTTTTCATAGACATTTGATATTGTGTTAAATATGGATACCACCACTGTGTGCTGTTTGTATATATAACAAATTGTTGATTTTGGAAGGGGAAAAAAAGCATTTCAAAAAAATTTCACTCACTCATGTGTGAGTAAAATGTTTATTTACTCACACATGGCTCAGATGCAGCTGGTGACCAAAACACGGGAGGTGATTCCTCTGTTACACGACATTCTTCATAAAGCTGGGGCAGAGCAGCTGGAGAGAGAGATGTTCTGCCTGCAGTCTGGCACTTAAATTCATTTTCTGAACCCGTGGTTTTCCACGGTGGTCATTGGCATCATATCTTTGGCCAGAAAGTGTGACACTGCGTCGGTTGTATCCCCGCTCCTTTAAGACTGCTTCTCATATGGAGTTATGGTGGAGAAAGTTGCTCTGGGTCCGCTAACACTGCCCACTGCAGCAGACGTGCACTTGTTGGACTTGCTGCAGGTTTTGCCTGGATTTTCATGATCTCGTGTAGTCACTGGGATGACACTTTTCAAGTGATGATAAAGGTTTGTAGTATTTCCAGACCTGGTTGGCATCAGCCGATGACATATTTTGCAGGTCGGCTTTGCTTCTTCACTTTTGAAACAGCCAAACCATCGGCAACTTATTGACATTGTGTCCTTTTTTATCCACAATTTCTTCTGTTTTTGACGATAAGACAAGTTGTCCATCGTCTCCTCTTTGCTGCTCAGTTTCGCTCATTTTCCCCTCTTTTTGTTCCAGTTACGTTCAAAGCACGCTCACCTCCGCACAAATTGAGTGCGTCTCATTTCAGGGTCTGTACACTACGAAGTGCGCAGCCTACGGAGTGGCCTCCATGCAGCCCATTAGTGGAGGGATGGTTTCCATTCCTACGTGAACACATCTGAGTAGCGTTGTCGCCACAAATCTCTAATCACATTAAACGTCACAACAAAGTCCAGCACAATGAAGCCGTGCAAAAATATGAACCGAATAAACACTGTACAACATGAAGGAATACGGAAAATAATAAATACTGTACAACATGAAGGAATACGGAAAATAATAAATACTGTACAACATTTATAACGTAATTGAGCCTGAATGGTCATTTCCTAGTGTCTGATTTCACTATAAACTGTAAAACTAAGCAGACATACAGAAAATACCCTAGTATCTGACTGGAAATACTGTCATTGTCTCAGTGAAATCACGTAACATTACACACCAATATGTAGAAAAACCCATAAGTTAGCTTAATGCTAACGTCTATGGAAAATACAATTGGCAAGCTAGCGGTTAGCATGCGCGAACGGACTAAAGAGATTAAAACAACTTTATCCTTCAACAAATGTTTACTTCTACAATATTCTCTGTGTTCAGTTACAAATTGACTTCAATGTTTACAGGTAAATGTTTTCTGGCCAGAAAGGAGAACATTAAAAACATTTTAACTTCTTAACTGTCTGAACTGACTACGGGAAGACTGAAGGGACAAAACTCACTGCTTTACTGCTGACTCCTCCTCACTAGAGGGCTGCTGAACCAGTTCTGATAACAGAACATCAGTATAGTCATGATGTTTTTCTGGATTTTCTAGCAATGGAACAATAAAGTTAAATAATGAATCTGAAAACAACATCATTGTTTACATGTTTATGATGTTTGTCAATATCAGGACATTCAGATTGATTTATAAAATAATTAAAAATAAACAGTAAGAATGAAAATTGAGGATGCAGCACATCGTGATGCATAGTGGAATCGAATCGTTGACAAGATAATCGTAATTGAATCGTGAGACCAGTGAAGATGCACAGCCTTAATGAATGTATGTGTGTGAATGGTTGAATGGCTACGTTTACATAATGTTTTTTAATTCCGAATTACATAATTCGGCATTAGAATTTTCTCCTTCAGGTTTACATGGAAATGATAATTATGAATTAAGGTTTACATGGAAAACACGTTTTCTTAAGTCTGCTTTTTATCCGGGGGGTGGGAAGCGTTCTGATTGGACAGGGGGAGGAAGTGACGCAATTACGTCTACAGGAAGTAAACAAACTCCGCTTCCTGCTTCGTTTCTTTTGGTCTACAACATGAAAAACCACAGAAGAAGCATTTTCACTTGATTTAGATTATACTTGAAGGATCTACATGAAGGAATACATGATAGAGGAATTGTTTAACTTTGAATTAAAAGTGGAATAAGCCAGACACTTACTTCAAAATTAAGTGTAATTTAGAATGATCATTTTCATTAAGAATTGAGTGTTTACGTCATTTTTCATCTCTTTAAAGCAGAATTAAGTGTTTGCATGGTCATTTTTATCTCTTTAAAGCAGAATTAAGTGTTTACATGGTCATTTTTCATCTCTTTTAAGCAGAATTATGTTTCCATGGTCATTTTTCATCTCTTTAAAGCACAATTAAGTGTTTACATGGTCATTTTTCATCTCTTTAAAGCAGAATTAAGTGTTTACATAGTTATTTTCCATCTCTTTTAAGCAGAATTATTGTTTCTTAATTAACTCTTATTCCAAATTAAAGAGGAATTGAAACTCTCATGTAAACGTGGCCAGTGTGACATGTATTGTCAAAGCGCTTTGAGTGGTCATATGACTAGAAAAGTGCTATAGAAGTACAGTTAATTTACCATTACGGTAGGATGACGCAGGTAGCTGTAACCAGCCCCAAAAATTTAGGCTAAATTAGCTGGTTTTACCCTCAAGGCAAGATCCATCTCTTTGTTGTCTGAAGATATTCATAATTGTGTCTTCGTTTCTAACGAGTCCTTGCTGGGATATCGTTGTCACGTTACGTCACATTTTTAAGTTATTATTTCTGATTTGCAGAACAGAAGTTGTGGTGTTGACCTTAAAAATCATTCAGTTGTAAATTACAGTATTACATCTAGTTTTTTCTACCCCAAATCCTACCTCATGAATGGTATTAAATGCTTATTTTGATAATTGGCCATTTATATGAACGTAAAACCTTACGCAGCCCTTTCCCACTAGGGATTACTTTTATTTAAGTGTCCTTTATTTCTGTCAGTCAAGGAAATCAATACCCATCCTTTAAATTACGAGAACTCGGCAGATTTCATTCATATGGTAACCTGTGTGTGTCCTCATTCATTGCCTTGTAGGTGATGATGAGTTGGCATTAATGTAAAGCAGACCCAAAGTGTTGTGTTAAAGGGGGGGGCGACCCATCTATTACAGCTACAGTGAGTGCAGGGGGAATAAATTACATGTTTTCTGATTTCAAAGCAGCTTACTGTCTGTGCTGCCAAGTTGGAGAGCAGCCAGAGAGAGGGCTCGCCTGAGCCAAAGCAGTCATTCATAGTTTGAACAAATTGGTGATATAACCCAGCGTCCTGCTTAAATGGAACAAAAAATAACCCTGTGATTGCAAACCGAACATTCATCAAGTTATTTTATTTTCAGCGTAATTGCAGGAGATTGGCAGCATTGCTTTTTCATCACTCAGAAATGTTGTCGAGTTCACTCCAGAGCTGCAGAGGCCTTTTGGAGGGTTGTGGGCCATGTGTGTTGTGCCTCCAGACAGTGACACTTCAAATAGAGATGTACCAACTTCTCCTATGTCACAGGTCTGTTTATAGACGAGGAAAGTTGAGGCCAAGCACGGCTAATCCCACGATGGCACACTGAACTCAGGTCTGGCTGATTGAGTTGCTCACCTGAAGGAAAACTTGTTTAAAACTGACTGTTTGATACAATTTATCCACTCAGGCTAATATCAGGATTATAAGAGTATTATATTAGTGGCTAAACTGCTTTCTTTTAATTGAAACATGAAAGATAAAATGATCATTTAAATGATTGACTAATTAACAGCCTTGTTAAACAGAGAGAGAGAGTAGATGTCCTAGAGGTGCTCTGCAGCAATGGCATGTTGGAACATAAATGTCCACATTAGCTCTGGACTTTCTGTGGAAACCGTCCACCCAGGCCCCTAGAAATGTAAGAATGAGTCAGCAAATAGTTTGTATCATTTGCAGCCTCTGTGTGTCTGCTGGGGAGTTTGTCTTTTCTGCTGACGCGTGTTCAGGTTTCCATTCGCTGCCACTATTGTGGATTTGTACAGATGCATCCTCAGCTTTTTTTTGTGTGGTATTCTCGACACGTCGTGAAGAAAATACTGCGTACAGTTCGTTTATGTTGAACCAGGAGAGAGCATCTGCCACGGTGACGCGCTCGTGTGAACAGCAACTTTCAGAAAGAGACTGGACCAAGTTGTTGGGACTTTATCCTTAAAATCTGCTCCGGTGTTTTCCAGAACAGCTTTACAGCTCTGAGGGCTTACGTCCACATCGGAGGAAGGGATGGGGAAGTTTAAGAGTAGAGCCAGCATAAGTTTTTTGACAAAATTTAATATCGTGATATCAAATGATCACATATTTCCGGCGCAATGACATCATTTAACTGCGCCTCAACCTGCGCAGCCCAGGCAAGCTCAGCTGAGCGAGTAAACAAGGCAACATGACAGTGATTGGCAAAATATGATCATGTCCCAAAGCGCTCACCGGTGTAGTGTTGAAATACGAACCCCTGCAACCATGATACGCACTCTGTGGCAGGAGTGCTTATTCCAATAATACACCGGGCTTGTCCTTTTTTCTTCTTTCCCAAAAATCTTTATTAACCAAGTGTTTAAAAACAAAATGTTCAGAAGATGCATCACAGATTTATTCATACATATATATATATATATATATATATATATATATATACATACACACATAATTGAAAAATAAAGTGTTCTGTTTATTGAATGAAATTTTTTTTTCAGTTTGATGTGCTCCAGCTCACCTCGGCCTCCACAGAGCTACGCTGCTAGCTGCTAGCATGGCTGAAATCACTTCACATTAACACTTGGATGAATATATCGTAGACTGGGTTTAAATATGTTGATGTTTTGTTTCTCTAAATGTTTTCATGTGTCTCTTTTGCAGGATGGTGTCCTCCATCCATGCCATCATGGCAACCACAGCGGGGGTCATTGTCGTGTCATCATGCCGAGGCAACATTATCAACGACAGGTCAGATTAATCATTCATCATTAATCCTAATTATTAAGGGAATAGTGGTTACCAGCTCTTAGACGAACATCAGGCAGAGGCTCATCTTGGGTGGAAAAAGGTGTGTTTTCATTAACTAAAGCCAACAAGCTTATGGCATATGTAGACGCTCGGCCACAATCATGGCAGTAAGTGTGCAGAAAATTAAAGCTCAGACAAACTCCCCTGAAGTTTGGGAGTCCTGGTAAAACTGTGCAGAACAAAAATGGCCTCCCACAGGAGTATTTACTTTTTTCAAAAAGAAAAGACTGAACTAAATGAGCTTATCAGGATAAAACCATATTCCATCTCACATGTTTTCTGGGATAAATCCAGCTCCCATCTTCCACAGTGACTAAAAGCCAGGCTTTGCTCAGCTGTGCAGATGTCAAGTTCAACTTAAGTCAAGATTAGGGGTGCGCCATCTTAGTTTCCTCACGATTCAATTCAATTACAATTCACGAAGCTTCGTTCAATTATTTAAAGATTGTCAGGATTTCCTGCATCTTTTTTCCCCATTCAGGGTTTTTTCTCACTCCTTTGCTACTTACTGCTTTTAAATCCGTCCAGTTTCCATTAATTCACGTAACCAAACAAACTTATCTCCACTATCTTTTATTTATGTCAAACCAGAAATAAATCCAACATATTTTTCAACTTTTGTTCATATTTTTCGCCAGGAAGAATGTGTTAGCATGAGTTGGCATGTGTTAGCGGTTTATTCTCCTCGTATAACTTGGGCTGGGAACGCATGTTTGTAGTCGTACTATTAGATAGGGGTAGGTTAAAAAAATCGATTAATCGATTAAAATCAATTCGAGTTAAATTAATTCAATAGCGATTCACAAAACATAAGGATCGTTTTTTTTTTTTTTTATGTCCATATTTTCTGAGGACGTGACCCAATTCTCGCGTGACTTGCCGAGGCTCCGCGAGATCTTAGCCAACACAGCTGGTGTCCTGTTTCACTTCGGTCCAAAATCATCTTTTCTTGCCGAGATGAGGCCACATTAAGATGTTTTCATTCCTCAGTGTGGATTATATTCACCTTTAAACTATTTAGCAGCATATTACCACTCACGTTAGCGGCTATCGCTAATACGAGCGCTGCCACGTTCAACAACAGGGAGTGATGACGCCACCCATGTACCTCCAAAATAATTCCGATGTGGGCGCCTCATCAGGTTTCATCAGAAGTAAGTTAAGTTACGTTTCCTCTAGAACAGGTTTACACTTCGTCCTTTAACTAAAAACTAAACAGTTTGACGTTATTGATCTGAGTTGTGACGGCTCACAGCTGCTCTGTGTCCTCGGCAGTACGCGCACACACATACACACACGTACACACAGACAGACATGCGTGCACGCAGGTGATGAGTGGACAGAGCGCAAAAATATGAGTTTTAAAGATTCTGTCAGCGAGGTGAAGAGGGAAAGCCTCTCGCTCCACTGAGGAGCAGCTGGAGTTTTTATCTTGCTCTGGTGTTTCACTGAGGTCGTCATGGAGACACGCTGCACCGTCATTGTAGGAATCTCTGAACCATATTAGGAATTAAATGGATCAAGTATTCTTTGTAAGTTTTAGTAACATCAACACCTCTAACACCTGAACTTTAATGATATTTAGAGCAATTTTAACATCATGCTCAATGTTTTATGAAAATAGTTACCTGAGATGAAAGAAAAATAAGTGTTGTTAAACAATTAGCTGTAAATGAATCGAAATCAAATCGAAAATAATCAAAATCGAATCGAAATATACTATTGTGAGTCGAATCGAATCGATTCAGGGAATTAGTGATGATACCCAGATGATTAGATTTTATTTTGCTTAAACCCTCTTGGGACCAGGGTATCAATGGCCGTTTTTGACTACTTCTGATTTTATGCTTATATTTCACCTTTAAAATCACTTTAACCTCCTTGTTTGGTCTCATTATTTTCAGCAACACCTTCTCTGTGTGGTTTTACAGGTTTTTTGTCTTTTTGATTTAATCTATCAAAACACTGGACCTAAAATCACACAAAAAACACAAAATCCGAGCGGTTGAAGTTGAATATATTACAGTCTAAACCACAAACATGCCTAACAAACCATTATTATAACTTAGAATGTAAATATAGATTGTAAGTTTTTAAAAAATCATGTACATATTTGGCCAATAACTGTTATATACAACTATTTACATTAAAATACAAGCAGTACCTCAGGCGGGTTTTTTCTACAACAATGTTCCTTTGAACTCAAAGGGCTGGACTTCCTTCTCCACATTCACAATTATCCTCATTATTTTTTACATAAAAGACAAAATAAAATACTATTCTACACTAAACACAATTACTTTATACTTCAAACACAATAAATGTCACAAATCTGTCAAATCTCCAGACTCGCTACGAACATTTCTGCCTCTCATTTCACTCCCACAACTTCCCCCTTCCCCCTAGCAACTAAATCACATGTATTACCAGACGATGTGATTGGTTGATGTGGTGCTTTTTTTCCCCCAATAGGAAGCTCTGCTGCTTGAAGTATTTGGGAGTTTCTACTTGCTAGCATGCTCACTAGAAAAGTCAGTTTTTACAGTTTCTTTCTGCATCAAATGTGATTATAATATACTGGAAAAAGTATTCCGTATATTTTCTATAACTCTGGTTTTACTGGTCAAACAACACGATTTTAAAACTGGTTTATAGTTTGAAGTCTGTCCTGTGGACTGAAGTTGGAATGATAACGCTACGTGGCTGCGTCTAGCTGCTAGGTCGTCTTAAATCGGATATACGATCTGGATGCACCGGCGTGTCCGTCATCCCCAGAAGGTTAAACAACGTACAAGTAATTCTTGTCCGTTCTAATGTCCATAAAAACCTAAATGTTTCCAAACGCTAGCCTTCAAACCCGATGAGTTGAGGCCATCACACACCTACTCCCGATATTTTGTCCCAATTATTCGCACAGAAGAATTTTATCGAATCAATGTCAAGTCGATGGGAACGTTGACATTAGAGACGAAATTCCGTCCAGTTATTTTCAGGAGTTCTATTTTTTCGGACAAAGGTTTATTTTTTATTTTTTTTTTCCATTACTCTCATCCGACAGATACACAATCGACCAATCAGCGAAGGCGTCTTGACAGCGTAACCATAGCCAACAACTATGCAAGAGTCGCTTTTTCACTATTCAAACTTTATATCACGACTTGCAGCACTCAGGGTTTTTTTACAATCGAAAAAAAAATTATATCTGTGACGATGTGTGGCCAACATTCGCCAACGAGCTGAATGATGAAGTTTCGTAGATCAGATGTATTGATTCCAGTGTTTGTAGCGTGTTCAGCAATACGTCCTGAAGCCTCAGCTCCTGGACTAAATCCTGAAACTCCCAGAGTTCTCCTCTCTTTTCTAGAATACGATGCACCCGGCGCGCTCTTCTTTTCTTTTGCTGCATATCAGCACAATTTCATCGTTGCTTGATGTTGAACGCGTCTTTGTTTTTTGTTTTTTTTTAGAATCTTCATCATTTATTCACAATTTTGCATCGCATTATTCGCAATTTCACGCTGACCAGCAGTCCGTCCCCCTAAAGTGTCCTGCGCCCACGACTTTTATTTTCCTGCCACACTTTAAAGCCGTTATACTGTCATTTGATTATTTAGAAAAAATCGTAATTGAATTGATGCACACTGCATCGTGATGAATCGATTAAACAGTGAAACCCCCCTGACGGACAGATAGTTCAACAAGCTGTAAAGAAAAAAAAGGAAAAAAAAACTTTCACAACTTTTTTATTCCTTTATTTCTTTTTAGTTTGTTTCCCAATAAATAATAAGTATAAAGTTTTAATCCAGTAACCAGAAAACAATCTGTTAATTAATATATAATAGTTGTTGGTTAATCAATGAGAACATTTATTTTTAGTATCCCTGGCCTCTCGCCTTCAGATCAGCTGCCTGTGTTTGTGCATGCTAATGTAGCATTAGCTCAGATAAGTGTAACACTAGGCCAACGCTAGCCTTTTAATCCTCCTGAGTCAGCAGCCGGACCCGGGCAGTCCCAGTTCCAGGCTGCTAATCTCAGCCCCCCCGTCCTCCTCTTCAACCCCAGAGCTTAATTCCTCCGCAACACTGCTCAGTTCTGCTGTCCTGTGACGTGCATTCGGCCTTGAGCTTATCAGACACATGCTCCACAGTCGGACCCTTTTCACACTCCAGTTCCTCACCACACACACATCATTATATCTGCATTTTATATCTCATTTTAAAGAAATTATAGACTTGAAACGGCCGAATTGTTGTACTAGACAAGTAAAGGAAGCTCTGATGACATGGACTAGAATTCATTATAATGAAGTCAAGTAAAATAAAAGGAGATTTTATTCATATCATTATAAACTCTGTTTGTCTTATTGTTTCTAAAATAAAAACAGCTCGTGTGCATGTGTCATTGCCTTAATGCAGCGAGTGTGCACGCTACAGAGTCGACTTACGCAACATACGCTCCACCCTGAGCTGTTTGTTGTGTCTTTCTGTTCTTAATCTCCATCCTCTGACTTTAAGAGCTAAAGAGCCCAGTAAGAGGTCAGAGGTCATCAGCTCGGCTCTTCCCTGCAGCGTAACGCCGTTCTGTCCACATAATTAACCACCGCTGTAATCAGCGCTCGTTAGAGCTGTGCAGCCATCTGAGCTGTTTATTAAACTGTACTTACATAAGCCAGCTGGAAAGCCTTGGTGTGTGAGGGAGGCGTGACATCTACATGAAGAAGGTGTCTGCGGGTATTTCCTTCTGAAACCAACGTTGACCTTTTACTGTAGCATCGTAACTGGGGCTGGGCGATATGGCCTCAGATCAATATCACGATATATGGATCAGTTCATCTCGATAACAATAAATGGATGATAACAGAACTGGTGCACAGTCTATGTGATGTCAGACAGATGTACGGGTCCACCATGTGACTCTGTTCTCTACATGCTGGGAATCTGAGTTTTTGTAAAATGTTTAATGTGAATTTATTTAGACTGGGACCAGTGGGCACTGACTGGGACCAGTGGGCACTGACTGGGACCAGTGGGCACTGACTGGGACCAGTGGGCACTGACTGGGACCAGTGAGCACTGACTGGGACCATTGAGCTCTGACTGGGACCATTGAAGTCTGACTGGGACCAGTGGGCACTGACTGGGACCAGTGAGCACTGACTGGGACCAGTGAGCACTGACTGGGACCAGTGAGCACTGACTGGGACCAGTGAGCACTGACTGGGCAGCCTCCTTGTATTTTCCTCTTTTTGAAATACCAAATTTATCGACATGGGCAAAATGATATCAGTTTTAGTCGTAAATCTCGGTATCTGTAAATTTTCGATATATCGCCCACATCGTAACGCACGGAAATGTGATGACGCTGAAGTAGCTTAATAGATTCCTGAAAATATTAGGGGTGTGTATTAACAAGAATCTGGTGATACGATATATATCACAATACAGGGGCAACGATACGATACATCCCGATATATTGGGATACTCAGCCTCATCAGTAAAGGTCCTGAAACCATTTTAGGTTTAATGGTTCAAGTTTACCTTCATGATAACTGTGGGGGGAGTGAAAAAAATTCTTCCTTATCTGTTTAGATGTTATTTAATCTTAAAATTCATCATAATTCGGGGCGTTTGCTTTTGATTGACAGGTGGCAGATATCCGGCAAAACGAGGCACAGATTAGCATAACCTCGGTTTTTAGTCGGCTAACAGCGCGCCTTAGCTTTAGCCCGCATACCTCCGTTAACCGGTTAGCTCCGGGTTAGCTTTGTTAGCTCGTAGCTCAAAGTTTGAAGGGTGTCAATCATCCGTCCCCACGCTCATAGCCCCCCTCTCAGTTTTACTGTATGCAGTCAGAAATATACAAAAATAGTGCTAATATGTGACTCAGCAAAAAGCAGATGTAAGGAGAGTCAGAGGGCTTTCATCATGTTTAATCCATCTGGGGGTTTTTTCCCTTTTAAAGCTGGTAAGTGCTCGCTTTGGTCCTCTTGTCCCTCAAACAGAGTTGATGGTTGTTAACGTCTCATCGTTCTCGATGAAGCTTTTTCTCTCCGGCCTCACATGGGTCCATGTTTTAGCTTAAACTTTAGTCTGCTGTTGTCTCATTATGAGTCAGACTGACGTTGTGCAACGTCGGAGCAGCTAACGCAGCACAGAGTAGTCGCAGAACACGGTTATATTCTGTTTTAAGTTCACATGTTCATGTGTGCTCCATCACTTCGGGTAAGTTAACTCAAAAACATCGTGATGTTTAATGTTATCCGTCTCAGAGCTCTGAGGGTAGCTTCTCTGTCGTTGTCTCACTGCAGGCGCACTTTCAGGCCACTTGGGCTGTTTTCCTGCCTTGTGACCCAGGCATTGAACTCCCGGAAAAAATCGTCCTTTGCATTTTAATTGTGCGTCTGCTGGACCCGAAATATTTCCCTAAAACCCGCCACCGATGTATAGCGTCGTCATAAATGTCCCAGTAACTGTTGAAGCTGTGTAAAAGCTGATGTCTTTAACACACACACATTTCCATCTGGGATTTCTCTGTTTATGAAGCTTTGGTCAATTAAATCTGAATCTGGATCCTGTGGCAGAGCCAGGTCCTGGATAGTCTCTTATCTGTCTATATGGTCTGTGATCCTCAGACAACCAGTAATGTACCGTATGGACTACTGAACACCCAGTTTCCCACAAGTAAACCCCTCTTTTACCTGAACCCTGGCTCGTAACGCAGGTAAACTTGTCAGGGCCACATCACCTGCCCTGAGCCCCGAGGGGACCCTGTTTAAGCCCCACAAGTGACTGTGGAGAAGCTATTGGCCCTGGCACTGGACCCCCCCGCCGGTTTCTGGCCTCATTGTGAAACAGCTGCTTCCCTCAGTGTGATTAACAGAGCTGCGTTAGGATGGGAAAAGAGCTCTGATTATACTTTTAAAGCTTTTTTCTGGTCTTTGACACATTTTTCTTGTCTTTCTATGCATGTTCACCGCATCCAGAGTCACTTCTGTCCTTTATAAGCGGTACTTTTAGACTCAGAGTAGACCGTTTTGGGTTTAACATAAAATGGTAGAATAATATTATTGTGTAGTAGATAGATGTCTTATCATGTCTCTCTCTTCCTCAGGCACTGGCTGGCCACCTACTTTGTCATCTGGTACGGCGTTCCCTACATGACATACGACATCTTCGCCATGTATCTCAGCCACTACTACCGATACCGCGTCAAAGGGCACGAGGACTACAAGCAACATTCGCTGAGGACCGTAAACTCCTTCGTCCGCAGAGAGTTCCTGCTGGTGCTGCATCACATCGCCCTGCTCACCATCCTGCTGCCCGTCACGCTGGTGAGGAGGAGGGGGGGAGCGAGGCGTTGAGACAGCGGCGATGAGGTCATGTTGTCAGTCGTCCAGGTCGATAATTAACAGAGCTGGATGTTGTGTAGACAGCTCCGTTAGTCATAGATCTCCTGCTTGCTGCATTGGCTGCTGGAGGGAATCGGGAAGATCAGCATGACCGGTCATCGGCATTGTGGGATAACGGCCGCTTTTTGATCTTCGGGGATTGTTTGTTGGAAGTTATAGTAATTATAATTCATAAAAACACATGCCGATGATACATTTTCCTCTAAAAAAGAAAAAAATTGCCCACTTTTTATAAAGACAATGAGTTGTTCTGAGTTTTGTGAATATTAGCAACCGTTTGTCCCAAAAGTTGTAGACGAGTGTTTTTTATTTCAGATAGTCAGTAAAAGAAGGCAAGGCAAGGCAAGGCAAGTTTATTTGTATAGCGCATTTCATGTACAGGACAATTCAAGGTGCTTTACATACA
>JBBBVU010000016.1:24339716-24350541 GCA_037177055.1 Atherinosoma microstoma
TCCAGTTATTTGAATTACTATTAAGAATTTTGTCTTTTATTTAATGGAAGGGTATGAATAATTTTGTTTACGACTGTGTATATATATATATATATATATATAATGTGTGTGTATTTATTGAATACAAACCACATACACCTAAATTTCCCCCAGCCCTCCATTCTCAGTGCTCTTCTGCTTATGATCCATTTTTATAACAGCGGGTCCTCCAAAGGGCACGAGTATTTTTGGGTCAGTGATTTGGGACTAGAGCTCCAGCTCTTTTGAACCTCTGCATGCTCTCCAGCAACTGCAGCAGCATTACAACTTCCTCCCTTATCTTCAACTAACAGCATTAGCAAGCATGAGTGGAGGCAGGGACACCTGCCGGGAGTCCGAGTCTAAATGATCGACTACGATCGGGATGGTTGGAGACTATGAGACAAACAAGCGCAGTAAACCACAGATTCAGTATCGTGTGGCGCTGCAATACGTCACTCACATGCACACTCTAAAGACAGGTATATAAATAAACCCGTGTCCCCTAAATGCTCAGGAATGACGCCTCGCAGCCAGTCTGAGTCTCAAGTCGCCTGATGGAAAGTTGAATTGCATCAACGTCCCCGTCAATTAAAACGTCCAGCCTGCAGGCTGAGTGACAGCCAGCTGTCCTCATGAAACACACACCCTGCCAACATTCCTGTCTGGTGAAGTCACCTGGTCTTCTCTCAGCCGTCCACCCCTTGACTCTGACATACGACAGATTAACCCCCCCTGGCACTGAGGTGGCTGATTCATCTGTCACCCCCCCCCTCTGTGACTGACAGGGGAAAAAAGAACACCTCGTTACCTACACGTCTCCTCGTTATCTACACGTCTCCTCGTTACCTACACGTCTCCTCGTTACCTACACGTCTCCTCGTTATCTACATGTTTTCCTCGTTATCTACACATCTCCATGTTACCTACACGTCTCCTCGTTACCTACATGTCTCCTCGTTACCTACACGTCTCCTCGTTATCTACACGTCTCCTCGTTACCTACACGTCTCCTCGTTACCTACATGTCTCCTCGTTACCTACACGTCTCCTCGTTACCTACACATCTCCTCGTTACCTACATGTCTCCTCGTTACCTACATGTCTCCTCGTTACCTACATGTCTCCTCGTTATCTACATGTCTCCTCGTTACTTGCGTGTCTCCTCGTTATCTACACGTGTCCTCGACGTCTCCTCGTTACCTCTCCCCACCTCCCTCTACCTGCTCCCTACCTCCTCTCGCAGCATTAGCCCCTTTAGCTCTTGCAGTGCTCTCCACTTACAAGACCGATGTTAATCCCAGTTATGTCCTTTTCTTTATCCGGTAACTTCTTCACCAACGACCGTTGTTTTTTTAGAAGTAATATCTGATCCTGCTCGTCTTCAGGTGAAGGAGGCGGAGCTTCACATGAATGAACGTACATGAACGTACATGAACGAGCCGCTGGACCGGCTGGAGATAAACACAAAGAGACGGTGTGTGCAATGTCATGAAATTACACCTCTAGTTCTTAACAAAGACATTTTTTAAATCCTTCAATCTAGAAATGAAGAATTTCGGCTTCTTGGGCTTTTAAGTTTCCATTTATCAGCACAACAGTGTCCTACTTGGTACACAATGGCATCCACGTGTTGCTAGCATTAGCATAGCACGAACACTTATAAAGAGGTATGAGAGGAAGAGTGGAAGATGCTAATCATGGTGTTTTGTGGATTAGCTTGAAACTAGTTGGGGTCAGATGTTAAAACGTCATGACTGTGGTTAGAGTCGGTGCATAAAAACATTGCTAGGAGTTTCATCAGCAGATTGATATCTTTACTTATTTCCTCTGAAACGATGGACATGCCTGTGTTTGCATGTTTGTCCGTAACCAACCACAATATGTTTGCATGTTTCCAAGGCGGACTCAAAGTGATGCGCAGTCAAGTGTTAGCCAAGGGTTGACGGGATTAGTAGGGCCAGACAGTCAGACTGTGATATCCTACATCAGCTACTGTGGAGCCCACAGATCACCGCGGCGATAATCTCCCACCTGACGATGGGTCAACGGACCGACTGCAATAGCTCTATCGCATGGCCAGACCAATGGCGTGTCTCTGGAAAGCTAAAAGGCTAAAGAGGGTGGGAGAGGGGGAGTTCCACAGACCAAAGCCTCAGGGCTGTTATACTTAGGCACTGTTTGGACTGCTGAAGCTAACTCCCTGATTTCCAAAGCATCCATTTTGGGGCTATATTGGGATGTAAGAAGAGTGCAGCGGAAACTCTTGCAAAGGGGCTGATTGCAAAATCTAAAATAGCTCTCAGTGGGAACCTGGGTTTGTTGGCTACAGCTGTCATAAAAGGAGAAGCTGTCAGCTGTTAACAGCTGAAGAGACCACATGCAGCGAAGTGAGCACACATACACAGAAAAACAGATTTACCACAAATGATGATAAAGGCCTGGATTAATTTTAGCTCTACTACAGTTTGAACAGCTGAGGGACCATCGCTCTTTGTTGTGCTGTGCAGTGATGCTGCTGAAAGCCACTGACGTAATACAATGTCGTAGTACAGATACATTCCTGAGGTAGCAACTCTTGCTGAGGCATAAAAACAGCCACTGCCATGTTCAGAGCATTTCAATGAATAGAAAAGTGATTTTCTGTTCATACTTATCACATTCTCAATAAATCCATCCATCCATCCGGGGTCATGTCGCGGGGGCAGCAGCCTGAGCAGGGAAGCCCGGACTTCCCTCTCCCCAACCACATAAGCCAGCTCATCTGTGGGGATCCCGAGGCGTTCCCAGGCCAGCCGCGAGATGTAATCCAGCCAGCATGTTCTAGGCCTACCCCATATTCCGTATCTCGTTCTTTCAGTCACTACCCAGAGCTCGTGACCGTCAGTGAGGGTAGGAACGTAGATCGACCGGTAAATCCAGAGATCCGCCTTTTGGCTCAGTTCCTTCTTCACCACGACGGACCGATGCAGAGTCCGCATCAATGCAGACGCCGCACCGATCCGCTTATCAATCTCTCGCTCCGTCCTTCCCACCTTCCTGAACAAGACTCTGAGATACTTGAACTCCTCCACTTGGGGCAGGACCTCACTCCTGACCCGGAGAGAACACTCCACCTTTTTCCGGATGTGGACCAAGGTCTCGGGTTTGGAGGTTCTGATTCTCATCTCGACTGCTTCCCACTCGGCTGCGAATCGCCCCAGAGAGAGCTGGAGATCACGGCCCGATGAAGCCAACAGGACCACATTATCTGCAAAAAGCAGAGACCCGATGCTGAGGCCACCAAACCAGATCCCCTCAACACCTCGGCTGCACCTAGAAACTCTGTCCATAAATGTTATGAACAGAATTGGTGACAAAGGGCAGCCATGGCAGTCCAACCCTCACCGGAAACCAGTCCAACTTACTGCCGACAATGTGGACCAAGCTCTGGTACTGGTCCTACAGGGACCGGACTGCTCGTACAAGGGGGTCCGGCACTCCATACTCCCAGAGCACCCCCCACAGGAGTCCCTGGGGGGACACAGTCACCTTCTCCAAGTCCACAAAGCACAAGTAGACTGGTTGGACAAACTCTCATGGCCCCTCCAAGACCCTGAAGAGGGTCTACAGCTGGTCCACTGTTCCAGGACGAAATGGCTGTCAAAATGAAACCATTAATTCAGAGATAGATGTGGGAAATTACCACCTTTATTTGTGAACACATTAATGTGTAAACAACAAGGTTATTACTCATTTCATATAAAAAATCTGAACTTGCGATTATTTCAGTAAGAAAAGCAGATTTTGGACATGTAGGTGTTTTGTCTCAGCTGTCCACCCAAAAAACACTTTATCCTCCTTATTTATGGAGACACCAGAGTATATTATCTTGGGGATCATGGCTCAAAAAGTTTGGGAACCCCTGGTCTAAAACATTTAGGCCAAATTCAAATTTTTCTGTTTAGGATTTCTGTCAATCATAAGCGTCTAGATGTCCATGCAGAACTTTATGTCCCTTCTTCGTGCATCAGTCATGTTTTCTTTGTTCTTTTAAAGCTATACATTACCAGCAAGTCTGTGGATATCATAGTTTCATTCATAAGAAAATACTCCATGTTTTTATGCCATGTCTTTACCGTACAGGGAACCGATGCAAAAGGAGAGAAAAATGCTACACAAGAGAATCACCAACAGCAAGGTAAGCAGCCGCTCCTCGTGTGTCATACGACGAGCTCGACAGGCCTTGATTCACACCGTGGTTGTGTTTGCACAGAAAACACATCAATAAACACGGATGTAGCCTCAACTGAAGCCATACCGCAGTCCCACCGACCTCTGACCGCCGTCACCAAGCAGAGCCTGGAGTCCAGCACGCCTGGTCAGTTCACTTCCTCTCCCTGTTTGGCTTCAGCCAAATGATCTGAAAATGTTCACTTTTTATCTGGGTGTTGCATGAAATAGTAATAACTGTTCAAAAGTCGGGAATACTGAGAAATCCAAGCTAAAGTATGAAAGTACAATCCTATGATTAATCAATAAAACTGGAGTTTTAAATGATCAAATATTGATTATCGACCCCTGATTGAAAACTGTAACATTAATGCCGTTGATGGATTAATCCAATGGAAGGACTCGCTGTTTTTCTTTGCAGACAACAAAGAATCAGGTCCTCTGACCAAACCACACCTTCCTCTCACTGCAATGACAAAACCCAACTCCGAAGTCCCAGCAGTCCCTCAGCCTCCTGCCTCGGTGGCTCAAGGTAGCGTCCGTTAAAAGCAGCGAAAATGCTGATTTAATAGGATCTTACTGTCTTTTAGGGCCAATAGTAAATCTATAGGCAGACAAATATCAACAAACATTGCACTTATTAAAAAACAGGGTTTTATTTTAATCAGATTTTTACTTTTTCAGATGCTCATGAACCCCAGCCCCATCTTCCTGTCACTGCCATCACATCCAAACTGGGCTCAGAGGGCTTGCTTGCCACCAAACCTGCACCGTCTTCAGCATCAGCACCAAAATCTGCCGAGGATGAGTCGTTTGTCAGAGGTCAGTCAGAAAGTGTTTATGACCGACAGATTACGGAGAGGCATTCAGAGGATTTAATCCAGGAAATGTTTGGTTTTATCCTTCTGCCTGCTTCTTGCAGGTTTTTCTTGATTTTACTCATAATCATTTAAATTGTAGGTTGAAATAAGCTTAAGCTTTTCTTTGACCTTGCTTCAGTTGTTGTTGACATTTTTGTACCATTTTTTACCAGTTAAAGGTGAATTATATAAAATATTTACCGTTGGTTATCTTTAGATTCTTTTATTATTCATGATATTTATATATTTATGATATAATTTTGCATCTTTCATAAAGGTTTGCCAAAATAACTTTACTGAGAACACATGCTGATCACCCTAGCAACAAACCAGCAGCATCCTGGAGCTCACCACAGCAACCCTGCTGGGCCACAGTAGTATTGGATGGATGGATTATTATTTATCCCACCTACAGAATGAAAAAGTGCACGCAAGAAAGAAAGAGAGAAAGAAAGAAAGAAGGAAAGAAAGAGAGAGATAAAGAAAGAAAGAAAGAAAGAAAGAGAAAGTGAGAAAGAAAGAAAGAAAGAAAGAAAGAAAGAGAGATAAAGAAAGAAAGAAAGAGAAAGTGAGAGAAAGAAAGAAAGAGATAAAGAAAGAAAGAGAGAGAAAGAAAGAAAGAAAGAAAGAAAGAGCAAGTGATAAAGAAAGAGAAAGAAAGAGAGAGCAAGTGATAAAGAAAGAAAGAAAGAAAGAAAGAAAGAAAGAAAGAGAGATAAAGAAAGAAAGAGAGATAAAGAAAGAAAGTGAAAGTGAGAGAAAGAAAGAGAGAGAGAGAGAAAGAAAGAAAGAGAGAGAAAGAAAGAAAGAAAGAGAGAGCAAGTGATAAAGAAAGAGAAAGAAAGAGAGAGAGAGAAAGTGATAAATAAAGAAAGAAAGAAATCACAAAGCACCCACAGATGTAACAATGTGATTACATTTAGGATCAACATTCTTTATACATCCAGACTGCAGTGGATCATGTCGTCTACATGCTCTTGCTAGCTCGGATAATGGAAACAGACAAAATACCTGATCATAATTATGCTGATGACACTTAGCTTTATATTACCGCGTTTACCAACATAGAAACAGTTCTAAATTTCATCCTACCTTTAAAATGGTCAAAAAAAGTACAAAAAAATCTGGATTTATCAACCATGTTCAGGCCAGTCGTACGTACGGTGGTCAGTAATCCCACATGTTCTAAATCGCCTGCTCGTGCCCGAGCTGGTCATTTACATCCAGAAACGCCCTCATTTAACCAGATATAGAGACGACACGTCTCTTCAGAAGTCACGGAAATCGCTTGTGTTTCTCCTCAGAGTGGAGGAGAGAAAGGAAGGAAGAAATAAGATCTCTATCACGGAAACGTTGCCGAGAACAATGAGAGCAGAAACTGATTCAGGATCAAGATCTTTGTCAATTTAATAAAACAAACAAAATAGTTTTATCGCCCCATTTAACCATTGAAATAAAATTAAGAAAAATATCAATCTTATAAAACTCGCAGCACAGACGAGACGTATCTGCTGCTGGAGGACAGAACCAAGATAACTTTAACGTATTTGATCATGAAGATCGGTTGGTTTTACATGTTTATAGAGATAGAAAAGACTTGATTTGATATAACTTGCACACATTTTCCCACCATTATTCCCAGCATCATATCACTGCTTTCATCTGTCAGTTCCAGAGGAATAAACGGTGAAAAGACCAGCACAGATTATGTGAAGCAGCTCCGTGATGGACAGGCAGGGGACGTCCGGCCTGTCTCATGTAGGGGACTAAAACCACTTCATTGGAACAGTAATTAATTTATCTCTGTAACACAGATCCCGGATCACGTAGAACTCTGACAGGATATCTTACTGCATCTGATCAGAAATGATCAGCATCACATCAGCTTCAGTCAGCAATGTTGAAACAACACATCGGTCCAGATATCTTGGTGTCATTTGGGACTAAATTAGCTAAAGTTCAGCTAGATTTTAACAGCCATAATAATGCAGGGACCTAAGCAGCCTATTATTACCTGAAGAATATATCTAGAACAAGGGGACTGATGGTGCAACAGGATTTAAGAAAAAATAAATAAATCCTGCATCTGTTTTCAGAGTCTAGACGACTGTAATGGAGCTTTTACAATTCTCTCTAAGAAATCCCTAAGACGGCTGAAACTGCTCCAGAATGCTGATACTCGTGTCCTCATGACCAGGAAAAGGGAAACTGCAGTATCCCTCCGGTCCTCAGATCTCTACGCTGGTTTGATGATGAAATATGATGTCTGTTGTCTCGCTTTCTGTCCTCTCCAACCCAACCGGTCGAGGGAGATAGCCGCCCTCCCTGAGCCGGGTTCTGCTGGAGGCACTTTACACCCTCCAGCAGTGCACTGGTCTCTGCAACAGGGAAATGAGGTCCTTCTGAGTCCATGGTTCCACCTCATCTGTTGTAGCGAACATAGTATCTATCAGCCGTGGCCACGATCGACTTAATTTAACACAAGCCTAAGCACGTCAGCTAATGAGTGGATGGGTATTTCACAGCCATCTTATTAAGCCCATCTCAGAGGACTAACAGAGAGGCAATGACATGGCAGGTGTTGTCCATCGCTACCACCATGTTGGTGCAAGAAGGTCCCGTCAAAGAGTGTATGTTGAGTGTGCCAAACCACTGGAGCAATACACCAGCGAAGGATTATATGGTCGCTTTCGCTTTGGGGATGCTGATATTAAGTACACCGCAGACCTCATCAAGCATTCTGTTCGCTATAATGCCCGTCTAGTAAAAAAGAATAACATTTTAATTATTTTTTTAAAATTTAAATCAAGTAAACACAACACAGTAGACAGACCATCATTCTGCTTGCCATAATGTCCAACAAGACAAGTAAAAAATGTTTAAAAAGAAGAAAAACAAGTAAAAAATGCTTTTAAAAACAATTTGTTTTCAATTAGTTATTTTTTTAAGTCGACTAAAAGACCGATTTAAAAAATCGGGAAACAAAAAAATTGCGATATTTATGTGAATCGATGTTTTCTCCCACCCCTATAGCCTATCCCTACTTTATCTACTTTATCTCTGTAACGGTTGAACAAGTCAAGTGTAAAATATAAATATAAACATTTGCACTGAATAAAATAAAATCTATTATTGACCAAATTTAAAGTTTTACCACATTTTCTTCCTGAAATCCACCTTGAAATCCAAACAGGATCCGGATAATCCTGTTTTCCTGGATCAAAGTTACCCAAATCCTACTAAAAAGTTCTGAACAACACAAACTGAAAGCTTTATCCAGATCAAATCCTTTCAGAAATTGATTTCAGAATCCTTCTTTCCCTTTTGAACAACCCATTTTCAAGATTTGATCCAACCCGACAACCAGAATCTGATCAGATTACGTTTGAACAACTGGCCCCAGAAGACGGAGCCAATTCTTTACATCAGGTCTTAAGATGTTTTTATTTGACACCACTTGTTTTTCTTTGAATCCTCTTGAATGATGATGATGATGATGATGATGATGATGATGATGATGATGATGATGATGATGATGATGATGATGATGATGATGATGTGTTTCCAATGTACACAACCAATTGGGTTGCCTTATGTATGAAAGGTGCTATATAAATAAGTTAGCCTGTTCCTTCTCTGCACTTGTTCAGGCACATCTGGAGCAAAGGAACTGAGGTCCCAGGCATCCCAGGAGCAGTCAGACTCCGTATCCCAGGCTTTGCCTCATTTTCCCCTCACAGCTGTAACCAAAAGTAGCTCAGAGGCTCCTGTTGCATCGAAGCCTGATCAGACTGTTGCTTCAACCCTGAATCCTTCAATACCAGAATCACCCACAACAAAGCGAAGTAATATACAGTTTGCTTGCTACAAAACTGGATTATTTAGTTCTGAGATTTCACTTTCTATCTTTTATACTTTAAATGTAGAGAAACCGGTTGTAAGATGTTTAGTCTCTCAGTTTTAAGCCTTTGTTTTTCTTTCTTTTCTCTTTAGACATCTGTGAACCAAAGTCCCACTTGCCTCTCTCAGCCATGAACAAACTGAACACAGAGTCCACTTCATCAGCTCAGTCTCAACGTCTTCTAGCATCCCTGGAGCCAGTGGCGAAACCTGGAGAATATCCCTTCAAACGGGGTGAGTTAGACCAGGGTGTCGCAGGATTTTCCATTGCTAGTGTGGTCCTTCTTTTTTTTTTAATTGTTGCTTCTTATCAATTCAGCACCAGTGCTCAAAACACCGAGTCCCAGTTTAAAGAGAAGTGTGAGCTTTCCTCAATCTGCAGGTATGATTGGTTGATTATCATTACGATTTATCATTTGAATATCTTGTTTACTCTGAGCTTCTCTAATCGTCCCTCTACAGAAAAACTACTTCCCTCTAAATCAGTCATAACATCTGGATTCTCACCTAATTTGGACAAGTAGGTTGGGATCATAAATCTTATCTTGGATACCAAATGATTTACGGCTTTAGTCCAAATTCATTTCCATCTTCCACTGCTTCTCTTCAGGAGGTCGAACAAGCCGGGGGGGCTGGATTTTAAGCAGGATTTGATGAAATCCCAAACGCTTCCACGCTCCAATGGGGCTCAAGCCAAACGGGCCCTTTTTGAGAGGATGAACTCTGAGCCTTTGAAGTAAGTGTTCAAGTCATTTTCCTTTTCATCACCTTACAAAGTGCAGATTTTATCATAAAATCCGTAACGTTTCTTCCAGACTTAAGGATTCCAAACCAAAGCTGAAGCGCTCCCAGAGTTTTGGAGTCTCCAGTGCCAGTGGAATAAAACAGATCCTCTTGGAGTGGTGTCGCTCAAAAACCATCGGCTATCAGGTCAGGCTGTAACTGCTCCGGAGCTTTTGGTCTAATTGCTGCGACCCTTTTACTTGATTGAGCTACTCGATAGCAAAAAATGTTTATTTGTGCTTTTTTTTGGAGGTCCTTGACTTGAGGCCCATTTATGCTCCCTTTCGTACGTAAATAGGGACGTCGGTTTCAAACGTTTTCGTACGTCGGCGTCCTCATACTCCCATGTGTCTTTTATGTTGCCATGGTTAGCCTCCACTAGGGGGCAGTGCTGAGTTTAGAGTTCACTCCTACGATCTGACGTTAGTTCCAGACACCGGTTGGTGGCGATAACGCGCCGCTATAACGTTGTTTCCAACAACCCAACACACCATAAACATTCACACAGCCGCTCTTCAAAAGCTCGCACAATTTCTACAATTGTTATCCTCGTCTTCATTCTTCTTCTCCGTGTTCCGTTGCTCTTCTGCTTCTTGTTTCTGCTAAGCACTGCCACCGTGGTTTTCGGTGGTATTGCTCTGTTTTCTGCGTCGAGTGACGGATGTGCAAGGAACCTGAAAACGAACCAAATTACGTGCGTAACCGAGACGAAACTCTCCGTCCATCTGTGTATCCGTCTTCTGCGTCGAGCATAATGGGCCTTTACAGCGTTGACTTCAGAGTTTTCATTGACAATAAAAAGGAAAAGACAACATGACAGTAAAAATATTAGTATTATATTATTATTTTAAGCAGAACTTCTCTAAACATGATGATATCGCAGCTTCCGCTTCCACCGGAAGTTTGTCTCACTTCTGTCACGTCAGAGTCGGATTAACACGACATCACTGTTCAGACTGAGGTCGCTTCCTCACAGATCCCATATGATCCCATCTAGGACCACATATGGAAGTGGTCTGGGTCTATGGATCCCATCTAGGACCACATATGGA
>JBBBVU010000016.1:24404228-24421465 GCA_037177055.1 Atherinosoma microstoma
TATATATTAGTGCTGTCAGTCGATTAGAATTTTTAATTGCGATTATCTTATTTATCTTATTACCATTTTAACAGGATATTTATCATTACAATAATCATATAACAATTATATATTGTTATTTTTGTTATTTTAGTTATTTAAGCTGTTAAGAAGCTCAAATACAATTTCCTTTAGGGGGGATCAATAAAAGTATCTATCTGCATTGAATGCATCACTGATGCATTCAATGACCAAGCTGTGTGTCACCGCAAGTTTAGTTTCCTTTTCTATTCCTGGACCCGAGGCCGGTTTGAGTCGCCATAAAGCAGGAGCTTTATGTGGAGAACTTAGTTGATAAAACACCTCAGTCTGGTCCAGAAAACCATCTTGTAGAACTTTATAGTTTAACTGTCCGTGTGAAAGATCCATTATGTGGCTGTTTTTGCTTCAAAAACGTAACTTGCTTCCTACATCCCTTCCTGAAATTATGCTTATAGTTAACCGTGTGTTAAAAGATTATTGCTGTTAAATGGAATCTGTGTTAACGCGCTAATGACACATTAACTTTGACAGCATTATTTATGTAAAATAGAAATATATTTCATACATATTAGAAATATAATAATAGTAATAATAGAATATAATAACAATTAATTGGAATTATTATTATAAATATATCAAATTTTATACTATAATTATTCAGTTGTTTAATTCAAATTTTAGGAATTTTATTAAGTTATAATTTTGTATTTTATTGATTATAGATAACAAATAAAATAATAAACACAGAAATATATATCATGAAAACATATAAAAGGCTACGCTTCTGTCTTCAGGCCATTAAAAAAAACTCCAATCTGCAAGAAGGAACAGAGAGAAGCTGCACATTTAAATATGAACACAGTCAGAAAACACTGGATGGCTTCAGACCAGTAATCAGCCCCAGTAATGCACATAATCCATCAGTGACGGGGTTATTACACAGTGACAGTTGCAGGCAGTGGGACAGGGAAGCTGACGAAGCAACAGTCAAGCTCATGAGTTTGTGCTGATGGGGGACACAGAATCACGCTGGACAAGATAAACACTGACTGAGGACATATCTGGAAGTCTAATGGTCGGGGACCCGCGGGAAATATGCAGAGCAGAGGATTCACATGGATAAAGACATCTGGTCTCGAGGGCTAGCCTTCCCCACTTACACCTGGTTTATGCAGCTGTGCATTTATGTGCCGTAGCTACAGCCTGGCGTTCAGGTCCTCACACGAGCTGCGTTTCCATCACCCCCCCGAACTGCGCTAAACCTAAATATCGCAATAAAAATCTGGTAACGCAAACACCTACATTTTGAAAAACCTCTCAAAATACCGCTAAAAAGGTTTTACGCTCTCATGAGGTTTTTCAGACGTATTGATATAGAAGTATTTCACAACAGTGTCATGGAAACGTTTTTCCTGCATTTCTACGTCCCCTGACGTGACGTAGCGGGGTCACCTGACCAGTTTGTTTGGAGTAAAAATGGCGTGTAATGTCTGAACGGAGTGATTAAATAGAAAAATAAAACCTCCATCCTTGATAACGAACAACAAAATGCTCCAGAACATAAAACGTTTCGTACCTACATCTTCCTCAAAGTGAAGTCTCGCTGGACGAGATTTTACCAGAATTACGGTTTATGAGCTAAACACCTGCATATCTTTACTTTGTCGAAATTCTAGAAATATCGCTTTTATTTAAACTGTCATGGAAACGCAGCTAAGGGATGCAAAGAGAGAAAAAGTCTGATGGGATGTCCTCACAGGTGTACAGGTGTGTGTACAGGTAAGATATCGGTCCTCATTTATCATGTCTTTCCTCCCTGTAGTTATGAGTTAAGTGTCATGTTTTATTTCATGTTTATATGGAAGAGTATCAGGGACACTGAAGAAAAGAAAAATGCAACTCTGAGAAAAAAATGTCAAAATTCTGAATTTTTTTAGAAAAAAATTCTCCCTAAATTTTTCTTTTTTTCTTTTATCTGGAAAAAAAGTCAGAATTCTGACTTTTTTCTCAGACTTCTATTTTTTTCCATCAGTGGCCCTGAAACTCTTCTGTATGTTTACTTTCCTCATTAGAAATATTTTCTGATTCTGATGTGATCTTTATGCCTCTCAGCCTTTGATGAGAGCCATCAATCACTCGGCGTCGTCTAACATGGACGTGAACCTTCGTGCATGTTTGCCTCTAGGTTTGATAAATGAGGGCCAACCTCTGCAGCCATACAGCCGACTTCCTGTCTGAGGATGACTCATCGCTTCCTGTCACACTGAGAAAAAGCTCAAAACGCAGACTGGGACATCACATGAGCACATAGTGAGCAGATAGGACAGAGGAGTGGGAAGCATTTTGCCACTGGTCACGACAGTCACTCAGCATGGCGAAGCTAGGACGGGGACACGATGGTTCACTTACAGTCTCTGTGCAGGGAGCTAGCGAAGGGGGGAGCAAAGGCTTGGGAGGACCCTCTACGAAAACCCCATCTACATCTTATCAGCTTCCCCGTCGCTGCCATAACCATTGAACACCTCACTAAACTCAGCTAGGTTGCGGATGCTGGGCCTTGGACTCTGGGTTTGGCTAGGCTCTGGGCTATGGCGGGGGCTGCCTGAGCGGCAGGGGTAACAGTGGGGTTGGGGACGGTTGTAATGGGGGTGTTGGGACTGGGTCTGGTCCTCCACCTTCATTCTCTTGGCCTCGTTGCGTGACTTGTAGCAGAATTCGATGAGGGCCACCAGCATGGCCAGGCCCAGGCCCCCGACGAGGATGTAGAAGACCCCCGCCACGTTGCTCAGGCTGAGGGCCTGGGAGGACTTGTCCTGTAAGCCGGCCGGGAGAGGAACAAAAAGCAAAGTCAGCGCTGGTTTTAGCAGAAGTGACACAATCACTGAACACATACAGGTAAGGCTCATGTGGAAAAAACTCACTTGAATTTCACATCATGCACACACACACACACACGCAGAGCCTTTTATAACTCTTCACTACCGCTAACCTACTAGTTAGCTCGTTAGCACAGCAGTCTGTAGCCATGCTGTAAACAATCTTTATGTTCTGTAAACACCATCAATAACAAGTCAGTTTAACCAAATTCCAGACAGATTTTCTCACCTCCCCCTGCAGGACTGTTTATAGATAACAACCTAAGTTTTATTCATCACATCCTTTTACCATTTTAACCTAAGTTTTCCCGAAACGTAGAAACGACAACCTGCTCAGTCTGGAGAGTCTTTCCGATGTTAAAGGCCCATTTATGCTCTACGCGAAGGACGTCGTCTGTGTTTGTGCGTAATTTGGTCTGTTTTTGGGCCCTAACGAAGCAAACGGAGTAAGACCGGATCCAATATTGGAAATGTAGGCTTGTTCTGTTCTGACAGATTAGAGTCATCCCCCTCCTACGTAAAGGCCCTAACCCTCTTATGACCATAATTATATTGAGGCTGCCTGGATATATTTAGATTTTATGGCTGTAGAAATTTTAAAAAATGTGCAATAATTGTGAGCTTCTGTCCTTTTTTCTAACATAACCTCAACTTTCAGTACATGGCAGTTTTTTTTAAACATTATTCTATGTTTATGAGCTGTAACAGCAGTTAATAGTGGGAAAATGTAAACTTTGAAGTATTTTACATATGTACAAAAAAGATACACATTCCTGGACCTTTAGTTCTTAATTTATCTGCCTTTTTTCCCGTTAAAAAGCCAAGCATTCTTTATACGGTGTGGTAGTCCCTGCAGCCTTGTCTTGCATCTTTGCTACGACTGTTCTATGTTGGGGCAGTGGATGGCATAAAAGGGAAATAAATATCTCTTTCCTCTTTTTTTTAAACTGAGCTAAAGTTGAAATGCTAAAATATTCCTCACAAAAATCAGCCTAAAGGTCCGTTGATCGTTATCCACTGTCCTTCGTTCCCTGTCACTCAACTCCAGCTGCAGAAGGTTTTTCCCTCGCTGCCTATTTTTAGTGTAACGTACAGTCTATCGTATCATACACTGTTGGAAAGCTCTTGTTTTGTACTTTCAGAAACAGTTTGAATCTTTTTAATTGGTTCAAGAGTTACGATACCGTCTGATGCACGGCTGAATCTTGTCTGTGATTGGACGGTCGTAATGCATTAATCAAAGGGCCTACCGTAATGACACTTATATGTACACAAAGGTCTATTTCTCCGCTTTCTGGTAGTTTTTTTAATAAGTTTTTGATATCTTAAACGGTTCAGGAGTTACGGTCATGAGAAGCACGCATGTCAAATCTGGTCGGCGGCGACAGGTTCATAAAAGAGTTAAAGCCGTTTATTTTCTACACTAAAGACGGATACGGAGCTGTCCGTCTGTCTCCTGTGTCCTTTTTGTACGTAATTCTCTCTATTTTCATAAAACTTGCGGCTGCATCCCGGCGCAGCAAACAGAGCAGTACCACCACAAACCACGGGGGGGCAGTGTTGCGCAGCATAGTTCTTTTTCTTCTAGAAGAAGAAAAAGCCGTCCACCGCCATCACTGCACTGTCTCTTTCTGAACATCATCAAGATCTCGTCCACCGTCACCACGTTTGTTATTGTCTGAAACTGACGTAGAAACTCGGAGGTGAATCTGAACTACTGCCACCTGGTGGATGTATCACCTAACAACCAAACAAAGATCCAGGACCTATGGAAGTATGAGGGCATGGAACAGACGTAACCATTGACGTAAGTAAAAGGAGCATAAATGGACCTTTAGATAAAATCTAGATAACTGTTCTTATTCGTAGCTTCTGTTAAATGATCAGAGGTGACCAGAGGACATTCTTCCAGATGTTTGAGTCCCTTTTGGTGAACTTTTATGTAAAAAGGTCTTATTTCTGACCTCTTCCATAAAGACCAGCAGGCTATGGATGAGTGGTCCTATGGACTCATACATCAGTCTCTTCTGTGGAGGTTACAGCCCAGTCTGTGTTTTGGTGGATGGTTTTCTTTTCAGTTTGTCTTTTTGATGCCAATTTGTTTTTTTTAAAGGAATATTTTAACTTCCAGAAATTGTTTTTATGTTTCTAACTAAAAAATACCTCAATTTGCACTTCTCTACAACTTTGTCTCTCCCCTGTTTCTTGGTCTTCATGGTGTGTCTTGATTAGAGGTGTTTCAGACTCTGGAGAGTTTCAGGCCATGTGACCTCATTTAACTAATTATGTAATTAAGTACACTGGTAGCATCTGAACTCATCAGGGGTTTCATTGCAAAGAGGCTCAAAACAAACTGAATGCACACAGAAGTTTGTTTAAAATGTTATTTTTTTCATTTCACGTTCACCATTTGAACTTTTAAACATAAAATCCCCCCAAAATATCCATTTAAATGACAGGTTGTAATATATTCCAAAAAGAAAAAAAAAACATTGTGAAAGAAACGAGACAAAGTCCCATGGGGTGCATATATCTTTGCGAGTTGCGATGCTGCTCTAACTGATGACCCACAGGCCAAATCATCTGATCAGTCCTCCTCATCTATAAGCTCTTGTCAATCCCAGGCCATGTTTCCATGACAACGCTGAGAAAGCAAGACGCAACGTTTGTGTTGCGATCTGGCCTCTCTTGCACACGACTACGAAGTGTCAAGGGGGCGACTCCACAACATTTTGAGGACGGAACCGTGTAAACCCAAAGTGGAAGCTCTTGAATAGGACGACGTCACTGCCCACTGCCACTCTACAGCTATGTGAACAACAACAACAACATGGCGGATCCCCGTGTTCTTCTTCTGCTCCTACATCTTTTTAAGTTATTTGGTCTCTTAAAACAAAACTTACTCATCATTCAGCAGGTATGTCGCCAGCAAAGATGTTGTCTTCCAGTTTAATGAGGCATGGTACTACATCGTAGTCGCTCGGTTTGCACGTCACGTCAACGGCGATCACATTATTTCCACTGTAGTATAAATGCAGTTTTTTTCAATCCCGCAAAGGTGGAAAAAAATGTGAATTTGGTAGCAGCGTTGTCATGGAAACTAGGCCTCAGACAACTGATATTCGCCCGTCATTTTGCATCATGCGTATCTTTGTTTCTAAGAAACTTCTCTCAGCCAAAATCATTACATGAAAGTGAGAAAAACCTGTTTCTGGGATTTGGAGAAACTGTCCCTTTAACCCCCCCCCCTATTTAAACAGGCTGCCTGTCTGTCACTGTTGACATTCACCTTTTCCCCCCCTTTTTATTCAGATGGATGCAGCCGATCTCTCTGATCCCTACCAGCAACTTTCTCTCTCTCCCTGATAAACGGCCCACATTCAACCCACCTCTTGCCACAAACATCTGGCCTGTCATGCTTTGTCTGGTTTGCAGGTGATAGCGTGTGTGTCCTGCACTGCAAGTATCTGCTATAAAAGCCTAATGTTGACGGTGCATGCTGCTTTGTTTAAAACGAGGCAGCTCTCCATGCTCCGGTGCATCAGTAACAATAATCAGTCGTACTCCTGACATCCTGTGTGACGGACAGTCTGAACATGCTTTGGGTCCATCTTGTGGGCACGACCAGTGTTTGTGTGAGCCTTTATCTGCAGTTGCAACAAAAAGCTTGGCTGCTGTGTTCATGCCTTGTGTCTGTCATGCTGTATCCCTCAGGCTAAGCTTTCTACCTGCATGTCTGTTTCTGGCTGTTTCTCAGACTATGTTTGCATATGCACCTCATCAGCCAGCCTGCTGTAAAAACAGAACAGTACTGCAGTGTGCATAGAGACAAAGAGAGGAGGGGAGGCTCCCAGGCTGGTGGAGACTGACCTTACTTCCAGAGTCCTTGGGTCCACACTCCCCTTTATCGTACCACCATTTGTTTTTCAGTTTGTCTAAGACTCCTGCTTCACTCAGTTTCAATACGGCAAGGTTTACAGGCGTTCTTCAAATCACGGGGGATGGGGAAGGGTGGGGTGGGGAAAATAACATAAATAACATCATAGGACATGTTATTTTATGTTATTCAATCAGAAGAAGCCCAACAAGAGCAGCTAAGTACTCTTCACAAAGTGACGAAGCCAAAAACGGGCCCCACTTAAGCTACATGTCTCTTTGCTCATTGATTGAGATGCCTGTTAGCAGGGCGGGGTTTATTGGGAGATATCTAGGGGAGGGGGCAGAGCTAACAGACATATATGCGTGGGACCCTGGCTGCATCGCTTTTCTGGAACAGGAACATACTGCCGGGACCTTTATTCGCTAAAAAAACGGGGCTAATACTGTCGAACCAGAACTATTGGCTCAGTGATGCTGCACCAAAACTATCACTTCTAAAACACCTCCATTGATTACTCATACCCAAGTTTAAAAGCTTTTATCCTGCGAGTACAGCAGCGAATATTTCTGCTTCCACAGTACTTGCCCTTCTTCCCCCGATTAAAACCCAGTTTCCAATTATTCCTCTACATCATCGACCCGGCAGATGCTCCTGTTACCAACAAACATTTCTCTTTTACCCACATCAAGGTCACATGGGCATAGCGACATAGCGGCTAACCTTCTCGCCACCGCCTCCGCTGCCACACTCTCCTTTGTCGTACCACCACTTGTTTTTCAATTTGTCCAACAGGCCTTGCTCATTGAGTTTTAACACTGCCAGGTTTACTGCACTTCTTGAAAACGATAAAACATATTTGGTGAAAGGGGTGAGTATGCTGTCCAATTTGGGAGGGAAGAGAGGGGGAGGGGGAAGGGAGGAGTAGCAGTAAGTGAGGGACAAGGGTGGATAAGTGCATTAATCCCATTCAAGGACCCAAACCCACGCTAAACGCAAATCTCTCTCCTTCTTTGTGCTTATAAGGAAGCCAATTACAAACATTGTAAAGTATGTTGATGATCACACGAAAACACTCAGTTTTAGCATTAGCATTACCCAGCTAGCTACAACTGATTTAAAAAGCCAGGAAAGGCAGTTGAAATATCAGTAATTGAATCTTTTGCTGCTTTTTTAGCCTATTTTCACTCCCAGATCATCACATGCGGACACATAGACACGTTCCTACCGTCTCATATTTCAATGCACCCGTTAAACAACACCTTAAAAGTGCAGTGTAGTTCTGTAGTCCTCCACGGATCTGAAAACAGAAACCATGAGACTGTAGCCAGATTTATTCTGCTTGTGACATGATTATAGGCCGACTCATCTAACGTGTTTAACGTCGTCAAAGTGTCGATTTTAACCAACATCTTACCCGAAAGCTAACAAAGACATGCGGTTGCCTGAAGCTAACGAAGACGTGCGGTTGACTGAAGCTAACGAAGAGGTGCGGTTGACTGAAGCTAATAAAGACGTGCGGTTGACTGAAGCTAACGAAGACGTGCGGTTGCCTGAAGCTAAGGAAGAAGTGCGGTTGCCTGAAGCTAAGGAAGAAGTGCGGTTGCCTGAAGCTAAGAAAGAAGTGCGGTTGCCTGAAGCTAACGAAGAGGTGCGGTTGCCTGAAGCTAACGAAGAGGTGCGGTTGCCTGAAGCTAACGAAGACGTGCGGTAGCCTGAAGCTAACGAAGAGGTGCGGTTGCCTAAAGCTAACGAAGAGGTTCGGTTGCCTGAAGCTAACGAAGAGGTGCGGTTGCCTGAAGCTAACGAAGACGTGCGGTTGCCTGATGCTAACGAAGACGTGCGGTTGCCTGAAGCTAACGAAGAGGTGCGGTTACCTGAAGCTAACGAAGACGTGCGGTTGCCTGAAGCTAACGAAGACGTGCGGTTGCCTGAAGCTAACGAAGACGTGCGGTTGCCTGAAGCTAACGAAGATGTGCGGTTGCCTGAAGCTAACGAAGACATGCGGTTGGCTGAAGCTAACGGAGACGTGCGGTTGCCTGAAGCTATGAAGAGGTGCGGTTGCCTGAAGCTAACGGAGACGTGCGGTTGCCTGAAGCTTACAAAGACGTGTGGTTGCCTGACGCTAACGAAGACGTGCGATTGCCTGAAGCTAACAAAGTTGGTTTAAAAAAAAAAAATGTTTTGTTTCCGGTAGCTCACAAAGTCATTTCGCTGCCTAAAGTAGTTTTTGTTGACAAAACCCAAACAAGTACGATTATTTATTTATTTATTTTTTGCCTAAACCTAACTAGGTATGTTTCTTAAGTTTTCTACGGAGCCTTGTGACATCTGAAGGAAATATATTTTACTGCGCGGCCATGTGTTATAAACTTTTGGCCATGGATTGCTAACATTTGAGAATTAGAAAATTAAGTTGCGGACTTATGTGTTGACAACTTACCTAAAGTACACAAACTGTTTTCATTTTAAACGGAGTACCCGAATTATGTTATATTATTAAGTTACAACACTGTGCTTAATCGCAGGATATCATTGTCACATATTCTTACGTAATATTTTAGGGGTTTTCAAGTTAGACATTTGCTCAGTTATAATGACATCATCATAATTCAACCCAAGTTTAGATGACACATAATTAAATCAGAATTATCCATGTTTCATGTGCGCTTTAGCCATAAAGTAACTTGGCCTTTTATGACTTCCCCTGCAGAACTAACAGATTGCAATGAGTTAAATACCTCATCCCCATGTATTAGCAATCTGTGACTGCGACTAGTAACACATCACCATGGATTAATATTAGTGTTGTCAGCGCTGTTAACTCGCGATTTAATCGCATATTAATCGCAAATTTTTTTCAAAATCTTTTTTTTGTAATTTTATTTGATCTGTTTCATTTTATTACCATTTTAAACAGGGTATTTATTATTATGATAATTATCTAATAATTATATATTATTATAATACTTATTTAAGCTGTTAAGAAGCCCACATGGACTCTAAACAGATAAGGTCTACTAACCCTAAAGCTGAACGGTCTGTGTAAAATATCCATCCTGTGGCCGTGTTGCTTCAGAAACATAACCTGCTTCTTTACCTACATCCCTTCCTGAAATTATGCCGACAGTGCTGCGTTAATCGCACGTTTAAAAAAAATTATCGCAGTTAAAAGGACTTTGTATTAACGCGTTAATAACTTTGACTGCCCTAATTAATATATATGACTCCAATGTCACCACACAGGGTCTGTAGTTTGATGTTGAATTAGCTTGACTAGCTTTATTGTCTTAACCAAAATCATTTCTGTTTCAGTTTTGTAGCGGCGTCTTAATTAAAAAAAAAGGATTTTTGTGTAAATTTAAAACAAATCCAGTTTCTTAGGTGAAAATTTTTTGCGCTTCCCCATCCATCAGGATGATGTGGACCACTACACTGCACTCAGAAAACATGCTAAAGGGATAGTCATAATATGACATTACCATGATTAGAATATCAACGATCGTAATTGCATTATCGTTGTGAGCGTCTGCATCTCCACAGTGAACTGACCTGTAAAGACATTTTAACATGTTTTCCTGTTATTGTTTTAAACTCTGGTTTCAGGTGTAAATAAGAATCAGTTCTTAATCCGTCTTGTCTGGTTAGATAAATAAAAGTTGAATAAAACTTTATGATTTGGCTCTCTTGCCAAATTGTAATAATTCAAATGCAGTAATGAGTTAGGAGAGGAAATGTGTTGGCATGTGTTCATATCCGTCTTTTTAGAGAAAGAAGAAATTTGTACTCGAAGTTTAACTGTTGACACAGCAACTGAGGAAATGAGGGGTTAATTAACAGTCAGTTGATGCTTTTACTCTTCTTCTACTCCTGCAAGACTCTAAAATTATCAAAAAAGGGAAAAAAAGCTGATCTTCTGGCCAAAAGTTGAATTTGGCCAGCACAAGTTTGTGTATCTAAATGAACATTAAACTGTAACGTTTGACTTTGTGAGGGCCTTGAAAACTATTAAGAGTATAGAAACTCAGACAGATGGTTCCTCTGAGTAAACTTTGCTTCACTTAAAAGCATCACAAGCCAGATAAGTTGGCAAACACTCGTTACGGGAAGGAAATTATCCCAATTTAAAAGATTACATTTTGGCAATCAGCACCATCAGTCCCAGAGTATCTGCATCCGCCAGACACCTTCAAATAATTTGGACCTGTTTTAAATATGTATGCAGTCTGTGTACGTCGGCCAACTCAAATCTCACAGGATTAAAGGAGTATTAAGTTATTAAGGAAAATTAACATTGACTTGCAGAAACTGCCCTTGAAAAGCTTTTTCAAATGAGTGTGCATCATCATTTCATGGTATTTTTTCACTGAAAGCTGCTTTAGTGATGTTTGGGAGAGATTTGCTTCAGCGTGCATCTTGACCCTCCTGATTTATTTGTATCATTGTGAAAATAAATAAAAGAACATTCAGCAATGGGAGTGGATTAGAAAACAGAAATCAGCACGGCTAATATTTCAGTTGAAGCTGGAGCCGTGTGAAATAACAGCTTTGACCAACAATGCTGCCAGCTTGATGCTGCTGGTGTGTTTCCGTGCTGATATCCAGACGAGTGGCTGACAGAAAATGATAATCCCCTAAAACAACAAGGTGGAGGCCTGGAGGGGAGGACTACCCTGATCTGTCAGGGACTCTTTCTGGTCAAAGCAGCGTCTGGAAACTGGCTGCGAATCAAACCAACTGCTTTACTGTGGGCAGAGGAATTTACAGAAAACAGTGAACAGGGTTTCATTCGTTGACTTCAGAGCAAATTACTGCTGGTACATGTTCATGAAAACAAAATAAAAACCTTTCCAGGTCATTCTGGAAAATCCCAATTCCCAAGAATATTAAAATGCAATGACTTGCAAATCTCATAAACCCACATCGTGCAGCGTCCCCTCTTCTGTAAACGTTTGGGAAGTCAGGAGAGGAACGTCGTCCCATTCTGGTCTGATCTGGATTCTAGCTGCTCTCCAGTCCTGGACCTTCATCATGATGCTCCAGATGTTTAGTCCTGGCTGCAGGTCCGGACTGCAGGACCAGGTCCAGACCGGTTCTGCTGTTGTGATGGATACAGTTTGCGGTCCAGGTCCGGGACCAGGTCCAGAGAAGACAGCGGTGTTTCTGGATCCTGTTCACATCTGGCTTCTTCTCTGCATCATAGAGCTTTAACCTGCATTTGTGGATTTCAGGGGGAATTTCCGGAAGTCTTCCTGAGTCCATGCACTGGTTTCCAGCATCCAGCCTTGTCCCATGCACACAGAGATTCCTCCTGATTCTTCCCTGTAAATGGTGGAATCTTCAAAGTCTTCAAAAGTTTGCCTTGAGGAACATTTTCCCACCATGTTTAGAGCCAGTTTGTCTCAGATTGGTGAACCTCTGTCCATCTTTCCATCTGAGGGACTCTGCCTCTCTGAAATACTTCCTTTTATACCGAGTCATGTGACTGAGCTGTTGCCTAGCAACCCAATTAGTTGTTTTTGATTTGTACCAATGACTTTTTCAGCCTTTTGTTGCTCCTGCTCCAACTTTTTACGGACGTGTTGCTGCCATCAGATGTGTTCTTCATGTTCTACTGGAATAAAATATGGGTTGATGAGACGTGCAAGTCAATGTCTTCTGCTTTTATTTCCATTTTACACTGCATATATATACATACCAAAGGCCTTAGAGCCCTCATACCTACCCAGGAATAAACCGAAGAGCAAGCAGTTTCAAACCTGCACACACACCCATGCAGCTTAGCCTTTGGTGGAGCCCTTGCCGACAGGCTTTGATCGATGAGTGTGCTGATTGAAAGTGCAAACTCCCCACAGTGACATCCCTGTATTCTTCAGCAAGTCTGTAAATTCCTCTCTGTGCAGGAGGAGTGACAGAGTCTGGCAGAGTTGCCCAGGGCTGAGCATTCAGATGGCTCCCAACACTATCACAGCCTTAGTTAAACACACAACCGATCAACCGTAAAGTAGCTTCAGATTAATTACACTTTCAGTATAAAATGCAGATTATCTTCTAAGTAAGACATTTCCAGGAGAGTAACGTTTCCTACAGACTCCAGCATGCCAATGAAACACCTCTGCCCACAAAGCAAGCACAAGCACAGAAGATTTACCTGGAGAGGAGAGCTGTAAGAGAGAGAGAGAGAGAGAGAGAGAGAGAACCAAACACAAACCCCCCCTGCATCATCACAATGAAGCTCCACATGCATGCAACAAATACAGATGTCTGAAAGCTGCCCTGGAACAAACACAGAACCCCCCACCCCCACCCCCACAACACTGAGCAGTAAATGAGAGACAAAGATAGAAAGGCGGCACATCAGGGAAGGTGGAATACCATAACAACACGTAGGACATATTGTTACACTATTCCACCCACCTTAACTGTGAACCCTTGGGCGTCGCCACTCCGTAGCCTTTGGAGTCCAAGTTGCCTCCGACTTTCATTGTGTCGCAGGGCTTGCGCTGCTCTGTGTATTCATTCATAGTGGACTCCAGCAGGAAGGCGTATTTTCCTTTGGACTTGCGGACCCGCGCCACCCCCTCGGCCGTGGTCTTGGTGAAGACTGTGGGTTCAGCAGACTTCATGTATCCCCACATCTTCTCATAGACGGCGATCTTGGACCGCTGTGGGGGTTATGAGGGGGTTGGAGGTTCAAAGGTAGATGTGGTGTGAGAGAATGAGAAAACATCCACATGCACAACAGAGTGCTTGTTCAATTTACCCACCGGCCTCTTCATCAGCTCCACCTTCTAGACCTGTTGTGTGTTCAGAGATGCTATTCTGCATACCTTGGTTGGAACCATTGCTTACTGGACTTCCTGCTGCCTTCCTATCATCTCCAACCAGTCTGCCCATTCTCCTCTGACCTCTGACATCAACAACTGGATATTTTCTCTTCTTCAGACCATTCTCTGGAAACCCTAGAGATAAATACTAAGACCAACAACCAGAAATCTCCTTTCTTCCTCATCCTGATGCTCAGGTTGAATTTCATGATGTCTATGTGACTAGATGCTGCCCTTTGATTGACTGGTGAGATAGTGATGTTTATAAGCAGTTGAACAGGTGGAGCTGATAAAGTGGCTGATGAGCGTATATGGGACTTTCCTTCTTTATCCTGAGACACCTGCAGTGAAAAGCGCTACAAACATTGCATGAAAAGCTGAACTTTCGGTAAATGATCACATCAGAGGTGCACGACTAGTGAAGAGTCTTAATGGAGGGAAAATAAATAGATTAGTCCAACTAACTTCTCTGTCCTACTGCATGTCTACAATGTCACTAAAACAAGCAAAGCACTTTTTTTCAGAGGAACTTGCATTTAATGCTGCAAAAACATCTTTGATGCTCATTTTTATAGCAAATTTGTTTCATATGTTGATCATGAAAGACTTCTGCATGCGATACATCAGAAATTCTTGCAGCAAATCAAAGTGAAAACATAGATTTTTCTTAAACAGATTTCACTGTTTGTGTATTATGCATCATTACATCTGTACAGCACCCTCCTTTACAACGCACTCCACATCCATGCAGGATAAAACTGCAACACACAGCATGTGTGTGGAATTTAAAACTGCTGTGCCAGAGGGGAAAACATTTATTATAATATGCCTTTTGCATAGGATCTTGCAGCATATGACATCAACAGTAAGAGATGACTGGCACAGTCAGAAAGAGCCTAAGGCTTCATGCAGAGTGCCTGAGCCTGACAGATTAACTCTGGCAAGAGGAAGACGATTGAGAAGAAAATCTATTTCTGATGCAGGACATCGATCTGAAATTATAACTTTCTCAGAAACATCCCTGACAGCATGAAGACTGCAGGGTTCCCCTACCGTTCAGGTAACCGCGGTAACGCAGACTCACCCTGAAGAACTCTTTGGTGGAGCCGGAGTCCAGAGTGCCATAGGCGATGTCCGTCTGCTTGGCCAGGTCCTCGGCGCTCTCGATGGGGGAAACCATCCTCTCCACCGTGAGGAAAGCAGCCAGGTTGGCCGTGTAGGACGAGATGATGATGAGGGTGAAGAACCACCACACTCCTCCTACGATTCGCCCCGATAAAGATCTTATGGGGGGAAAAAGGAAGGACGAGGAAAGAATGGGGGGATTTAAAAAGAGGAGGGGAATAAAGAGGAAAGGAAAAAAAGGGGGGGGGGGGTAGTTGGAGTGTTTTAAGAGGTAAAATTAGGATTTAAAAGAAGGGAAATGAGATAAAAAGACAGAAACAGTGGGTCAGTGGGATGACTGAGGAAGCGTGATGCTGGCTTACAGCCACAAGGTGGCGCTCTGACAACACTCATGTTGCCTGAGCTGTATTTACCTCTCATTAGAGCAGACCCCCCCACATGCTGGTGTTGACCAGCTCTGGTAGAGAAAAGGTGTAAGCTGCTCCTGCCCCCCCCCCCTATCTCTCTTTGTTTACTGGTAGGATGAAAAGAGCTGCAGGTCCCCCGGCCGGCAGATCAGCGGCACTGTTCTTTTCTTCTGTTTTTCTTTTCTTTTTCTTTTTTTCATTCTCTCGCTCGGGGGAGACAGATAGCTGGCTGCTCAGGAGCAGCGGAAGGTCGTGAGGAGAATCTTAAACCATAAATGCTGCATTGAGGAGAACAAACAAGATCTCCCTTTGGTGCAAATCAAACAGCAGAGGATACAAAACCCTCCGGCCTCCATGTCAGATGGAGCGAGATGGGGAGGAGACGGGCATCTGCAACACTCACTGTTTCCTCGGCTGCTATTTCATCGCCTTATTGCAGGCTTGTCAAATTCTATTGTTCACAATACACACAGGACACAGTTTAGAAAAACATCCTCCACATCTGCCCCGTGGCCTCATGCCTAAACGATTGAAAAACTCTGATTATAAGCAGGGCTGTTTTGACATCAAGGCCCATTTTAAACGGTTTTAATAAATCAGGGTTCTGGCTGAAGAACCAGAATAATCTCAGAGGAAGCCTCAGTTTTCTTGGTCAGTTCAGATGCGAGAGCCCGGAGCGGCGAGGCAGCTCCCTGTCCAGAGATGCTGCAGTGGAGCATGTCTCCAACACACACAGCCAACTTTGCCCATGAAATAGACTTATTGATGTATTAGCTCTGGATTTGAATACAAATGACTCTTTCTCTCAGCCCCCCCCCCCCGCACTTGAGAGTCTCTTTCCGTGGCATTTGAGCAGAGCGAATTTAACTGTAAAATAGCGAGGAAAGAGGTGGAGGGTGTGCCGGAGACCATGCATGGATGGCTTTCATCCTTTTCTCATCTCTTTATTTCCTTTTCCTTCCTGCCAAAATCCTCTCATTCTCTGCATCCGACTGCCCCCCTCCCTCTTTTTATTTCCCTGCTTTATTTATCCAGAAGCAGCGGTGGATTTTGGGGAGTGTAATAAAGGGACGAGAGGAGGCGAGTCTCTCTCTGCCATCCCTCCAACTCTCTGTGCTGTTCACTGGCTGATACCAATGACTTTCATCCACAGTGACACACTGCTGTGTCTTGATGGGCCTGCAGTAAACAGAGGCAGTGAGGGGGGGGGGCTGTCAGTGCTGTCAGTATTTTTCTTTTCCTCCATTATCTTCTAACCGTTACTGGATTATGCAGAATATAATTCATCCTTACATCATTATCAAACCACATTGTTTACTTTGGTATATTTTTAAAGTTTAAGCTCTAAACTTTGTAGACATCATGTATAAAAAGAGTGACAAGTTGTTCATATTGTATTACTTTCTAATAGCGTTTTCTGTTACAGCTGCTTCTCCATGTTTGGTCTGGAGTCTGGTCCAGCGTAGGGACCAGTAAGGTTGACAGCGGTAGATATGTCGAAGACAAGACATAACATGCTTGATTAGGGGGCAGTGGTTTTCAAACTTTTTGAGTACATTGTGTGCTGTATCAAACAGGTCATCATGTCGCCATGCTCTAGGTGTAAGGCTTTAGATGTAAGACTCTAGATATAAGGTTCTTGATGTAAGGCTCTAGGTGTAAGGTTGTATATACTCTAGGTGTAAGGCTCTAGGTGTAAGGCTTTAGATGTAAGACTCTAGGTGTAAGGCTCTTGATGTAAGGCTCTAGATATAAAGCTCTAGGTGTTAGGCTCTAGGTGTAAGGTTCTAGATACTCTAGATGTAAGGCTCTAGGTGTAAAGCTCTAGGTGTAAGGTTCTAGATACTCTAGATGTAAGGCTCTAGATGTAAGGCTCTAGGTGTAAGGTTCTAGGTGTAAAGTTCTAGGTGTAAAACTCTAGATGTAAGGCTCTAGATGTAAGGCTCTAGGTGTAAAGCTGTAGATGTAAGGCTCTGGGTGTAAGGCTCTAGATTTAAAGCTCTAGGTGTAAGGTTCTAGATACTCTAGATGTAAGGCTCTAGATGTAAGACTCTAGGTGTAAGGCTCTAGGTGTAAGGCTCTAGATGTAAGGCTCTAGGTGTAA
>JBBBVU010000016.1:24446222-24457760 GCA_037177055.1 Atherinosoma microstoma
TATCTATCTATCTATCTATCTATCTATCTATCTATCTATCTATCTATCTATCTATCTATCTATCTATCTAATGGGGGCAGTACAACCTGAAAAGACAGGAAACATGGACTTAATACTACTTATGAAAAATTAACTGAAGAAAAGAGAAAATATCTGCTTCAGAAATATTATAAGACAGGAAATACATTGAACAAATCTTCTAGGCCTGAGTGACAAACGGGAAGTTGATCAGTGTAAAGAAAACCCTTTAAAGACACAAATGTCCTTAAAAGTTTCTTATATTAAGTATTAGCTTTGTTATGAAGGGCCAGGATGAAACCATGTAGTCTCACTGGTTATATCACAGTTATTTTGCAGGACAAATATTTCATTTTAGAATCCAACAGTATATCATTTATTATTCTAATGTTCCTGCAAAGCAAATAATTTTTATTATAAAGTCCACAGTTAGTTTTAGTTCATGAGGAACAGAAGATATTACTGGAAAAAACCTAATATCTGACACCATGAAAACAATAAAACCCACATCTTGACTGGATCTGGCCAGACTTAACCATTTGAAAATCAAAAGTGCACTTGTGGCCCAATGAGGAACACATCAGCATCCTCCAGCTGGAATGACAAGTGGCCAACAGCTGCATTTATGGTCCACCTTAATTTAAATCTCCTTAGAATTTCCCCGTCGTGATCCATCCCAAACACTCAGTTACCATGCGAGATGCTTGTGTGGCATCTGGGAACCATTTAGGGTTCAGTGTTTCACTCAAGGACACTTCAGCATGTCGACCAGAGGAGCTGAGGACCAAAATGGCTACCGTGTGATTAGTGTGACCGGCTCTGCTTCCCCGAGCAGGCGGCATGCTGTTGGGGTTGTTATTGCTGTAACAATACATTGATCTGCATCAATACATCAGTTACATGATTGATGAGCCAATAGGATCGATTCATATTGATATAAATCCAATTTGGATGCAGTGTGGTGGGTGGACGGTGGAAAGAACGAGGCTGGTTACAAGAAAAGAAAGGAGGTAGTTAAGTTAAGTTACGTAAAACAATTGAAATCAGATCATTTCAAATGCGCTCAGAGCAAAAATGACTTTGTTCCTTGTTAGAAAAGAGAATATTTTCATGATTAAAAACATCCAAAAAAACCAATTTAAATAAACATTAAATAAATAGACAGGATTAAATGCTTTCAGTTCATAATCTGGATCATTTTCCTTTAAAAATCTCTGCTCCTGATTGTTGGAGGAGGCGCGGTAACGTTTGCACACACACTAACGTGCATGGTCGTATAGCGTCCTGCAGGTTTAGGCTTCATTCATCATTTGTTTTGTTTAATTTCAAACACGACTTGAGACAAACATGTACAAAATAAAACAACAAGGCCAACATGTACAAAAAAGAGTAGGTAGAAGTAAAGAAATGGATTTTTCCTACTCCTTTTAAACATTTACATTGTATTACATTGATAATTGTATCGTTATTCACTGAATGTCATGTGTGATCAAACGTGATTTACACCGTTAACACCGAGGTTCAGCAGTCTAAATGTCACACTTTCCTTCACTGGATTCCTTCATAAACAAGAGAAGTTGATTGTTTTGTTTTGTTTACTTTATTTCTCTAACAATAATACAATTCACATTAATCAAACATTGATTTCTTCAACATTAAACGAGACAAAAAGTGTGTCATGACCAACAGTTTTAACAACAGATAACCTGGAGCAAGAAACATGTAAAACCTGCGGGACCGTGACCCTGAAGGACCAGAGTCCGACTTGCAGTAAAAACTACAGAAAACATGAAACTCTGACAACACAATACGTTTTACTGTTGACTGAATACAAGCAAGACTTCCCCCTTTTTTTTAACATTTGTTATGTACACAGGAGTGACAATCTGAGCAGATATTTTTAGCAATCACTTCTATTGATCATCAAGAGTTCGTTGTCCATCTGAGCCGTTGAGGTGCTGAACTGTGGGTCATGAAAATAAACAGATTCTCTAAAAATATGAAGGAAAACGCTTTAAATTTGATGACTTTATATAAGTGGGAGTCTGATGGGAGATGAAGGGTGTTGCACAACCAAACTTACGTTGGCTGAGAAGTGCCAAACACATTTACATTTCAAAAACACAACAAATTTAAAAACAAACTGCATTGAGAAAACCCGTTTACATTTTCTAAACAAATGTGTTTTTTACAAAACTATTTGAAAATAAATGTTCATTTTAGGAAAAAAATTTGAGCCCGTCCATACGAAGAACAAAAACATGTTACCTGGCCGAAACCGACTCCACAAAAAGGGTGAGACATTGTTCATGAAACACGTTCTAGTTCAGTTCTTCTCCCCAAAGAACCGCCGCTGACTTCCTGCTTGTAGCTGAACTACAAATATTTTTTGAACTACAAGATGAGGTCATCACTGCGTCACTTTAGTTTTTTCTGGACGTTCCTTAAGAGACGCCTGTTATTTTGTTTCAGGATTTGTATTTCTGTTCTGCTACTTGTAGATTTATCTTGGCACTTGAACAAGTGTTTCCCTAAATTTAAATTTGTTTCCAAAAGTATTAATTCATTTCTTAAAATGTCTTTTTTTTTATTGCTCATGTGTTTCATTACATACAAAATTGTTTTCAAAATATAAATGTGTTTTCTCAAAGCAATTTTATTTCTCAATTTGTTAATGTCTTTTTTTTAAATGTAAATGTGTTTTGCACTTCTCAGCCCCCGTAGAAAATAAACAGCCGGATCCTTTACATACAGAGCATAGAACCAGCTAGAGGTTTGGCAGGAAGGAGTGTTAATGAGGCAGCACGATACAGACAAACCCGAAGGCAACCAAGCAGAAATGGATGCAGACATAAAGCAAAAGAGAGGTGAGAAAAAAAAGCTGCCGCCAGAACAGATTATTTATTACTAAAAAACAAGTCTGACCCTATTTGAACGCTCTGGGTGATCAGGGGTGGCTGCATCTCTCCACACTGTGTCCAGCGGTAACTTCTACATCATTAGATTTGCTGCTCCTTGGAAAATGATCTAAATGTAAGCCTGGCATAGTTTTTCTGTGTTCATTTTTCCAAATAAATGACTTTTGTCATGCAAGGCAGCGTGTTGCATATTGAGAGCGGGAGCAATTTATTCTGGAGACATGTTTGCGTGACATTGCCTCGGGCCAAAGCAAGATAAACCAATGAGAGTGTTCGGCTTAGCCTGCAGCAAAGCTAAATGTTACCGTAAAGCATGATGAGGCCTGATTTCTCGGTGTCATGTCCGCATACAGCAGTCATGAACTGAAGTACATGTTTCACTGATTTTACAAGAAAGTCATTTAGATTATGTGGTTAGAAACGCAACACAAGCAATCTGGGACGATGTTTCATCCCAGAAAAAGCACACGGTGTAGTGAACTGCTGCAACGTGCAGCTCAGCTTTTGTCTTTGTGTTTTTATCAGTTTTTAAGTGTTGTGTTACTGATGGATCGGCCACAGGATCCATCCTCGCTTCCCATCGGCATTCTGTGCAGCCCTGCATTTCAAGAGGCCGACTCCTCGACTCGCCTCTGGAAACTCCCAACAGAGCAACAGCGGCATTTATTGACCTACGATGAAGACAGATTTGACACTTTATGGTTTATTTTTCTACTTTAAGTCTTTTCAGCGACACCATTTTCTCAACATTAAGAGAAAGTTTCCAAATGAAATTCTCCGGGAGCAGAAAGAATTGCTTTTCTCTTTCAGGGAAGAAGATTAAGAGATATTGTCTTGTGGTTCGGCCGTAAAGCGCAGCACACACCACAGGTCACCCCTGGATTCTGCCGGGTCCAGCTGCAACACTTTATACCCTGTTTGATGTTTCACCAGATAAATGTTGACTAAAAATACGGACCAAGAACATTTCGGACTAGATGTCAGAGTACACGTAATGAATGTTAAAGCAGAGCAAACAACAGCAGAGAGAACGAGGATTAGAAATGAATGAAGTCCAGATTTGAACATCCTTTGTTGTGTAGTTTTTCAGCAGGACCTGGTCTGAAGTGCTCCGGAAGAAAAAAAATCCCCTTAAATGAGCCTTATTTTCATTTTCACACACACAATTAAGGTTTCACGAATCAGAAACAGTGTGTTAACGACTCTACAAGCTCCTCAGGATAATTCCGTCCACATTTTAACATCCTAAGCCATGTTCAGCAGGACCTGTTCACCACTGTGACAACGCACCTACATGCCAAAAATCTGCTTCTCTGGCTAAGATAATGCCAAATTCTGATTTTGATGTGACATAAATAATATCTTTCATATTTATGTTAATACATTTAAAAATTTTTTTACTTGTAACTGTATTCCAGTTAGTGATAAAAATTCACCCCAAATTACGAAAATATTGATATTTTAATATGAAAGTTGATTATTGAGCGTAAATAGCTGGTATCAGATGGAATCGATATTTCAGTATCACTAGAGCGCAGTCCCACCAGCAGGCAGAGAGCGTGTGCCAAAATATAACCGCTAAAAACTAGCTTCGCTACCTAACCCTCCATCCCACCAACAAAACCCCCGTCGCCTACATTTACAGATATGGAGCCTTCGGCCCGTCCTCACTAGCTGCACTTCCATCACCCCTAGAATTTCACAAAACCTAAATATTTCAATAAAAATCTGGTGATGGAAACCCCCACATTTAAAAAAAACCCTCTCAAATATCGCTTAAAGGTTTTATGTTCTCATGTTCTCAACACCATTCTATGGAAACATATCGCAATTATACTTTGTCAAAATTCTAGAAATATCGCTTTTATTATGTGAAAAAAATTCAAAATTCAAACAGAGTAAGACCACCAGGAACCCGGGGGGGGGGGGACTGACGTCCGAAGTTGAAGGTGAACTCTGCACTTCCCCCTGGTGGATGTGTCGACTAACAACAACACCAACAGAAGTATGAGGGCAGTTATGAACCTTTAGCTAACTTTCGGGGGGGGGAGGGCTGCAGCAGTCAAAATAGTTTGACTCTCTTCTTAATGTTCTTAGGTGAGTAGAGAGAACAGATCACATCCTCATATGAGCAAATTCTACAATATTCCACGTTTTCCTCACCACTGAAATGATTAAGTCCTAGAATAAGACCAAACAGCGGACGTATGAATATCCAGACCATAACACATCTACCGAGCAAACATGATGAATTATGGCTTTTTCTTATTGCAACAGAACTATAACAGCGTTTGTTGCACCAGGTCAGATTGCAGAGACACAGGATGATAGAAACAGGCCAATTACTAACATCTTACTTATGAAACATGAGGGCACAGCATAATGAATCAGTCATTATACTACAATGAAACATAAAAATATAAAAAGAATAACACTAATGGGACCAATTGTTCTTTAAATAAAGGAACAGATGTTCTACATGACGACTAATAAACTACATTTCTTGCTTTCTTCTGACAGATTTCTGCTGTATTTAATGTGGCTCAGAAATTTAAAGCTCATGTCCTCATTTACTAGTTAATTTGCAGCAAAGTTTGAAATGCATATCAGAATGAAAACAGGACTAATCCATCTGATTTCTGGTAGCAGGGGTATGACAGCAGCCAGCAGTCGGAGGGAGGGGGGGTGTCAGAGATGGAGGCTGCAGCCAGTGTTTCTGGCACAGGAAGAGAGCGATGCTTCAGAGGTCTTCTCAGCAAAGGCCAGCACGGCTGACAGGCTGGTCAATAATCACAACCACACGGCTTCACTCACTGCCTAATGAGACTAATTAAACATGCCATTAAAACACACACACGCTGCACAGCCAACTTGATACAAATCCATGTGTATACCCACATTTGCATCCACAAAGGAACTGTGTGCTCCGTGTTTGGGTTTGTGGATGAGTGTTTGTGCATTATGCAAGATAAACAATCTGTTGCTCATTCTGTTTGATTAGCAGCAGTGACAAGCATCACATGGATGACTCTGACCACAAAAACAACACTGTGTGATGCTAACAGTGCCTCTCAGTAAGCCACTCGTTCCAGGGTCGCGGTCGGCTGAGGCACCAAATCCAGTTTGGTTTCATCAAATGTGTGACACCGATAACGGAGAACACTTATAGCACATGTATCTAACGTTTTGCAAACGTCCAATGAGCTTTCTTTTTAATCACTTTAAGAGCTCTGGACCGAAAGCTGTGGTGGGAAAAGATGTTTTAAATCATCAAAGTGCTTCACTTCTGCTGTGGCTGTGATTCCCCGTACAGAAAAACCACATGAATGTCACATGGCAACCACATGTGAACCATGTGTCTCAACTACATGTGCATGTGGTTCTCATGAACATGTTCCAAAACCACGTTTACACATGTGGAACAGACATTAAAATGTGTTTTTTTAATGTTCGTGACTTTAAACCATGTAGTGTAGTGTTCAACCTTTTATTCTGTTTATACTTGTTCTCGTATATCTAAATGGGAAGGTTGAAGTGGGAAATTTACTTGGTTGCAGTTTGGGACTTGACCACCAGATGTCACTGTATCTCACATACTGAGGCTTTAAAAATCCCCATCATCAAAAATATATAATCATTTTCAATTTCATATTCCTTCATATTTGACAATCCTTTTTAACCACAACATGTCTTTAAACTTTGTTTGTTTGAATGACTGAGATATGAGCTACGTTGCAATTCGGGGTCTGGTATTTTCCGTACTACAAGGCGCACCTAAAAACTTTAAATTTTTCTCAAAAATCGGCCATGCGCCTAATAATCTTATGTGCACCTTATGTGTGCACTGAGTTCCAAAATCTGTAAAAATGTTATTGTGAAGAGGGCGACCCGGTACTAGAAGGTCCTGATGAAGACGACGACCCGTTACTAGAAGGTCCTGATGAAGAGGACGACCTGGTACTAGAAGGTGGACCTGATGAAGAGGACGACCCGGTACTAGAAGGTGTACCTGATGACAAGGACAACCCGGTACTAGAAGGTGGACCTGATGACAAGGACGACCCGGTACTAGAAGGTCCTGATGAAGAGGACGACCCGGTACTAGAAGGACCCAATGAAGACAACGACCCGTTACTAAAAGGACCTGATAAAGAGGAAGACCCGGTACTAGAAGGTCCCGATGAAGAGGACGACCCGGTACTAGAAGGTCCTGATGAAGAGGAAGACCCGGTACTAGAAGGTCCTGATGAAGAGGGCGACCCGGTACTAGAAGGTCCTGATAAAGGATTTAATGTAAAATTTAATGTAAAATTGGAAGGAATTCCCTCATGACATTTTTAAATCATCCAATTTACAAGAATGTGAATCCCTAAACATAAATCCTCAAACTAATGCTGCCATCTTGCTGTAGGAATACCAGCATAGCTGTAGATGTGATATTTTGCAGTGTTTGTGGTGGCGTTAGATCAAGACTTCCAGATCGTGTTAAGTTCACTCAAATATTTGTTCATGGGATTAAGAGCCGTCTTCCATTAATGGATTTTGAATTAAATCCTTTGCCCTCTCATCGTGTTGTAGTGGCATCCATTGGAGAGCATTTTGGGTACCATGACACCCCGCGAACAAAATCTAAACATTTCGTCATTGTCCAGAATACTTTGAACAGAAGCTAAAGAAAAACACAATTATACCAGGATCTTTGTTCCCTGTGGCAGATTGGCCATGTGCCAGCTTTAAAGTGCAGTGGAGAAGTTTAAAGTCAACTCACTCCATCACAGCTTCCAGCCTCGTCCTGTCAATATAATGACAGTCAAACTTTGTCCTTGTCCATCTCTGTTGGTGCATTACCCTCCAGGCAGATGCAGCCGAAGACCTCACAGAGATTTGTTATCTCGTAATGCTTTAGCCGAAAGACAACAAAAACTGAGACTATATAAAAACCTCCACATAGTTTTAAAGGACATGGTGACACTTGTATTATGTTCTGGACAGTTTTTAGGTAAGCAATCATCATCTGGTCCACACCTGGAAAAAACAACGCTGATCAGAAAAAGAGATAATATCATATTTTGAGATGAAGTTGATAAACACATTGAATCCAATGTTTGTATGAAAAAGTAATCCTAGAATCAGGTGTTACAGGTAAACGTGTGCAAGGAACAAGTGATTAGGATTCTTTACTATGAGGAGATAATAGAAGCTCTGATGGCAAAATTATTCCTAACTCAAAAATAATGCCCACCATGGCTTGACGGAGGTCTGCGCCCTCAGACGGCTTCTAGTGTTTATGTTGTTTTTGGTTGTTTCAATGTTCAAATCTTGAAACTGATCAATGTTACTTCAGTGTTCCTCACGAAGTCATAAAAAAAGGAAGGTAAGCCAAGGCTTTTATGAAAAGACAGAGTTAAGGCCCTTTTATGCTCGATGCAGAAGACGGACACTTTTGTCCATCTCCCGCATTGTTTGCGTGTTTTTTGGGTCTTGCAGATCCGTCGCTTGACGCAACAAACGGAGCAATACCACCGGAAACAGCAGGGGCAACTTGAGCAGTACAGCTGACATCCGACCAACGAAATGCTGGACCATTTCTGTCTCTAAGAATCGTGGAATTCGACATAGACGGCGTGTGGGTCCAGGACCTTTAGAGGAAGCCATAGATGGAGCGTCCAGGACTCTTAGAGACCCTTACAAGAATCGATAAATGGAGTGTGGGTCTAAGATCTTTGGGGATATGTGTGTTTTTGAGTGGCTGGGTAGGCTGTGACATCAGTGGTCGGGACTAAGTTAAATACGCCCAACGGAGGCAGGTCTGATCAATCTTCCCAGACCTTCAAGCAATTAACAGTTTTTGCTAGCCAGCCTGGTTTCTTGTACCACTAATTAAAAGTGGCTCAGGTGGTAGAGCAGGTTGTTTAATGACCGGAAGGTTGGTGGTTCGAATCCTGCTCCCCCTGTTAACTGTCGTTGTGTCTTTGGGCAAGACGCTGTACCCTCCTTACCCCCAGAGTTGGTATCACTAGTTGTGTTTCCATTACTCCTAGAATTGCGCAAAACCTAAATATCGCAACAAAAATCTGGTAATGGAAACACCTACATTTTGAAAAACCTCTCAAATATCGCAAAAAGGTTTTAACGCTCCCAGGAGGAGGTTTTTCAGACGTATCGATATAGAAGTATTTAGCAGAAGTGTAATGGAAACACCTTTTCTGCATTTTCACTTCAGTGGCGTGGGGGCGTCATGTGACCAGTTTGTTTACAGGAAAGATGGCTCGGGATGTATGAATGGAGTTGGAGACGGGATTTTTTTTTTACAAATAACTAAACAGAAAATACAACTGTCATCCCTGATCACAAACAACAGCGACATTCTCCAAAACATAAAATGTTTTGTATATCCATCTTCCTCAGGGTGGAGTCTCACGGGACGAGATTTTACGTGAATTACGGCTTATGCGCTAAACACCATTCAATTGAAGCACCGGCATATCGCTATTGTACTTAGTCGAAATTTCAGAAATATCGCTTTTATTTTGTGAAAAGCTGTCATGGAAACGCAGCTACTGGTGCATCACTGGTGTACTCAGATGTAAGTCGCTTTGGATAAAAGCGTCTGCTAAATGACTGTAGAATAGAATAATTGTAATAAATTCTTGGACTAAGTTCCTAGTAAGTTATGCAATTGAACTGTGTACTGCTCGGTCTTTTGGCGCCCGGAGGAGGTCCCAGGACTTTACAACTCTGCAGGTGGGTTAAAGATTAAGGGTGTTGAAATAATGGTGTGTTTATAGCGGCACATTACCGCCACCAACCGGTGTCTAAAAGTGATGTTAGAACACGAGAGTGAACTATGAACTCAGCACTGCCCTCTAGTGGAGGAATTGACTGAACTACCATGGCAACGTAAAAAACCAATGGAAGTATGAGGGTGGCAACGTATGACAACGTTTGAATCGGACGTTCATATTTATGTAAGTAAGGAAGCATAAATGGGACTTTAACAGCGATCACTTGGTTAAAAGTGCGTAAACCATTTTACTTCACGTGGTCAGGGTCCCTTTCCATTAGCTTCTGCTATGTTACTTATGTAAATTTAAGCTCATGGGACGATAAAAGTTGCAGCTGCTCGTTTTCTTGTCAATATTTCTGTTTCTAAGCAACAGCCGGTGAGTTGAGCTCATTTTAACTTGAGCTAATGTTTTAGCTCCATTCACCAGGATGTCCTAGCAAGCTCTATGATGAAGACGACTTAGACTGGGCTGCCGTAGAGAATCTCAGCCTTGATAAGAGAGTAACAGTTTGTTTAAATCAATCACAGCAAAGACACTAAAAACACCAAAATACAAACTTACGGGAGCAGAAACAATGCAGGGTTTTGGTCGTAGCTGTTTTCTCATACTGACACATGAAGAAGTTATTGACTCCATGTTTTCATCTGCTCGGCCTTGTAGAAGCTCATCTGGAGCAGCAGCTCGAAATATCAGAGCTTATTTTCAAAAGCTTCAATCTTTCTTAGATAACATCAGGATCTTTCATCACGTAGCTCAACTTTTAGTTCGTGAAAAACTGTGAAAATGGTGGAACAACTTTAGCATCTTTGGTTTGTTAGAGTACTTTTTTCATTTTAAGTCATGAATTGTTTTTCATTTGTAGAAAGAAAAAACAGTTTGAAGCTGTCAAACTTTTGTAGAGAAAACAATAAAAACACGGAATACGGGTCAGGTTCAGGTTTAGGTTTAGCAGTTCTAGCTGGAATCAGCTGTTTTGGGTGTAAAGTTGGCAGAACTCTAATGTGTTGTCACATCTCAAGGCAGCAGGAACAAACCAAGAGTCTAACATCTACACACAGATAAACATTACATATACATTACTCCTAGAACAAAGAAAGCTTATGTGGAATTAATGTGGTGCAACTGGTGCCATAAAACTTTTAATCCAGAAGCTTCACATATCTTAAACTGTCATGTTGGTACCTTCCATGCTGCAAATAAAAGCCACTATCTTCTTCGATGTGAAATGATTTGACTGCTGTGCACGTAGTACCGAAACAGAGCTGTAGGCAGTAGAGGCCGACAGCTTTATTGGCCGGCCAATATATCGGGCCGATATTTGCATTTTTATCCTGGTATCGGCATCAGCCGAAACGAAGGCTGATACCTCTGATATCAGTTTATACTGCCGATATCAGCCGATACGCCGATATCTGCAATATCGCCGATAGCATGGCAGTCTAAATTTAAAAATAAAGCACTTATTTCAGTGGCTACTTTCATGTTTGATTTCATAGACCCTTAATGCAGGCCCTCTAAGTAGTTGTCCCAGAATAACATTAAAACGAGTCTTTTTAAAATCAAACTATATGCATCTGTAATATTGATGTGGATCTCTTCCAGAGACTGCCATGAACATTCTCTGATATATTTAAATGCATATTAAACCCACTCCAGTTAAATTTCAACTGTTTAGGCACATGGTATGTTAAACTTGATATTTCACAACCAAAATGTAATTTTTTTAAATAAAAAGATTCCATTGTTTTTAATATTTGTTGAATAATGTAGATAAAAAATAAAAACAATCCAATGGTACAAGGGTCTTGTCAATT
>JBBBVU010000016.1:24459890-24470889 GCA_037177055.1 Atherinosoma microstoma
GATGTCTCTGCAGTACACAATCGGATTCCTGTCTCCGCCTCATAATGGATACCACAAATCAGACTGCAGTATAATAATTATGAAAGTTGAATGAAGGTTGTGTGTGTGTGCATGAGATCAGGTGTGTGTTTTCATCTCAAAATCTGGGCTCATGTTAACTTTCCCATCTGACTCGCCTCTGGTCCCAGCTACGTTTACATGGACGAATATTTCATCTATACGATTGAAATCAATCTGATCGGAGATTCCAGCCGACACGTTTACACGGATTCTGGATAAAATGATTCGATCCGATGTGTGTTTATATTATGGACAGATTCAACACATTCTAACACTTTCTGGACATGTTCTGTGCTACTAGTTCAGGAAAAAGGGTGTTTTCCTTTTTTTACCTTTTGAAACTTTTGACCGTCAAAAAGCCACGTGGTTCAAGCATGCATAGAAACAAAATCCACCCGGAACTGATCGGAAGGAGCGTGTTTACATGCTTATTTATTCCTGCTGATCTGATCGTGAAAAGGTTTAACCCCCCCCCTCCATCGGATCGAGGCCGATCGGATCAGCTGAGGTGTTTATATGATACATTTTTATCCTGATTGGACGTTTGATCGGATCATCAGTGCTCCATGTAAACGCAGATACTGATACAGGTAGTTGTTGAAGAGAAACTGAAAAGCCAAAAAAATAAAATAAAATTTGATTTAAAACTGGAGAACTTGGCCTCCTCAGTTTCCAGCCCTTAAAGCTGATGCAACACAGCGGTTAACAAGGATGTGTTACAAATCTCTGCAGGCGGCATCAAATTCAAAATAAGTTCACATTTGGCAAAACAAAATTCCTTATTTAAGTCAAATATGGGGTTTAAATGATTAATTAACGGTTGCATTCTGCTGTAGGAACTAATAACAGCAACATCATCCAACACACTGCGATGCCATGAAAACACTAAGTTGTAAGAACAACTCGTTTCAAGTCTCATGCAAGATCAGTGTTGTGATGCCTGTTTTTGACTCCACAGTCAGCTGATGTTAGTATCATCACACAGAAGTCCTTCAGGGTCGAGCTGACTGACTGGAACTGACAGACGGGTCGTGTTGTGGTCACAACATTAGCATTTTGTGACTAGGGACTGAGGATGTGCACGGCATGGGTCGGCTGACACCAGATTTTATAATGATATATTTAAAAAAACAATATGAGGAGATGTGTCAAACTGATGTATTGATCTGAAACAAGCAGCCATAAACAGCTTTAAGCCAGAGTGGAGGTAGAGGGGAAGAGGAGCTATGGCACCTCCTGTGTGCTGCGGCATCAGGATGATTGAGGGGGGGGAAGAGGCTGTGACCCTCCACACACATTTACACACACACCCCCCCTCTGTGTCCTGACAGGACCCTCGCTGTGGCGGAGGGAGGCCGGCCAAAGCAGCGTTTGATTGATGGGAACTCGTCTCCTTGTTGCTTCCTCCTCCTCCTCCCCCTCCCCTCCACCAGTCTACCCTGATTGCTTTCTGTTTCATTTCATCCTGTGCCCATCACTCTCTCAAGTCCTTCTCTGTTTTTTTTTACAGCCTACTTATGATAATAGAGAATGGCACACATACATATTATACAACTCCAACCCCCAAATACTTCACATGCAAACATTTCTAATCATATGAGGATGTTTAGGCAGCAGAGACGGAGGGGTGGATATTCCATTCATGCTTTAGGAGACAGAGATGAAACAGACAGATGACGACTAGGTGAATTTATACGTAACAGTACACCTTTGTAGCAGTGGCTAGCTAACATAGCATTGTGGAAACCGTAGCACTGAAAACAATATAAACAAAGGGATATAACTGTAGAAGAGTTACAGATGGAGTGAAGGTTTATTTAAAATTAGCTCTACATTTAAAGAGAAACTATTTTTTGTGTCCACTGAAATGCACAGAAGTCTGTTAGCATTTATAAAAAATAAACAAATGTTAGCATTAGATAAAACCCAGTCACTGATCCTAAAATAAATATTATTAAAAACCCTTTAACATCCTTTAATCTCTGCCAGCTTTAAACAAGTTTTAAGTCTTTTACCACTTTCATAAAATCTGAATCTCAGCTAACTGATGCTAACTGCGCTAACAAGAAACTTTCTCTCGTTGAATCTTAAAACATCTCTGCTACCAAAAATGGTCGTTGTTATGATGAAACATAGCAACAGAGAGACGAAGTTTGTGTCTATTTCTGGCAGCAGGACAGAACATATAAAGGAAGCTTTCTCTGTATCGGTTCGATTTGACTCGGAGGTCGGAAGTCAGACTGTTGGACAGAAACTGATCATGTTTGTGTTCAGTTTTTAGCCCAAGCTGCTGCTCTCTGGGTTTAAGTGTCGCCTTCTCTCTTCCTTACAGACAGGATCCTACAGGATCAGTATTCTTTTCAGCTGCTGTGTAAAATGTCATTTAAAGCAAAATGCAAATGGTTTAAACTGTGCAGGCAAAGCAAAGCAATGGACCCAAAATTTAATTTGTCAATCTAAGATGTCGTTCTATACGAAGTGAATGACATGAGAGACCTTCGACACCTGCAATGTGTATGTGCAGGCACCACCGATCAAACGATCTGACTAATCACGTTGAAAAACTTTCAGTTTTGCGCTGGTGGGCCGTGAAGGCTGCATGCAAGGAAGACGTTCTGCTAGCCGCTAGCCTGCAGTGAAAGTTATGAAGAAGTATTTAAAACGAATAAATGAAGAGAAAATGTAAGCATCTAGCAGCCACACACCCAACACTGGAGGGAAAGCCGGGGAATTTTTAACAAACAAACAAACAAACAAAGAAAATGAGCTACAGATGCAGAAAACGTCTGTCATGTCTGTCAATAAATAATAATTAAATAGTATTCTAATTAAATGTTTTGTATTTAAATATTTGAATTAACCATAAATTGATTTACTTTTATTTAATTTGAACCTTTTATTATTTTGAATATTTTAATCACTTCATCATTTTATTGATCAAATTGCCATTTTTTTCCACTAGTTTTTTTTCCAAGTCCCACTTTTGTTTTTTTATTTTGCTGTAGTAAAATCTGACACAGATTTTGTGTTTATAAACCTGACTTGAGCTTTTAGATTCTTTTCTTGTAGTAGCCTGATTTTATTCTATGAATTATTTACCTATTGGCCATCTTGTATGTGCAGTTTCACATACATGTGATATATAAATGTCTTTGTCATGATCTCATTGCATCAGGTCATATTTTACAAGGTTTTAGCTGTTAAACTGTAAATGGATGTGGTTTAGTTATTGAATACAAATTAAACCAAAAGTGGGATCAATTAAACCAATACAGTGTTTGAATGGGCCCCTGGACCACTTTGTACTGGAAAAGTTGGGCCCCAGTGTAGAAAAGGTTAAGAACCTCTGCGCTAAAGCATCAAATCTGTGGGAAACATCTGGATGGCGTCATATGCTGCTCAAAAATGGATTGGTCTAATTCAAGAATAGAGAGAGCCGTTGAAGGTATGCATGGGTAACTTGCATAATTTAACAATATCCAATATTAAAAGATGAAGAAGATGTGGCTTCCAAAAATAATTACTAATTTTAATTGATCAGACCGCAGGACAATTTTCCACTTGACCTTTCAAATGCACATGCAGGTAAAAAGTCTAAATCTTGTTTCTGCTGGATCTCTTGTAGCGATGGTATCCTGATGAGTTTTCTGAACCCATGGTGTTGGTTTTTAAAGCTGTATGAGCGTCTAAAGATCATAGCTTTTCTCTATTAGTTTTAGTCCTGTCCTTGTGTACAAGGATATTTTCATGATAAGTAAAATAGATGAGAAAAATTCCCAAGTCATGTCCAGTTTTAAGTTTAGAATATCTGGAAAAGCTTTTCAACCTTTTTCTATCATCAAGTTAAAAAGCTGGGATTTCAATATTTGATATATTGTCTTTGTATTATTTGAGGTTTCATGTGAGCTTTAAATATGATCTATCATGAGAGACTCATCATGTAATCCACTTTTCTCAGTCTATCTTTAACCTATCATTTATGCACATGTCCCCACAGTCTATTATTAATATCATGGCAGAAACATAAAGTACTGCTACCTTCATTCAGACAAATATTCATCCAACAACAAGTGATAGCAGTGTGGTGTGATGTTTTACCCTTCTGGGTCCATTATTCTTCAGTTCAAACACGTCCATAGTGTAGTTGACCCTGCGGCCATAGTGGTCAAACTGGACATTACCTGTTAATCCCTGCAGCCGGACCTGCACACAGAGGAGAAAACAACAAATACACACCATGATGCGAAGCACTTAACAATAACAGCTGCTAATACAGAGAAAACCTGCAGAAAATGACTGCATGTGGTTCATATTTAGTAGGATTAGATGCAAGCTTAAAGAATGTATTTGTTTATTTGCCTTCATTGACATAACTGTGCAATTATCCAAACATCAGATGGCTGGTTTGAGGACATTAAAAAGAATTAGCGATGCACTGATTGCAGTTTTCTGGCCGATCTCCGATCTTTAAGAAGCCTCACCTGCCGATTCTGGTTTTGGCCAATGCCAATTTTTTTTTTTTAATAACTGATCGCTCACGGCTAAAATGTTCCAACATCATTTTATTGAAAAACAATCAGCAATACTTGTGAAAACATACAAACTATGTTCTCAAATCTAAATGGAAAGGTTGGCCAATGAGGTTTGTTGTATTGAACGTTTTGTTTGCGGCCCCACCACGACTTATTCCGGCGTTGCATGAATTACAAACTGCAAATCTTTGCTCTTTTTCTTGTACTGCATAAAATTTACCGATTTCTCGTAAGGATCGGCCGATCACCGATCCCCCAAAATTAAGGTAATCGGTGCACCCCTAAAAAGACCAGTTGAATATTTTGGGAAATATGTGTTTTTTCCAGGATATAAAGCTTCATTCATAATTCTGCCTCCACTCATGCAAACTCACTCTACCAAGCCTGGCTATGGCTAAGGAGGAAGCTGGGAAGGTGGGGGCCAAACAACACCTAAAGCATTAACAGGGGGTGGCAGGGAGAAATCCCTCTCATTGCTCCACTACTAGGAGATGTACTGGGGTTAAAGGAGCGAAACATCTGGGATTGGTGGTCCCCAGCTCATGACCCAGATTTAGTTGGCATCAAAGGTGCCCAAAGGCCCCGGTGGAGGAGTGCTCAGCACGTAGACCAGGAAGCTGTATCTTCATAAGTCCAGGATTTAACCTTTGAGCCCTATAGGCCCCAGATTTGGGGCTTTCAGTCAGCACTTATCAATCATAGAGCTAAACAATGTAAATGTAGCAGCAGAAGCTGAGCTACAACAGAGGAAAAACCTTTTAAAATTTTTCCAAACACAATTCCAATCATTACTAAATGAAGTACAATATATCAAACGTATTTATGGGGCGCTATGACGACCCACATGCAACATTTCTGGCTCCACAGCCACATAACTGGATCCAAACCAACCAATATTCCAAAGAGTTATTTTCTTTTTTAGGTGAGGATTTTATTTTTCCTGTTTGCCATCTTAACACATATACTGTGATTTACACATATTCCCTTTAGTATGACACCAACCTATTCAAATACACTTAGTGGTTGCGAAGATCTGCTCTTTTTATCAAGAGGATGCAATTTCGGGCAAAATAGGCTCAGGGTTCAAAGGGTTAAAGGTTCCACCCTGCATTCAAAGATGTAAAAACATGTGAAGGATCAGACTGTAAAGATCAGAGCAAATCCATCATGAAGCCAGTGGAAACATCCGAGTTATCTTTCAAACAAAGATGTCTCCTCCACAAACTATCTGCTATCAGTGAGAAACACAGAAATCCTCCACGGAAGCTGATTTCCTGTGAATCGTTGAAAGAGGACGAGTATCTTCCTCACCTGTTTGAGAGTACGCTCCATGTCGATGCCCTGGTTCCACGGGGCGGCGGGGTTAGCGAGGCAGTCGCCAGCGTTCCCCCTTCTGGAAATATCCACCTTCTGCCTTCGCAGGTTCCTGAAGGCCTCGGCCATCACCATCACCCCGTCATATGTTAGCGCCGAGGTGTACTGGGAGACAGGAGGTGATCAGAGACAGAGACGTTAGCGTGTGAGGACACAGGTGGGACTCGTGCACATGTTTCGGCTACTGCATTAGGAATAATTTGACTGGTAGAGGCAGAGAGCATGTGATTATTAAATTGCAGACCTTGTACACCTCTGTTTTGGCTATGCAGCAGTGGGGATACACAATAGGAAAAAGGTATGAGGCCAATTAAATGCTGATTTAGCCAGACAGGTGTAATGTTCTGCTGGTCAGATCTTTTCAAAAACAATCTGCGCAAGGCTGCCTCTGAGAGTACACAGAGTTTTCTGCAGGGCCAAGCAGTACGACATAACGGCTTAGCTGTTACAGAGACGCAGCAGTTTTACTCCGCTCATTATTTCTGGAAATAGAAAGGACGACAAGGAGAGAAGAGCATATTCCCCTTAGTATACGCCTCCCAATTTTCCCTAATCTATCTTTGACCCGAAGACTCTGCTTTGCCTCTGATTAGTTGGGCCCACAATACTGACGCTCTCCCTCCAGAGCTACGCATTTGCCTAAAACTCACCTCTGGCACGACGCAGAACTAATTGAGTGAATGACAAAAAGGCAGCAAGACTGAGAGCGAGCGGCGGGGAGGGGAAAAACGAGGGAAGAGGCGAGTGTTTTGTCCAGCCGGGAAGCAGCCTGGCATTAATTATCCCGGCTAGCAGGAGTTCATTAACTTTGCCTCCGGCTGGGGGTGAATCCTATTCATTAGCCCACTGCTCACTGTGACATTATGGCTTTCAACAGAGACTGCTGCACTTTGTCCCCTGTTGCTATTTGACAATCTGCCCAAAGTAACAGTCATGGAGACAAAGAGTGAAGGTGCGGGACAGACTCACCAACAGTTTTTCACTGCTATCCATCTCCCTATAACATCTATATGATACATTTCTGAGTGACCAATGCAATGATGTCCAGCTACAGTCCTGTCCATGCATCGTCCAACTCTGTCCACACCCATTTATACTGATTAGGGATAGGAGGTTAGCAGCCATTAAGCACATTAACCTTCAAAACTCCAAACCATTTCATTTTTTTTATGTAAACCAGCCTGTAGAAGCTGAACCTTTTAATCCCAGTCACCATGGCGACATGATGTCTCCACGACAGCCTCAGGTGTCAGATGATGAGGCTAAAATGATGTAAAATTAATGTATCAATAGATATAGCACCATAAAGGCCAACTAGAAGAAGAAAACAGAATTTATATAGTGATTTATTGCTATTTTTATTCCTGAACTTATTTTGATATTCAAATGAAAAACAATCTCTTTCTTTTTTATGATCAAAAATGGATATTATGGAATCATCCATCACCGTATCCCATCGGTGACACGCGGTGGTGGGACGAGTCGCTCAGGTTCGGTGAGAAACGAACCTGAGCAAACGGACTATCCAGAAAGAAAGAAAGTGACGTAACTCAACAAGGATCAAGCATCAAGAAGAAGAAGGTGATGAAGAGTCTGTTTGGACGGGAAGAGAAACAAAGTGTGTTCTGCACATCACAGGAGCATTAGGAATCCCAAGACCAGAGTCCTGCATGGGACCACAGTCCTGCACGGTACCACAGTCCTGCAGGGGTCCAGAGTTTTGCACGGGTCCAGAGTCCTGCACGGGTCCATAGTCCTGCACGGCTCTAGAGTCCTGCACCGGTCCAGAGTCCTGCAGGGGTCCAGAGTCCTGCACACGTCGAGAGTCCTACACGGGTCCAGAGTCCCACATGGGTCCAGAGTCCCGCAGGGGTCCAGAGTCCTGCATCGGTCCAGTTTTACCAACCTAGACTCACCAAAACTGCTGATAAAACCCGATCAGTTAATAACTTCTATTGAAATCCGGACCAGACGATGTATAATTCGTGACCCGATCCGCAGGTTAACATTTTATTTTCATTGCTTTACTCTTAATAATTTGTTCGTATATTTAATGTGGTTGTGTTGTTTTGTCAAAAAACTCTCGTCATGTAAACAAAATAATGAAAATAAAATAAATCTCCCTCCGCCCTCATTATACTTAACCTACGACATTTCAACCCAGTTTTCTTCTTCCTGCTTCTTCATTATGAATCAGGATGTTTTGGGGAGTTCTATCGTCTAGCGAGCGAGCAGCGACGTTGTCCAGGTGCTTTGGTCCGCTCCAGGTAAGTCCAGGTGGAACACAAACCAAACCAAAGGACGGTGGGAAAGTGGAACTATGGTGGTGGGAACGCCTCCTATGACTCTGTCCTAATCAATCTCCTTTATACTGCATCGTCCTTATTCATGAAGAGACCTCCGATAACTACAGCCTGAAACAAATGTGTGCAAAATGACAACTTTTTTATCTTATTTTATTCTTATTTTATCATCAACTTCGCTCTAAAGGATCTATGCCTCCTTCCACTGGCAAAAAAACTCTCCCTCCATTTAAGCTCCTCCTCTCCTGCTCGGCATCACCTCCCGGGTCATCGCCCAGCTGACTGAAAAGGAGCGAAAGGCCACTTTCAATCTATCAAACAAGAAGCATAAACTTTACAGGACTCCCTCATCACTTGAGCAGACTCTGAGGCAGCATGGGCATGAGGCGGAGCTGGACATGCTGCATGGACTCTGATGGCTTTCATGTCATTTGGTAATTATTAGCCTTGCTAGAAAATCTGATCTGAGATGCTTTTAGCCGTCTCCACATGTCACATGACTCATACTTTGCACATCACAGCCGTCCCTCCGGAGTATCTCATCATGCCGGATCCATCATGTCCATCTTTAAGGACAGAAAATACTGACAATACATTAAAAACCGTCAGATCTGGTGCGATACTTCTGTTATTATCTGACTTTAAATTTCATCTTGTATGTTTTGGAGCATTTTAAAATCTCACGTCTCTTGTAACACATCGGTATACTGCCACTGTAAATTCTGTCAACGAGGACAAATGTTTGGGATAAATGTTCAATAATATTGCTAATAATTCAGAGTTAATAATCCCTATTCTATCTATCAATCAATCAATCAATCAATCAATCAATCAATCAATCAATCAATAAATCAATCAGTCAAACAGTTAGAATTTAATGGAAATCTATTTTGTGATTGATGTTGAACTTTGACCATCGACTCTGATCGTTGAGTCCAGACGAATGTTTGGGAGAAGATTAGAAAAAAAAGCTGGAGATGTTGAGTTAACTTGATCAGGATTTATACTCTGCTCATTTCCAGGTTTTTATTTCTTGTTTTTGCTAAATTCCTGCGTAGTTAAAAAAAAAATTGTAATGGGTGAATTTGTAAATATGTAAAATTCATAATCTGTAGCTTGTGTCTCGGTTCCCAATAACAATCTGGTGGAGGTTGGGATAAATTCAAACTGATCATTATTACCTCCGGCAAGGCAAGGAGGTCATTGGCGCAGGTCTGTCCGTCTCTGTCTGTCTATCTCTCTGTCTGTCTGTCTGTCTGTCTGTCTGTCTGTCCATCTGTCTGTCTGTCTGTCTGTTAGCTACATAACTCAGACACTAATGGACGGATTTTGATGAATCTTTTAGGAAATCTCTGAACTGGTTTCAGGAACAACTGATTAGATTTGGGGGTTGATCCGGATTACCGTCTGGATCCAGGAATGTTTTTAACTCTAGAGCCTCCAACATTGCAATACCCCCTAGAACCACCAGAGGGGGATGTTCTGACACCCTGCCGGCACAGCATTAATAAATGATAAAGGAAGAGTTTACAGAGGACAGTTTTTTCACTTTGAATCTATTTTATCATCAGAGTAGACAAAGATTCAATAAATCAATAATCATTGATCAGCATGTGGGGTTACTTTGGGTCAAATACTTCCTAGCTTTCAACATTCACTCATCAGCTAACATAGAATCAAATTACATCATGTTATTTTCAACACAGTGTTAATATATTTTCTAATTGAGAAAGAATAGAAAATGTGATAAAGAGCAAAGTTTTATCTCAAAAATAAATGTCTTTATAAGTTTTTCTCCGTTTTTTGTTCAAAATGACATTTTTTTTAACAAAAATGACCAACATTCACTTGTTGAAGAATGAATGAAGATTAAAAAAGGTTTTCCTTGTTTAGATTATGTTATTTCTTCTGTTATATTCAGTGTTTAACACAACATTTGTGTTAAATATATTCTTTAAAAAATGAAGATTTAATAGTTAAATGTTCATGCTGCACCTTCTACCTCTAACAGTGGAAATGATGTGTTTACATGATGAAATCCTCCTGCTCGTATCAGTGCACGAGCACACATCAGTGCACGATCAGTGCATCAGTGCATCAGAGCACGTTCTCCACAGCTACACATCAGATATTACTTTTCTAATTCCAAGATGAATTGAGCTGCTTTCCTGCGATCAGTAATGAGTCTCTTAAGGCCGAGATAAAATTTTCCTTCTCCAGTGTGTTCCAGGTGAATTTACACATCTTGTAATTTTCTCATTTATTTTGGGAAAGTTATTTAAGACAGGATGCAGAAAAAAACTTCATAATATCGAGGTCATGCCGCTCTGCACCAGTAAAACATGCAAACCCGGGATTTTATGTAAAGATGTCTGCAAAATGATTCCTACCTTCCCAATAAAGAAGAAAAAAAACAGCTGTCACTGAAATAAGCTGAAATTGACAAAAGTAATAATATATAAAACCTTTATGAAAATCATGATGCTGTTTCTGAATTATTGAAACGTTACGTCATCATAAGCTAATATTTAGTAGAACAATCCTTTGAGGTGGGCTGCACGGTGGTGTGGTGGTTAGCACTGCAGCCTAACAGCAAGAAGGTCGCTGGTTCGAGCCCCGGGTGGAGCCTGAGCCAGAGGGGGTTGCTGGTTCGGGCTCGGGAGGGGTTTGAAACACTGGCCTTTCTGTGTGGAGTTTGCATGTTCTCCCCGTGTATGCGTGGGTTCTCAC
>JBBBVU010000016.1:24567459-24577493 GCA_037177055.1 Atherinosoma microstoma
ACATGGGAGTCTATGGGGATCTGCTCTGTTTTGCAGCCAGCCCCTAGTGGAGGAGGGGGGAACTGCAATTTTTGGCATTTCAGCATAAGCTTCACATTTTTCCGCCGGAGGTGACTGCTTGGTTGGAATTCATCAAGATTTCGTCAGAAATTCTCTAATTAGCATTTTGCTTGCTGTCCTCTGGCTGTAGATCAGGTCCTGCAGCCTTATAATCCATGGATTTTCTTAAGTAAAACTTGATCTCCATGGTTCAGCTGCCATATTTTCTTTCCAAACTTCAGCTGTTTCTTTGTCTTGTACAGTCTTCTTGAATCATTTGAAAACATCATTAAGTTGATGTGGATTCATCCATGTTTAGTTAATCAGCTGCTTAATTCTTTTCCAAAGTTTGTTACGGACCAATATCTGACTTGCCGGGTTAAATAAAGGTTACAATAGAGGACAAGGTTAAAACTGGATAGTCTGTCTGACAGTCACTTTTAACTCTTATTTCAGATTTGAACTTTCTCTGAAAAGACCAAATTTGAAAACAAAGATCAATATTGGAAACTTTAACACTTCACTCCTTTTTCCTGTGTTTGCTGATTGATGCTGCACGTCTTGTTTATTTCTTTGATTCTCTGCTTAAAACTCTTCAGGCTTGCTATTGATTTCATGAATCAAACAGCTTCGGAAGAACCACATTAACAGTAAACTGTTGTCTCCTCAGGGTTCTTCCTGAACCTGCTGAACCTCCACTAATACGTAAATACACACACTTGCAAACACACCCCTGGGTGGTACTTATGTAACTGGAGTTGAATCAGGAGGTGGAGGTGCGGGGAGGTGGAGCGGGCAAGCAGTGCTGCAGTCAGAAATGAATGAGCTGAAGAATTATGGCTGCTGGATCTTTGACCAAACGTAGCACCATATGACTCATAATGTACCATCACACATCGCAGGTTGGCACAGCTCAGCGGCAGGAAGCTTCTTCCAGGTTTTCCCTCCGACTAAGTTTCCCCATCACCACCTCTTCCTTTCACGCCCCAGATCTCCTCATTCCTCCTCCATCTTCCTTCCTGCTCCACCACATTAATCTGTCATTAGCAGCAGCCCCACCTCCCTTTTTCTCTCCATCTTTGCTTTCACCAGCCATTACGCACACAAACACCCATAGCCAAAAGGCCTGTGTACTTCCACCAGCGATGTGGGTACCGTCAGACAAATGAGGGGCACAGGCAGCCATTTAAAGGCCAGCAGCAGAGTCGCTGTGAACGGGGCCCACAGATGGAGAAATAATAGACTTAAACAGGGCTAACATGCTGCACAGCCTGCATGCATGCACACCCAAAACACAGACAGTGTTCACACTGCAGAGAAAATGTAGCCTCTCTGGATAGCATGAGTGCACACGGGCGTACGTGTTGCATGCTGTCTGGATTGGGAGTGAGTCAGAGCGTCATGCTGAATATAAATGACTCAACGCACATTAAGATGTCACAGTTTCAATGAAGGCGAAGGCCGAGGCAGCATGTAGGAGGGCATATTAACCCTTTCCGCCCCCACGCTCCTTTTAAAACCTCTGTCTGGCTGCGTGGTCGGGAAATTACCACCAAAACACACGATCATTTGGATGAATGGGCCTGAGATGAAAAGGTAACAGACACAGCTGAGGACTCTGCAGATGCTCACAAGCATATTGATCAGTTTCCATTTCATTCTCTGCGTGTTAGTGGCAAGAGTCTGTTCAAATCTTCATTTAATTATGAGTTCATCATGAAGGCATGGAGATCTAACACGCTGATTACATACTGCCCTGCATCGCTGGGAGGTTAAACTATTCAATATCCTTCTTTCATTCAACCCAATCACTCTGCTAGTCTCTAAATTAAAATAATTCTCACCTTTCCCCACTTCCCAGTAATCTACACACTGTATACACAGTTAGTGAAGGAACACTAAAGCTGCTTGTGATGGCTCCGGATGTGGACTAAAACTGCATTGTTTCCATTCTGAAGGTGTCTTTTTTCCTCAATCTAACAACATAATTACACACATACAGTACACATGCACATTAGGTACAGGAAGATGAGCGTGTGCCGTTTACAAGAAACGAGCATAAAGAAATGTCGGCTAATGCTAAAAAAGACAAAACATGAACTATTAAGTATTATTTGCTGAAGTCAGAGGTAAAGCCGTGGGTTAAGTGTTTAAAGGATCCAGTTTGAATCTGCATTACTAGATGAAACATTTGGAGAAATACAGAAATGTGACTGATGCTATGAAATAAAACACAAGTTAAATACAGAGGCGAACCAAGCTTCACACATCCAAGGAAACAGCAACCAAGAACAGCTTCATGATGTCCCACAAAAATCCCTAAAAACAGAGGAAAGCTCATCAAAGAGTGCTGGAAGACATGGTTCATGTCCAGATCCTGGTCAGTCTTCCTCCGCTGCTGGGCTTCACAGATACTGAACCTGACATTGAAGTACTTGTTCAACCCAACAGAGACTAGATTATCTCATTAAAGGAGAAAATGGAACTAAAAATAAACAGCAAATGAGGTTTTACAACAGTAAATAAAATAGTAAAAATAACGTTGATTAAATGCTGGTCTTCAAAAAAAGGTCAAATGATTCACATTTTGTTTACTATTGGAGGAATTTTGATCAAATAGGTTGTTTTTCTCATTGCTTAGTGTAACATTTTCTCTGAGCAGTCACAGCTTGTAAAAGTGATGCAACTGATTGCGTGATATAAAGAAATAAAATGAATATTAAGCGGAATAGAGCAGCCTATTGCCTGGTCTTCCACAGCAGTTTCTTTATCTCATGAGGCCTCATTGCCCAACCCAGTTGGAGATAAATAGGTGCATGATACATAGGTTAACAACAGTATGTTGACAAATAGGCCTTGTTATATAATAGACGCAATATCAGAGGAAAGCAAATAAGTAATTAGTGTTAGCATCTATTCCAAGATGAATGTGTTCATGTGTCCTCAATGCATCCTATGATCTGCCGCCTCTCTTCTTTCATGCTTCACGATTACAGAACTACATGTTGCAGCGTTTTTTCTTCCAGTTGGGAGAAATCTGTGGAAGAATCTGAGAGGTGGACTGGAGCTGCACCTCTGCAGCTCTGGACAAGATGAAAGTCGTACAAAGATCTGCTCAGTGGATCAAAGTTAGAAGAGTAAAAAATGTTTGGGATTTTTTAGCCATGATTCTTCTTCTTTGTGGTAAATATCGGTAGTTGTAGGTCGCTTCCTGCTCAGGATAGATTTCAGCTGATAGGATGCAGTCAGTTTGTACATCATTCACTTTTTTTAAGGACTGTACACAAGCCTTTCTTCCCAAAATCCTTCACTCTCCACTGTGCACCGTTGCCTACGGATACGGCCCTTCACCCGAGGAAAACGGCACAATCCGGAGGCACAAAATCCCCCTCTCTGGATGAAGGCAGGCCCCTGTCCAGCTTTATCTCGGAGGGAAAACTTCTGATCCCAAATCACAATGTTCTGATATGAGAAGCTCCTGACAGCCACGGGATAAGAATTGGAAGTTTTCAATCCCTGACACAGCTGAACACATTCCCACCTCCATCCACTAACGATAAACAAGAAGTTTTCCCCATTTTCACCCACTTACCAAGATGCGTGTTCATATCTTATCATGTGCATATACGCATGGTGGTGTGATGGTTAGTTGATGGCCTAAAGAGAAAGTAATCCTACAGATGTGATCAGATTGGAGACCAACAGAAAGCAACAGGGAAACAGCTTTCTCCCAGTTTTAGAGTCTTTATAATGAGACTAATAGATTCCGCCTGTCAGGTTTAGTAGTCATTAACAAGCTACATAACTAACAAATGTTCTCCACATAGTTCCTCTTTACACACAAGTATACATGTAAGCTTCTTCTGAGCCACGGCAATGAAAATAAAACCCAAAGTGCGATAAACTGTAAGTAGCCATAACTGTAAATCTTCTGCACCTACAGCCGAAGAGATGGAGCCGCTCCTCCACTCTGGATGCCAAAGAACATCCCAGAATAGATCCTGCTTCATTTGCTGAGTGGAGTTGATTTGATCCAGCTGATAGCTCTAAAAGTAAATAAATCCGATCAAATCAAACTTTATTTAAAACAAAGCAACCAGGTGCAACATTTACAATATATATGAAGAAACTAAACATAACAAGGTGCATGCAGGCAAAGCATATCCATGAATATCAGATCTGATTTAGTCGTGTCAGAAGAGATTCAACCTGACTTCCTGTTTGTGGAAGGAGGAAGGACAACGTGATTAGCTCTCACAAGACTAATGTGATAAAACATAAACGCCTTGGAGGACGAGAGGAGACGGGGACACATTTCTCACTTGATATAAAGAAAAGAGAAGACTTTTTATAGACTGTGTGGAGTGATTATCACTGGTGAAAACAACTAACATGATTCTGAAATCAAAGCTAGGCTAAGCATGCTAAAGCTAACGGGAGTTTTTTGTAAGGCTGCGAACTTAAAGATGCCACAGTTTTTAAGTAAAAGGAAGTAAATGAATCATTAATCTAAAAATCTTTACTATGGATTTAACCATGAAACTCACGTGATTCAGATTATTAGATTATGACTAAAACTAAATGAGAAATGGGTCATAAGACTTTGACTAAAACTTTTAACACTGCTTTGTGGTTCCAGTGTTTTCATCTAAGCCTGACACTAAATAAAACTTAGAGGACTTAAGCGCACATGTTCTTCCTTCAGGGATAAAGTGTGTACTACTGACATCTATTGGTAAAGAATCTTTGCTATCTTTACTAAAGATAAGCTTAGAAAATTACTTCAAATGCCAAGCACAATGTTGAATTGACATGTTTTCATCTGAAGGTGGATCCAGTGGCCTTAGGTCCAACAATGACTACTACTGCTACAGGTAACCACTTCAAAATTGTGTACATATTTACTGTCTTCTTCTATGGTCCTTTTAAGACGTTACGTATCCCAAACGGTGCTCGAGTTCTTATCAAACAAAGCCGGTACTGCAGTTTTAAAGCTTCACACACAAGAGTTGTTTGTCCATTCAGAGACACCGTAATAAAAACAGTGGTATGAATATGGAACCTCCCGCGGTTAAATGTAAAGCCGATGCGGAAATGCCAAAAATTGCAGTTCCCTCCTCCCCCACTAGGGGCTGCAGTTCCCCCCTCCTCCACTAGGGGCTGGCTGAGTCAATCCCCATAGACTCCCATGTTAAAAAGGCCAACTTCACAGCAGAAATAAACATGTTTACAGCCTGGTACAAAAAAACATTTTAGCTTTTATAGGTCAAGTTTACCTTCATGACAACTGGGGGGGAGGGAATTTATTTGTAACTCATCCGTTTAGATGTTATTTACTCTGGAAATTTTTCATAATTAGGGGCGTGTCCTTTTGATTGACAGGTGTCAGATATCTGGCAGCAAGGAAGCAGAGGGAAGCACAACCGCGGTTTTTAGCCAGCTAACAGCGCACGCCTACCTCTGTTAGCTGCCGTTAGCTCCGGGTTAGCTTTGTTAGCTCGTAGCTACGAGCAGCTCAGAGTTTGATGGGTGTCAATAAACCTTCCCCGCGCTCACAGCCCCCCTCTCAGCACCACTTCATCGCCTATTTTTGTATTTTCCGGGAGTGACGAGACGCGTGACGCTGCCAAGATGGCGACAGTGCGAACTTAATTCAATTCAGCTCTTCAGGAACCTACGGGGAGGGGCCGTACATGATGTGGACCCACACCAAGTAGATATAAATGGCTCATTCTGAGAGAATAAAAACATCAGTTAGGCTATTCTATTAAAATGATTAAATACCGATAGATTCACAGTTTTTAATTATATATATTTTTTTATTTTGTTCCACTCTGCACCTTTAAAGTGTTGTTGATGTCAAATCTTCTGAGTCGTGTTTCCATGTGAACCTTCTGTAACGTACTGAAAACAGATGGTTTGTAAGTGTTACTCCTGTGGCCACATTGCCTCAGTTTTCTGTCTCTTGTCTGTGGTGATGTTTACCAGCTGTTCATGTTCTCACCGACTTTCAGTCAGATTTGCTCACATCCAAAAAAGGTTTGGATGGCGCTTCATGGCTTCAAGGACTCGCCGATGAAATGATCAGTGTTTTACAGTAAGCCGGACGCTTTTTTTTCCGTTGGTATTTTACTTCTGCTTCGTGTCTCTCCAGCCAGAGTTTCTATACATAACAAGAAACTCTGCATAGTAAGAGCAAAGTTAGATTAAATAATAAATCATTTATAAAAAATAAGCAAATTCCACTTGGTAAAAGCAACAGAGAAGTCAGCAGCGGAGACAGAGATGGTGGTTGATTAGCATATTCATAATCCACACATGAAACAAGGCTCTTTGGATCCGTATACAACAAATTTATGACTTTTCTAACTCTGCTCTCGATGACTGGGAGAAAAAATGCAGAGTAGTTAAATTTTCAAGAACTTTGTCTAACATGAATGATTAAAGCAGAATAAGAGGAGCTCGGAGACTCAGCATTAAAATGCATTGTGTTGAGATGTCACTGAAGTTACTAAAGTAGCTGCACAGAGATAAAAACATCTGACAAACCAGTCAAACGAATATCAGTCAAAACAGTTCTTTGAGAGCTCAGTGCAGCTGAATACCGTAGCACTGCCAAATTATTTCCCCCACCACTGTTGAAAAGTGCATAAAGTGGCCTTGAATGAGTGGAAGAATTCTGTCATCTTGGAAGAATCTGAATTGTTTGGGATTCATTTCTGGAGATCAAGAAGCAGAGTGCAATGGAGGCCAGTTTATTCAGAAATATCTGGAATTTCTCCTTATCCTGTATAGTATGGCTTGCTTTTAAAGTTTTCCTAATTGTAGCTCCATCTTCCAGGAAAATAATCCACTAATTCATTTGGCTAAAACAATTAAACATAAATTACATAGTAGTCATGTGGAATTCTTTCAATCATCACATCCTGATATCACTAAACATGTCTGGTGTGTTTTACTACTGCTTATCACCATTAAATAATGGTATTTCCATTTGTTTTTTCAAACTGCAATACCAGGTATGGCCACTAGGTGCTGGCTCTAAATCAAAAACCATCAACTTCTCTCATGAAATGTTACAAAGATGAAAAAATAAATTCCAAACGAGTTATTATAGTCCACTCTCTGGTCCTCGTACTGGTGGTCCTGAAATTATTCAACAACATATGAGCTTTGATACGGAAGAGTATTAGGGCCACTGAAGGAAAAAAAATTTTAATTCTGAGGAAACTTTTTTTTTTGCAAAAACTAAGAAAAAATAAAATTTAAGGAGGATTTTTTTAAATGTAAAAAAAAGTCCGAATTTTTTCATAAAAACTTATTTCTCAGAATTCTTTAAAGAAGCGTCACTAGTTCTACACTGTACACTCTGATTTAGTTTGAATATAAACTTCTTAGTTGGAACAAATGATAATTTTATGATTTATATAATGTTTTGGATAAATAGTAAAAAAATAAAAAATAAATATTTATATAAAATCTTCCTTACAATATATATTTTTTAAAATACAAGAAAAATACAGAAAAACAGGAAAAAAAGATAAATGAAAATAGAATAAACCTGATCAGGCAAGTTTTAGTAAATGTTTTGGATAAAACTCACAATATTTATTTCTGAAGAATACTTTGTGCCCATAGATGTGTTCTGTGAATGGTGCATGTTGAACATCAGACTACCATGACAGCACACACGTATCACATGAAGGCAGTGTGGACCATTTGTAGATAAAAAAGAATGGATTGCATCTGTGACTCATCGTTCATGAACGACACATTTCTAGCCTACACGCACCTTTAAAGGATTATCATTAAAAGTCTATTTCCAAGTTTAATGTCGAATACCAAATATTTCATTTAGAACAAGTTGAGTCTTTTAAATGGATTTTCCATGAAATAGAGTTTGTGCGATTCAGTCTTTATGATTCAGTGAAAGAACTAAACAATTTGTATAAATCTGACTGAAGAGGGTCAGTTCAAACAACAAGGCCTCACAGAAAAACCACATGTGGTCCACATAGGGCCAAATTCCAGGAATTTTCAAAGTTGGCAACTTTCCATTGGAATTAACCGGAAATTTACAAAATCGAAGGTTTATTCCCTTAACAGGGAATTCAAATATAGTCGAAAAAATATATCACAGCATCATCTTGGATAAAAACAACCAGATTTAATGCAAGCAAACTTGAATATCTATAATACTCAGTCATATGCACACAGCACACTTACTGCAGGGCTATTGTGGCCACACCCCCTACATGCACTCTGCATTCCTCCATCACATGCACAGATCATTTCTTCAACCTGTGTGGGGGGGCAGACATTTTTTTACTCAACATAATTTTTTTTGCTGTTTAATGAAAGAACTGATTGTTCAGTACAAGAATTAAAGTTCTATTTTGAAATAAATCTGTTAACATGTTTGTAATTGTTTCTAGAAATTTACCGGACATTTACCAGACCCCCCCCCCCACCTTTCCCCCCTCTACAACTCTAGTCTGGGATGATAGTTTCTTGATCCAAACAGGCCTAGATGATGACACATGTGGAGCTCCAGGCTCACAAACCAGAGGTTGGTGGTGGTGGTGGGGTTGGGGGGGGTTGACTCATTCTCGACAAAATGCTAAAAAAGATGAGTCACATTTGAGTGATGAGGTACATTCATGTTTCTTACATGACACAAATATAAATGGCACAGTTCAACCACGTGTCCCATCATGCTGTAGAACACTGCAGACTAAAATGTTGCATTCGTTCATGTTCATGTGTGAAATCTACACATGGCGGCTTCAATCCCATGTTGAAAATATTATTGTTTAAGAATGAACTTGACACTATGGAGCTTCTTGTTTTCTGAAGAAACATGTGGAGGATTTTCTGGGAAAGGCTTTTTTAAGTGATGAAAATCTTGTTTGCTTGTGGACGTCTGATTTTCCTTCCAAAGATCTGGGCCATTTCCAGCCTGTGGGAGACAATAAGTGTCGCTGCTGCAACAGAGACTAACAAATGTCCACATCGCCTCTCATTTGTAAGAGATAATTATACACAAGTGTCACAATTTACCGAATATTTCAGCAGATTTATGTTTGCAAAGCAGCTCCAGCTTTGAAATGTGTGAGATTATCTGAGTAAATTGGCATCCCAGTAACCCTATGGAGGAGAGTCTGCTGTAAATCAAACAGATGTGGCAGTATTTATGTGTCTGAGTCCACTGAAAGATTATCAATGACATCGGGATGTACACCAACATTTGTCCCCGTCTCTCACCAATTATCCCCATCAGCTTTCCTGGCAGCAGCCACTGAATGGCCAAATCTCTCCTCACAAATTACCTCTGCCTCTCATCTCCTCTTCCCAACGGTACACAATGCCCTTAAACGTCACACGGTAACGCCGGCTGTTCATAACCGTAAGATTGGGGCCTTGAATTGACTGAGAAATGTAAAACGTGGGTTGAAAACAAGCGATGCGGCTCAATCTCAGATTCCCCGCTGGCCCCGAGCCATCACAGCCATTGACTGGCTCATGTAATTCTGCTCTGATTCAGCTTGACCAATCAATGAGCTGCAGACTGACTTCCTGTGAAAGTGCAACCATTAAACTCGAAGTAAAGAAAAAAAAAAGCTTTCTCTTGGTCCTGGAAATATACAGTTTACGCCCATCTATACATGTTGCTCCTCTCTGTAACTGCCACTTTGCTTCAACTAAATCAAGGTCTGAACATAAAGTGGTGGTTTGAAGACAATGCATAAAAAAGAGGGATTATAGAAATAAAATCTTACGTTACAGGAACCATTTTAGTCGAAGCTGCTTATCATTTTATGAATTTTGAAACAGATTAATCAGAAATCAAGGTTTTTAACACACATACAAAGAAACAGCTGAAACTAAAACAAGTCTGAACATGAAACACAATCATTCTTCATCACACACACACACACACACACACACACACACACACACACACACACACACACACACACACACACACACACACA
>JBBBVU010000016.1:24646888-24661280 GCA_037177055.1 Atherinosoma microstoma
AAACACTGTATTGACCCCAGAAATCATCCATTAATACTCACATTAGTCTAATATTTGGGTCAAAAGTTTAATTTTGGGAGAAATTACAGGTTTAGGAGCCTTAGTGGCCAAAAGTTACACAGTATCTCTTTAACCAGAGTGCTACAGCTTCCCCTCCACCCATTATTTTCCCTCTTCTGAGACTAGATTGTCCTAATGGGTGGGTCCTTCAGGGAGCAGCTGATAGCTCCACCCATCACTCCATCCCAGTGCGCTGTAGCTGAGATGATTGACAGCTAAGGCTTCAGGAAGCCGTTGACTTCCTTGTTACTGCTTCCTGGTGGCTGACGAGGGGCGGAGCGAACACATCATGGCCGAGCATGGTTGAAGACCAGCAGGGGGAGTTACTGAACAAATCCCTACGTCACATTATGTAGGAAGTGAGAAAGGTCCTGCTTAGAAACCCAATTTCAAAGAAAGATAAACCCTAATTACATCCCGTGGTTGTTGTTTATAGGAGTTTTTGGTCTGTTCGTGACTTAGAACACTGTTAGAGACCATTCTAAGCACTTAGAAAAGAGATTTTCGCATAATATGTTCCCTTTAAAATTGAAACAATCTGGCTGCATTGACAGTCAGTGATGGTCTGATCTAGTTTAAAATTCTACAGGTTGAATTTGATTGAGTTTGATTATTTTTAATGTGTTTTTTAAAGGTAAGGCTAGAGTCTACAATAAGACAAGGCAGGGCAAGTTTATTTGTATAGCACATTTCATGTACAAGACAATTCAAGGTGCTTTACATAAAACACTGGAAGCATTACAGCAGAGTGCAGAAGAAGCATTAAGTATTAATAGAAATATTAAAATCTAACTTTTAAACTATATGAAATAACAGAAGAAAACAAGAAAGAAAATAGATAAAATACAAGAAATAAAAGTTCATTCTAAGTCGTTTTGATAAAAGGCGGCAAATAGAAAACGTTTTTAACCCAAATTTAAAACTGCTGAGAGTTTCAGCAGACCTGCAGTTTTCCGGGAGTTTGTTTGTTCTACATGTGAGGAGCATAAAAACTGAACGCTGCCTCTCCAGGTTTAGTTGGTTGATTCCCAGAATAACACCAAGGTATTTCAGTTCTGTCACCAATTTCAGATCAATTTCATTTGAATGAATGATTTCTGTGTGTTTTTCGCTGAACGTCATGCATACTGGGTTTTTGTATTTACCAAGCCACTCATGGATTTCAGACATATCTGATGTAAGAATATAAGCAGCTACCTGAGTTTTTTCCTCCAGGTGTACAGATGACATCATCATCAGCGTACATGTTATTGCTGTTATAAGTTCTAAGTCGTTGATGTACATGAAAAATAAAATTGGACTCAGTATAGAACCTTGTGGGACTCCGGTTGGACATTTCATGTGTGGAAATTTGACACAGTTGATGACTACACACTGCTTTCTGTCTGTTAGATAAGATTTTATCCATTTTATGGCTTTTTCAGAAAAGTTCAAATGAGTAAGTTTGGCTTGTAAAATATTGTGGTCAACAGTGTCAAATGCCTTTATTAAAATCTAAGAACACAGCATATAAAATAACATTTATGAAGAAAGGATCAGTTTTTTCTAAAAACTAATAATTGCTGACTCGGTTGAATGATGGGCACGGAAACTAACTGAGATCATAAGTAATTGTAAGTAATCGTCTAAATGTTCACTGACATTCATTTATGACGCAACCATCCAGGATGTGTCAGCACGTTCTCGTCCCCTGATGGATCACAGCCATTTTGTGGTTTCTAGTAATGTTCTTATAATATACTGGGCCAATTCCAAGCATTACTGTCCCTTTCAATCATTGACATCTTAGCTTAAAAATATTGGCATTTTAATTTAAAAAGATAATGTTACCATAAGTAATGGAAGTCATAAATTATTCTAAGGGTAGGACTGGGTCCTCTGCTGATAAATCAAGTAAAACCTAAAGACAGGGAGGAAAATCCTTAAGTTCTGGCTTAAAATCAACAAAAATAACTAAAACTTAGCATTGAAAATAAGAATATTTGTGTTTGGCAGATTTTTTACCTACTGGTGTTGCATTGTACATCATTGGAAAGCTTGATTAGTCACATTTATAACAAGGGATAACTTGTAAAGATCATGCTTCTGTGGAATGAACAACACAGCTTAATGTGTGGGTAGTGTTGTTGTCATCCCCCTCCCCACAAAATAAAAAAAGTGCCAAATTTTGAGATTCAAGTGCTGTCAGGTGTGTATCAGTCACAGATGTATGACGTATCACTTGATTGCCACCTAGCTAATAGACAGACATATAAGAATGAGAATCTGGACCCAAAGGTGATCTTATATCTCCAGAATCTGGGACCTAATTCCAGGGTTTCCTTCAGGATTTTTTGAAACTGTGGGGGAGGTCTCCCCATTACCAATTATAATTTACATGAGACAGGCGAGAAAATGAGTAACTTTTTTTTAATTGATAGATTTAAAAACTTTCTTGATTTCCTATTTATATTATTTAATTTCAAACAACCCAAAAACTTCTTGAGTCCTGAAGCAGGACCAGAGTCTCTCTCTTGTTTCTCCAACCTGGGGTCTGCCTCACCTCTTCGTGTGAGATGTTAAGTGCACCAGGGTCGTCGAGGTCCTCATGGAGCCTGGCTAGGAATGAACCAGGTTCATCAGCTGCATCTCTGATAGTCATCAGGCATGTCTTTGTCAATAAATGTCTTTGTTTAATAAATGATTGTTTAAGCCACAAAAGGGTTGTGTTGCTTAAAAATGAAGAAGAGTATAGATAGATTGTTACAATCTAAGGCTTCGACTCAGGCATGTTGGCACTGTTATGAAAATGAAGATGGCGCTGCAGCAAGTGGCAATGCAGGTGACTTGAGATGAGACATCCCTGCATGCCAGAGAGGCGATGGGCAGCACATGCAACTGGCAACCACCAAGGGAAGTCATCCTGGACCTGCTTTGTTACACTATTCAACTATCCTGTTTCAAGAATAAAATCAGTACATGCAGTAACAAACTCATGACCAGAACCCTGACAAATGTTTCATCATAGCAGTCATTACAGCAGCTCCGTCCGTTCCTAATCCAAAAAGCCTTTCAGTGGGAATCTTCTTTTTGTGCAGCACTTCTTTTATGCTTGCCACAATGGGATCTGCCTTTCCATCAGTGATGTTTACCTGGTCCAGGAACTGGTTGAAAAGCTGTCCTTCTTTGTCCTTATATCTGAAAACATAAACAATTGTAAATATGTAGAAATGTATTCAGTCAAATATCATTTCTAACTTTTGAATTTATACCTGACATGCAAAACTGTCTTTTCAGAGACATATGTGCTTTCATCCACCTCCAGCCCAAGGCCAATACAAGACTGGATGTCTGAGAATTAGTTTGTTTCCCAATCTAAGAGTAAATTAAATAAAATATCTAATACATTTCATATTTAGAGTTTGTTCATTTGCAGCAATAGAAATCACCTTGAAATAACCGGAATTCATGCTCCGTGTTTATTACCGGTTCAAACACTGCCAGGACAGAAGAACCTACATGGAAAGATTAAATCTTTGATATCTCTTCAAATAAAAAGTTATGGCCGAGACATTTTTACATCAAGTTGTATGATGTTAACTAAAGGAACTTCACCTGGTGACAACAGTGCTTGAGACTTAACACTGTTTTTGTGGTGTTCTGTCCCCACATGCCTGTCTAGATAATCTACTCTGTAGATTTGGCATCCTGCATCAATAAATGGATGCTTAGCTACTCCTGGTTTTTTTTTTTTTATGTTTATAACCAACAAAACATTCCTGCAGGCAAAGAGTCAATGGTACAGTTATTGTTCAATTAAAATCGGATTAAAAGAAAACTATTGTGATACTCAATACTCATCCTGGTTGGTGTGGTACAGCCATGGACGGAGCCAGATTCCCTGTGTTTAGTTTTTCTTTGCTGTCTCTACTTCCTTGCTGCATTCTCCTGCTCTACCCCTCCACTCCTCTATCATCCACTTTTTTCCACCACTAATTCTGACTATTTAATAAACAGGCAACAAGTTTTATTTTCTTTTACATTATTGTCAGGCTGGGCGATTAATTGATAAAATCGATTAATCAAATTTTCAGTTAATGGCAATATATTTTGATAAAAATCAGGATTTTTTCCCTCTTTTTATATGCACCACAATCTCCTTGGGCTTCCATCATTAGCAGCATCTCAGCCCTCCCTCTGCACCAGAACGGGGTCTGTCTGAAAGCACTTGCAGATATACAGTGACGTGAGCCATCACTCTGGCCTGGAATCTAGCTTTGCATATAACCTCTCTCACCGTCTGCTGATCGACCAGCATCAGAGGATTTGTTTCCACTGTGGATCCCGTATGATAAGGATTCAGATGGAAAGAGATCACAGATGTAGTAGTATTTCATATCTCTGTACAAGATATGAAGCCGTTTATACAGTGGAAAAGTTATGACGTTATTATCTTCTTTGTTGTCCTTCCTTCATATAAATAAAGGCACATTTTGCAAGCAAAAGCTTTAAGTTTAATATGTTTTTAAGAAAGAATGGAGAAAAAAATCGATTATTTACCTCTCCATTATCTTAATGTCATCTTAATGTCACCTGACTCTCTCTCTCGGATTCCTTCCTCTTTAATGTTGGCTTGCTCATCTGAAAACACAACCAAGAATGAGTCCTGACGGAAAACTAGCCCACATCATTGTGTTTATCAAAACGTTACTGTAACGTCGTCTGAAGCAACACGTGAACTTTCAGTCATGCACGTGTTACTGTCGCTATTACTTCGTTATTAACATTGACGTTAACATTAGTGTCATTTTCACAGGCTTGACAAAAATATTCATTAAACGTATCCTTGCTTAGGTAGCATTTGTCTCAGCCCTTTCGCTCTCTCGTTTCTCTCCCTGTCGCCTCTTTGCCACCGCCAGTCTCGAGTGAACCGCAGTTCAGTTGGATACCGTGTAACTTTTGGCCACTAGGGGGGGCTGAACCTGTAACTTCCCAATGGCCACACGGCACTGTCACAAAGTTAAACCGTCTCCATCCGTGTTTTATCGTGTTTGCACTTTGACCAGCTGATAGCGAAGTAATTTGGATTCAGGAATTCTTCACCATTGAAGGATCGGGCCCTGGTGGAGGGATGTGACTGAGTGCTTCTAGTTATATATGTATCCATTTAATCTCCCGGTTGTTATACAAACATCAGCATTATAGCTAATGGGACATTACAGTTTATGGAAACCATTAAACTAAACCAGCCAGTTGCTCATCGTTATGTTACTTCTTTGAAATTTACATGAATTATAGGAAATTCATTAATTACATGAAAACCTGCATCACTTGCACAAAATATTTAGGGAGTCACTTTGGTCTGTAGCCGATTAGCTTCAACTAGCTGCATTTAGACCCAGACGTATACTGCAACGTTCTGCAGCTCATCTGGACTTACTGCCGTTGTTCTGAATAAACGCAGCTGGAAGATGTGAAGAAGTTCATCACATTTTGGTGCGTTTGGACAACAGGCACCTCTGGAGCGATCTCTTTCCTGCTTTGTCTTTCTGGCCTCCTCAGACACCGTTTTCACCTACTTACTTGGTTCAGCCATGACAAACTTTAGACGGAAGAGGAGGAAAAAGTAGCACAAAGCAGAGCCTTCTGTGTTTACAGAGGGGGGGCGTAAAGCAGCGTAAAGATCACATGATCCCATGAGAGACGGATCCGCTCCTGCAAAGTTACAATGTCTGGTTTATGAAGAGGGCAGCCCCCTCGGAGCGCAGACATACATCAAACACTGCATATCGACCCCAGAAATCCTCCATTACTACTCACATTAGGCTGATATATTTGGGTTAAAAATCACACGGTGTCCCTTTAAAGGAAGTTGTTACTCTCCAGTGCAAATGTATACTTTATATTTATATGGATCCATTCACACAATATAATTTACATTTGTTACATCTGGAAAAAAAGTTATCATTCTGAAGGCATGTAAGAGAAACCCTGAACTCCATCCTCCAGGATGACAAGACTCACCCTGAAGAGCCCGGATCATCACAGAGAACCTCCAGAATGTGGGAGTGGAGGGGATGAAATGACCTCAACCCAACTGAACCCTTTTGACATCAGTTTGGTTGTATGCACCAACACAACCACGCTGGTTGAGGAATGGGATGCCATCCCACAGCTAGATGGGACCAGACTGGTGACCAGCATGAGGACGAGGTACCAAGCTATGTATGGAGCTTCCACATGACACTGAGGTTCCTAACTGTGTAAAATGAATAAAGTCTAAAAATGACCAACGGGTTGGTTTTTCCTTCTTGCTGTGGGAGAATTACACTGACAGAGAAATTCATGTTTAACAATAATGGGATGTATTCTAGAGTTGAACAGGTTGATTAATGGAAAGACTTTTATATGAACTGATGTCAACTGAACAGCTTTTATATAATTATTTATTAATATTCTCAATATTAATATGAAAAGTGGTAGAATAAATAGGATATTTAAGGTTTAAATGCCACAGTCATGGGGATGAAGAATAGACACCAAACAAGAGTTTTCCACTTCAATACACAGTTTTGACTATTAATAGAAAATGGGCAGCATGCCATTTCTGTCAGAACGGCTCTGCTCTGATGTCTCCATTTCCCTCTCACACAGCCCCCCCACCATCCCTTCTCCTCGCTCCTGTGTGCACAGCTGGTGTGTAATTGGTCAATCTGTACCCAGCCTTGGTATGATTGGTGGATGTGACACCGGGCCCGGAGCCCCGACAAGCTCAGTGACACCTGCTTTTCACACAAGATGACAGTGAAAAGACTGAAACGCAGCATGCATGTAATTAATTATAAAGTTTTAGGCATGGATGAGGACGGGAAAGGGACAATGTCTGCATCCCAGAGACGTTGTCACCAGTTTAAAAATAGGATGGGAACCCTAACAAGAAAAAAAAGCTTAGTATGTAAAAGCGTGGTGGAGCATAAACCAGTATAATTTGACATGATTCTTCATTTTCTGCATAATTCTGAATGAATGAAATGGACGTGCGTGGGGGGGGGGGGGAATACCTGCCTGTGGCTCATTTTTTGCCAAAGCTTAATTGTGCCGCAATATTTCTTTTCTTATGTGGATGCCTGCAAGACACCAAGCTTCGGTTTATGCGGCTCATGCCATAAATAGAAACATGCCACCCCCTGTAGGCTAAAATCCCCCCCCCCCAAACCCTCCTCTTTAAATTCAAGGCTGGCCTAATCCCTTAGCTGAGCTGACAGTTGCGCAGCACTGAAGTCTCACTGGAAGGAAGTGTGCTGGCGAAGGCTTTGATCCTCTACGACAACACTTACTAAACAGAGCCTATGAAGCGTGGCATATGGCTCAGGCTTCCTGTTTCCTACCCTCTATGTTTATCTGCCTGACTGTCATATGGCTGTGTGTCTGAACTATGTGAAATGAGCTGTTTGTGTGACCTCAGATGTGCATTCGCCTTATTTCACAATACACACAGAGTCAAATGGCTATGAGAGCTGATGTGCATGATGTATATATGCACAATCATATTTATTTAGATGTCTAAAAAATTATTACTCCCATCTAAAGAAAAGGCAAAATTGTCATTTGTCACTCAAATGATTGGAAACTGAAGAAAGTAACGATAAAGAAAAATTTGCTAAATTATAATTTAGTGAAATAAGACATAGTTTTTTTCATTTAATTGAGTTAAAAAAATTATAAAAAAACAATTAATACGGTCCTGGACCAATGAGAGCACTTTGCTGATGAGCAGTGGGCCAGAATACCTGTGGACAGGTGTAGAAGTCTGATGGAGAGTTACAGAAAATACATGATTGCAGTGATCGCCTCAAAGGATTGTTCTACTAAATATCAGCTTATGATGATGTAACCTAGTTTAGTTTATAATATTTTTTGCTTGTTTTTTTTTTTTCAAATATTTCTATCAAACCACAAAAAACAATGTCAGTATTTTCATTTAAAATCTTTTATTACTTTTTTCAGTTTCAGAATATTTCAGTGACAGCTGTTTTTTTCCTTCTTTAATGGGAAGGTAGGAATCATTCTGCAGATGTGTGTGTCCGTTTGGTCCACACAGTAAAGTGTGGAAACAAACTAAGGACGGTGCAACATTTTCATTAATTGCGTACCCAATCAAACCTTGTTCCCCAGACGGTCTGGGTGTGAATACATAGAGAACGCAGAGCTGAGCGAGAGACAGATTTTGCATTTGAAATGAAGCATAGAGGCATGAAACACTGCATCTGGCTGGGTGCTGTTTCAGTACATCGTCTCCATCAGTCACAGACAGAAAGTTGTTCTTTGCAGAGGATGTGAAGTATTATTTATTTCTTAAATAAATGTCAATCTTCATTTTGAGTTTCCTGAATGCTTTTGCAGATTTTCTAATTGACACGCCCCCCAGCGACAGCTACCTGTACTCTGCTCTCTCCAACCAGTAAAAGTAAATAGTGATCATTTTTCCATTAGAGCTTCTACCTCAAAAATATTGCCCACAATCATCAGCAAATAAAATGACAATGGCTTGGTGGAGGTCTGGGCCCTCTGAGTGCTTCTAGTAATACAAAATAGATTATTGTGGGTTTAATTATTATATCCGATTATAATAGGAATACATGAATTGTATTGAATTGGACTGTGTCTGTTAAGTGAATTGAGTTAACATTACTGTGACTAAAACTCAAATGCTTCAATCTAAACCCAATAAGAAGACCTGAGGGCAGCTGAAAGTGCTAACTTAAGGGTAAACTTAAGACTTACCTTCTCAGTAAGGCTTTTAATCAAATATAATTTTAGCCTTCATAATTGCCATTTTACTTAAATTAATCATTTTAATTATTTTTTTTTAGATAAAGCCTTTAATTTCTATTAGATTATAGTTTCTTTGTACCATTTTTTGCAAGGGTCCTATTTTATTTTATTTTATTTTTCATTTTATTCGATTCATATCTAATCTTTTTATCCCTTTTGTCAGATCAACGCCTGTTATTTAGACTCCTGGTGTTTTAGTTGGGTTTACACCAGCGCTGGTCCAGAGCATCCGTCTGATTTTGATTGATTGATTGATTGATTGATTGATTGATTGATTGATTGATTGATTGATTGACAAAAGCGAAATTAAAACTTGGTTATAAGATGAAAATGTGACTTTCTTTCTTTTGTGTGGGCTATCATGAGCTCTGAGGCTAAGTAGATCTGTATGCTCTGTCTTCTACAGTAAATAACTTGTTTCTGAGGTTATTGAAAGCAATTTGTGACTAAAGACACTAAAAGCACACGTCACAGTAAGAGAAGAAGACAGAGTCAAGTGGCCTAATCCATCAAACCATCTTGCTGTGAAGCAAGGAAGAAAACTACTGTAGTCTTATGACTTGGCTATTTTGAGCGAAGTGTGTCGGGTATTTCATTAACCCTTCGAGGTAATCAGGAAAATTTTGGTCCTTTCAGGTAATTTTTCACTCAACTTTTATCTTGTGTTGCCCCATAAGGGATGATTTCTTTGCAACACAGTGTTTCTCTTTAAGATTTCAATGTCAATTTTATTCAAAGGTCAACAGGTTACTGGGGACAAATATACTAATCTTTTGGGTCAAAAACGTCCCCTCCCAAAAACTGCTTAAAAGAACGACATGATAATAATTTTTCCACGTTTTTCTTTTTTGTTCTGATGTTTTAATAATCTTCAGTCCTAATGAAAATACCAAATGAGTTATCATTCTAATTATTTTAACCCTTTAGATGCCCATTTTCTAACACAAAGTCTCTATTTTTACTAAACAAAGACAGAAAAAATTGTTTTTTTCCCCCCATATTAGAGATTTTGGGTTGTTTGGGATTTTTATTTGATTTTGTCAAAACCTCCGATTAAAACCACATTGTTTAATCTGTCAGCCATAACACAATGTAATCATGTATCTTTTAATGTCAGGGTTTTATTTTAGAGAAAAAAATGTATATTGTTTTTTTTTTTTTAAATTCAGAGAATGTTGAAGGTAGAATTATAAGTGTTATTATGATGATTTTTCAGGAGGTTTTCTATGATGCTTTCAGGTGTTTCAAGCAGAGGCCCATAATGGGAAAATAGAACCTTGTCATGACCACTGATAAAAATGACAAATTTTACAAATTTTCTCTAAACTGAAACCCTGACATTAGAGGATGCATGATTATAATGTGTTATGGTCCAGAGAATAGAAAAATTGGTTTTAATGGAAGTCAATGGGACATTTTTGTCCCCATATGACCTGAAAGGGACTAAATCATTAATCTGAATCTGCCTTAAAAAACTAACAATGCATCAATTTACTTACTTATTTTTAGTTTATCTAAGACTGATGTTTACATTACATCCCCAACCACCCAAAATGTATCAAATGGGTGGGGGTGGGGGGTGGGGGGGACTTAGCGTTAGAAACTAGGCATTTAAAGGGTTAAAAATAATGTGAATGATTACATATTTGGTGTTTTCTATACCTGCTTCTTCTAATGAGGGTCATGGGGGGGGGGGGGGGGGGCCTGGAGCCCGTCCTAAAAGCTACCAAACAAGAGGCAGGGTACACCTTGGACAGGTTGCCGATCCATTGCAGAGCCCCTGTAACCCTATAATATTTGATACATACAATTTCAGAGACCTTTTGCATCATTTTATGGCAGGGATCTTCAATTGTGTTCCCTGAGGGCCAGTGTGCAGGTTTTAGAAATGTACCTGCAACACACCTGATGAAGCTCTGCCAATTACCCGTTGATTTGAAGTGCATTACAGTGCATTAAAAAAAGCTTTAAAGCGGTTTGCCTGCTTGTAAGCTACTGGTACTGTCAATTTAACACGTTGCAGCAGCCCTTTAGCGGACCTTGTGCTGCTAGTGGTGAGCAGGATGAGATGAACGAGCACAAGTTGTCTTACAGTGATGGAAAGGACGACAGTGACACGGATGAAAGTGGAAATGAAGATGAAGCGATAACGGATAACGTTACTACTAATCCTGCTGGTGCCAGCCAAGCTAGTCAAGACATCAGCAGCAGTGAAAGTGAAATGGAAGTGGACAATGGAAAGCATACTTGGTTTTTGTCTGGATGTACCTTACTTTGATGGAATCTGGAACTGAAATTGTGAAAACATCATTGCTGAGTTAACTTGTTCCTCATAAATCTGTCAATTAAAATACCACTGTGTCTCATTAATGTGCCACTAGTGTCTATAGGCTGTGTGTGGCTTGGTTGTGTGTAGCCTGATAGCAGGGTGGCTGTGTGATGATTCATTTCAGATCAGAAGTATAAAAGGCCTACGTTATGAGATAAATCCATGGTCTTGAAACAGGCTTGCATCTTAAGTTAGGCCGTGTGAATTGATAAAGTGGCTGTATTGTGTATCGCTACGTGGCTGTATGAGTGTTCAACTATCAGGATATATTTGTAAAAACCATGGTGCTGTTCTCTCTCCAGCGATAAATCCATGGCACTGTCATGGTACCCATTAGCATTTTTGAGTCCTCACATCAATACAATAATAATAATATTGTAATGACTCATTCATTAAAATGATGACTCGGCAGGTTGCTGGAAGAACTGCTTTTATTAAAGCTGAACTGGTCACTGTTGGCTGCGACTACGCTGTACAGCGTACAACAACCCACAAAAACTTCTTCTCTACTTCTCCTCGCTGACTCCCTCCTCAACTCCTCTACACTGCCCCCTCCCGGCTTCCTCCCGTCCCCTCTCTCTGCATTCCCCCCTTCTGCACTGGCTTACCTCTTACCATAAACACTGCAGTATAACAGACTGAACATGCAACCTACAGCAACCCGGAACATTGAACATCACAACATGTTACAATATTAATAGGCCCCTTTCAAGGTCTCTCCCCCTCTGCAAGAACTGGTCAGCTGACCCCACCCCTTAGGGACCGGGATTTTATGTTAAAAACTTTGCTCACAATAACTACACAACAATAATTTTGACATATTGCACAGTAAATGATAAATAGATAAATATATGACATTTTTTTTGTTAACTTTTTTTTTTACATCTCGTTAAAGGGCCAAATAAAGACTTCAGATTTTAAAAATTTGATCCCCCCCACCACCCATTTTTTCTTGTGTAGGGCTTTAAAGACCCACTTTATAACTTTTCGAACTTAAAACTCGGCTTTCCGGACTTGTTTCATGACACATTGACATGTATTATGTGCATTTCTAGAGCCGTTGTGGTCCAGCAGCCCCGCGGCTGAGAAACCGCACGAGAGAACTTTCACATCCGGGACACCGCCTGCTGAGTTTCGCTTTGCACATGCGTTACACACTAGCAAGCGAATGTAAACAAACCGGTTGTTTTGAACACACACCGGCGGATTCAGCAAACAAACTGTAGAAGACATCATCGCAGGAAGAGAGGAAACTAAGGAGAGCCAAAGAAGAGCAAGAGATGAGACAAGAGTCGAGAAAAGACTGTTTTTTACTGTCTGGAGAGGCTCACAGTACAGCTAGGATCCAAGATGGATGCTGTATCAGCCGTCAATATTGGAGATGTTCTACCAGTCTGTTGTCGCCAGCGTCTTGCTCTTTGCCGTGGTCTGCTGGGGGAGCAGCATCGGAGCCACAAACAAGACCAGATTCAACAAACTGATCAGGAGAGCTGGCTCTGTCATTGGCTGCAGGCAGGAGTCAAACTGTTATCTGGATAACCCTGACCATCCTCTCCACCACACAGTGGACTTACAGCGCAGCTCCTTCTCCAGGAGACTCGTCCAGCTCCGCTGTCATGAAGAGCGCTACCTGAAATCCCTCCTTCCTCAGGCCATTGCTCTTTATAACAGTTCTTCTGTCACACAGAGACTCTGGACTCACCACTGGTTAACTGGTTCTAGCAATTTTTTCTCCTCATATACCACCAAATTTCTGTTTTTAGACACACCTGATTTTTTAGCCCTCACTTTTTCAAGAATCTATCTGGATATCCATCTGTAAATTGTAAATAACATATTCTAAGTGCTGCGATGGACTGGCGACCTGTCCAGGGTGTACCCTGCCTCTCGCCTGATAATTGCTGGGATAGGCTCCAGCCCACCCACGACCCTGAATTGGATTAAGCGGTACAGAAAATGGATGGATGGATGGATATTCTAAGTGTAAATAGTATCTTTATTCTCAATTTTATCTTTTATTTTTTTGTCTATTATTTATGTTTATGTGTATATTGTCAGGTCTAGGTCAGGAGGTGGACACACACGCTGGACAGAGGTGTTCTCAAAATCAGAGATTTAATAGCGAAGGTACAAAATTCAGCAGGCAGGAGGGGAGGTCAAAAAAACGGAAGCTGGTTGAAACACTTGAGACGAGGAAAAACACTGGAACGCTAGGGAAACAAACAAAACAATCTGGCACAGAGGGAAAGCAGAAGACACCTAATATACACACAAGGAAGGGGGAGATGCAGGTGAAACACATGAGGGTAATCAGGTGGCTGGGAGGAGGACATGACACACGAGGGAGGGGCAAACGAGACACAAGGAACAGGAACCTGACAGTACCCCCCCCTCAAGGTGCGCCTCCAGTGGTCGAGGTACAGGAAGATGGTCAGGAGGACGGCCTGGAGGCCGAGACGACAGGAGACGGAGCTCCAGAGGGTCCTGCACGGGCTGCCCAGAGATGCACCCCGGCATGGCGCAAGAAACTCCCTCCCCAGGAACCAGAGGTGGAGAGGTGGCGCCCGACTCGGGAACCCCCTCAGAACCAGGAAGCAGAGGAGAGGCGTCCCGGTCGGGGACCCTTTCGGGGACCCTCTCGGAACCATGAGACAGAAGCAGAGGTGAGGCATCCCGCTCGGAGACCCCCTCAGGACCAGGAAGCGGAGGAGAGACGTCCCGCTCGGAGACCCCCTCGGAACCAGGAGGCGGTGGAGAGACGTCCCGCTCGGAGACCCCCTCGGAACCAGGAGGCGGTGGAGAAACGTCCCGCTCGGAGACCCCCTCGGAACCAGAGGAGAGGAGTCCCGCTCGGAGACCCTCTCGGGACCAGGAAGCGGAGGAGAGGAGTCCCGCTCGGAGACCTTCTCGGAACGAGTAAGCGGAGGAGAGGAGTCCCTCTCGGAGACCCTCTCGGAACCAGAGGAGAAGCGTCCCGTTCGGAGACCTTCTCGGAACGAGGAAGCGGAGGAGAGGAGTCCCGCTCGGAGACCCTCTCGGAACCAGGAAGCAGAGGAGAAGCGTCCAGCTTGGAGACCTTCTCGGAACCAGGAAGCAGAGGAGAAGCGTCCAGCTCGGAACCAGGAAACAAAGGTGGCTTAAACCAGGGCTGGGACAGAGACCAAAGCTGCAGCTCCGCAGGCCGAAGCA
>JBBBVU010000016.1:24700393-24712185 GCA_037177055.1 Atherinosoma microstoma
AGATATATATATATATATAGGTATGTATATTGTAAAGCAGTCGCAGAACGCTTTAATATAAACAGCGCAGCATATCAGGAAGGGCTTGAAAATAAGAGAGATTAAGGTTAGAAAGATGAACACATAAAGCAATGTTTGATCGATAATATGGACCGTTAGGTTACCACGGCCGAAAGGAGTGGGAATAGTTTATCCTGTGAATTAAGTCATTGGCTGATTGGACACATTTAACTTTTAAGGAACATTGGACATATTTAACTTAAAGGGAATGGCGACTATTAAGTTAGGCTTTCAGCACTAACGCTGAAGTTACTTAGATTGGGTCAAAGCGAAAAAGCAATTTACTGTTTAAAAACCAGCAATAACCAACAATTACACTCTTTGGATCGAACGCAAAGAGCGGAGAGATCCGTTCACCTCTTGATCTCCGTAAAACTTCCGTTCTTTGTCTCAAAGTTTTGTTAGTTATTCTGACTGGCAGGGCGGAGTAACGAGACTTGCAGCCAATCAAAGGCAAGGCTTGTGGCGTGGGGATGTCCCATGGTAAAAAGGGATGATTTATGGCTTTATCCACTTAAGAACCAAATTAAGCCACTCTCCTTCCAAATAAAAGGGATACCACGTATAAACTTATGTGCTATGAAACATTATGCGTCTGATCACAATCTGAATATCAAAGAACTTCTGGAACTTTGTCTGTTGAAAATGAAGAAAACATTATTTCAAGTCTTGGTGACAGTACAAACACATGTGAGAGTACTTTGGTGATTAATTCCCAGAAGGGGGCGCTGTGGCTCCACTGGAGAGCCAATCAATTTTACTGTTTTTGAACAGAACGTCAGAAAAATGTGAACAAAGTTTCATTTTTCAATTCTTGGCATTTCAAAACAGCTTGGTTGCGTAAATTTGGCTCCATAACACATTTTAAATACTAAACACAATTTTACCCAGTTTCTGAAAATGTAATGACAGAGGTTTTTTTCTCCAGGGATGTGCTGAGAATAATCAGTCATAAAAACTCAAGGGGTCTGACAGCAGGGGGGACATCTGGCAGATAACTTTGGGGGAGGGGGGTTGTTTCCTTTGATGTTGATCCTGACCAGACCTTTGTTCTTTCAAAGTTTGTATATATAGATCCAATAAAGGAGGTCTCTTTGGCTTATCTCTGGAAAGAAAAACAGATCCAACCACATGGTACCACTTGTCGAGCAGAACGTGGGAATGGTCGCCGCTCTATCACCCTCTCTGGAAGTGTGTTGAAGTCTGAAAGATTAATTAATTCACAATAATCCATTTTTGGATCTTGGCTTGGAGAAAGGTTTTCACTACAACACACACGAAATATAACACTGCCCTAACTCTGAGTCGGTTTAAGTCCCGCCCCTTCCTCTACATCGGCAATATGGCATCCGTTTAATGCGAGTAGTGTACATTAGTGATTTGCGGGCTGGGTTTTTTTCCGACCCGCAGGTCCTGCATATGTAAAATTATCTGGCCCGCCCCGCACAACCGAACAAATTTTCACAACCCGACCCGCCGCTATTAGATACACACTTAATATGCAATTGAAGGCTGATTTAATTTGACATTAAAAAATGTGTGTGGCTGACATTGCTTGTTGTTTTCCTGACAGAAAATCACAGTTTATGGGTATTGCATCTGAATATTCAATGACCCGCCCCGCAATAAAGTGTAAATTTCTTGACCTGACCTGACCCGCGAGTTACCGGTCAACCCGTGCATCACTAGTGTACATCGTTTCGCACTGGATTTTTGGGCTTTTTTAGGGTTGCATCCGGGTACTTTCAGAGCACTGAGTTTGTGCTTAAATGTCCATGTGAACGCACTATGCACTTAAACATAGTGTTTGAAAGTGCGCTAGTGCACTGATTGAGTTTATATTGCACTGATAAGTTTTAGTTTAGACTATAGAACAATAGTTCCCATTTAAAATTGACTGTTAACATAGCACTTAGCATGCATGTGAAATTCTATATCATTAGCAAATGTGACTGTAAGAGCTCAACACAAATGAGCAGGTTTATGTGCATGTAATGTCATTTTCTGTCGTTACTCAGTTTAGATGTGTGTAATCAGTTTTGGGTTTCACCATCTCGCTATCCAGTGAGGGACTCGCACATGAAGGAGAGCTGGTTGAAGGTGCAGCCAATAATACGTCTGTATACAAAAGAAAAGCCAGATTAACTGTTCCCAACAATGATTTATTGTGTTGATAACAGATTTATTCCAGCAGGTGCTGATACTGGAGCAGGTGGAAGGAGGATGTGGATGCCTCAGAACCCAAAGTAATTTAACTACCACTTCTGCAAATGACTCAAGTGTGTAGTCACTATGTGCAGTAGCAGCTCATTTCACATCCACTTCTTATTGTCTACATCTATCACAGGCCTCTGTGCTGTTTCTCTCCTTTGAAACCTTTATCTGTTTTTTAATTTAGTTGCAACTAACTTCTCATTTTTATGGTTCCTCTTGATTTGGGAGCAATTGCACTATGCTGCTGTTCAGGTTCAAAGAGCATATAAAGTATATTTGGTGATAAATCCATTTCAAGCAGCTGAAATAGAAATGGAATAGAAATATAGAAGGCCACAGGTCAAAGTCCAAATAAACAAACGGTGGCAACAAGTAGATAAAAACTTGACTGCATTAAATATGAAAATGGTCAAACCAGACACACAAAATCAATAAGTATGACAAGAGGTGATTAACTAACAACACACAGGTATGGAAAACACACAAAAAAAACACGAACCCACATGCACGGAGGCAAAGAATTAAAAAATGAGGAGGAAATGACAAATGAGAGCTTAAATTAATGACATTAACAAACCAGCTTCCTGCATAAATTACATTTGGTCCCGTTTTTACAGGAAGTTGTCACCATGAAGTGTTTTTTTCAACAGGAAATCTGTCCTTGAACATATGAAAATCTGAATAATTCACAACTTCAAGTTTAGCATTTGTTTCTTTGTTGGTTTGAGTTTCTTTTTTTATAAATTAACAGCTTTTTACAGAATATGAACATTTCTAACTCTTCTGACTTCTGTTGGTCATTTTAACACCTGTCAGAATAAATTCACATTAACTTGTAGAATAATTATTCTGCCCTCACTGCTGCAGCTAGGTGGACAGACGACTCTTCCACATATGAGGCACGCGGTTGTCCTCTCTGTGACCTTTTATTAGAATGTCACACGTTAGCTAGATAGAGAAAACTGAAAAATCTGTGAAAACATGCATCTAAGAAATTACATACAAATCAAATTGACGCCCAAAACATCAAATGAAAGTGATTGACTTGATCAATGTTTCCATCATCTTGTTGATTTATCACACCAAGAATTAAAGAGGAGGTCCTACCCGGTACTAGAAGGTCCTGATGAAAAGGACGACCCGCTACTAGAAGGTCCTGATGAAGAGGACGACCCGGTACAAGAAGGTCCTGATGAAGAGGACGAGCCTGTACTAGAAGTCCTGATGAAGAGGACGACCCGGTACTAGAAGGTCCTGATGAAGAGGACGACCCGGTACTAGAAGGTCCCGATGAAGAGGATGTACCGGGATTAGAAGTCCTGATGAAGAGGACGACCCGGTACTAGAAGGTCCCGATGAAGAGGATGTCCCGGGACTAGAAGTCCTGATGAAGATGACGGTGAGTAGTTCCCTTTCGGAAAATATCCACTAATAATTCAAATTTCATCTTTACTACGGACTCATGGTCCATTTAAAAACAAACAAAACACACAGTGAATTAATTAAAAAGGCATTTTAAAAAGACAATCATACCAATGTCTCCACAGGTCAGACTGATAACGTCTCGCACTCCACGCGACTATTACCTCGTTTTCTGACCTATTGAGTCTACACATAAATTTATATATGAGTTCTAAGCACGGCCTGTAGCGTGTTCACTCTGGCGTTGACGAACATTTCAGTGGCACTAAACCATCTTGTCCTCCTGAAGAGCACTTGCAGCGCATCATTATAGGCTACCTGCAGCCTACGCAGACTGCCTTTCTAGAATTTAGCCCAGAGGTGAGCTGTGTACAATGGAGTACAGTAGGCCTTGAATACAGTCAGTTTTACGTGCTCTGTGAACCAGCCAAACTTCCGAGCCAGAGTATTAGCCTGGGAATACAACACTCTTCATCGTCTATAAATGTCTGCATCATCTGACAGGTCCTCAGTGATGCTGTGCCCATAAGGTTAATAGTTTCCATAAACATACAAACTTGATGATTTGTCTGGAAAACATGTGCAGGTCTGACTTCACTTTTTCTCTTATGTTTTATGAGTTTTCAATATTTCTGAACAGCACACAAAACACAGTCACTCTCTGCAGCACTCAGGGTTGTCCTTGGCAACTGATGGAGGTTGCAGACAAATGTCCTTGCTCTTGTGACTTATGATCAAGCAAAGATTGTCACGTGTGGTAAAAATGTTTTTGTTGTTATTATTAAAGCAACATTTTGCTACAGTTACTCCTGCAAATAGAGACTGTGTTAACACAGACAGATTTTATTCAGCTGTTATCCCTCTGTGTAAAGCTAAGGGGAAAAGCCAATGCATACAGTTTTATATCCATGCTTGTATTGTGTGTGCAGCATGCATTCAGTATATACATCATGTATATGATCTGTTTTTGAAACTGGACGGTGCATGCACCACCTGCTCTTTGGAAGCTGCAGCGTGTTTGAAGCTTCTTCAGGACATGACGCAGTGGGAAAATGTACTGCAAGGACAGAGCCTTTATTCATGTCGCTGCCATTGCTACCTGCCATTAACAGACACCAGAGTGGCAACTGATGTCATCTTCCCTGTCACTCATCAGTTACTCTGTCAACCTCATGCCTTCACTGTGTTATCAGGTTATTTTAAACACTCTTGCTTGTTATTTTCATACAAACTGACATTTTTAAACCCAGTCTGGACCCTCACAGACAACAAATTATAGGTTTGAAATCAAAACTTTTACATTTAGGAAGAGATTAATGTTCTCCAGAGGATGCATCCTACAACTGAAAATTTACTGAATAAATAGCTATGCAGACGTTTATGTTCTCATTAATATGAAATAAGCCTTTCTATATCTGTGTGTTTTACTTACTGAAACCGCTGCTTCAGATCATCTGTTATCGCTGCCATGGGCAGTAATTGCTTGTATTTACGTGCCTCACATCAGCTTCATTGGTTCTGCATCATATAAAGTTGTTGTTGTTGTTCACAGCGTGAAGCAAATTTATTTTTAATTCTTGGAAGAGCCTTTTGTTTTTGGCTGTTCCAGTGACTCAAATCATGAAACTGATCAAGGTTATTTCAAGGTTTCTCATAAAGTCATTAAAAGGGACAGCGAGGCAGGGGTTCTATGGAAAAATCAAAAGGAACTGAGTGAGTTTGCAGTGATCACTTGGTTAAAGGTTAAAAGAGGGAAAATCACTTTCCTTCAGTTGGATATGGTCATTCTCTGTAAGCTTCTGCTATAAGTAAATAAAAGTAACACTACATAACTTTCCAACCTTAAACTCTACGCTTCTGGCTCATTCTGATGGCACAGTGACATCATTACATACAATCCTGTAGCCATCATTGCTCTGCAGCAACTTCACTGCCTTTTTTCTATCCTGACACATCACTTTACAGCAGCATTCCGCTTTATGGCACTATGTTGCACATTGGCAACTGGATACCAACACATCATGGCCGATACAGCGAAGAAACACAAGAAGACATTATCAGGGGAAGAGATGAAATGCAAGTGAGAAAGGGACAAACCAGGACAACATAGACTATGACTGTGTCTCAATACGTAAGTGTACTGAAACGTAGTGTGCACTGGAACGTAGTAAGCACTGAGCACTTGCTTTTGTAGTTCACACTTTCGTGGGTAAGTGTTGACCCAAATGGAGCACTTCCGTTCTGCACTTACCAGTAGTGACGAACCGTCATTTGGCTGCGACTCTCCAGCTCGTCAAAAATATCAGCCAAATAAACGTCCGCGAAAGTATAACATTAATCATTTATAGCACATATAACTTATTTACATCTGCTAAACCGCCTAAAAACTGCTAACATTTATTGTCCTAATTGTACTACATCCTTCCTCTACATCAACAATATGGCGTCTGCTTAATGTGCATTGTGTGCATCATTCTACGCTAGATTTTTGTCCGTTTTTAGGGCAGCATTTGGATACTTTCAGTGCGCTGACTTTTTGTTTAAATCTGCATGTGAACGCACTATCGACTTAAATGTAGTGCTCGAAAGTGCGCTGATTGAGACACACCCTAACTTTTACTGGCTGGACAGACCTCAGAGAAGAGACAGTATGCAAGATGGATGCTGAAAGTGAGAAATCTGCCTAAGTTCAGTAGTGGGACTCTAACGGTCATGGGGCAATAAAAACCATAGCTAGGTTTTTTTTTACTTGCCAAGATTTGAGATTACCAGGCAAATAGGGGAAAATTACATGTGAACTGAGCTTTTTAGCTTCATCCACCAGGATATTGGCAATCTTTTTGATGAAGACGACATAGACTAGGCTCCTACAAAGAATCTAGACCATCATAGAGTCAAACGCCCAGACATCAAACATGACGCTATAAAAACACCAAAATGTGAGCTTACAGGAGCAGAAACAAAGTAGGATTTGTCATGAAGGATTTTAATCCCGACTGCTTTCACTCATCAACACACACTCGACTGCTTTCACAAGTTCCTTTTTTCATCTGCTAGGTCATGTCTTTTTTCATCTGCTCACCTGAAGAAACAGAGAAAATATCTGGAAACTGATCTGACAATAATTTCTCAACTTCAAAAGTTAAATCTTTATTGGATCACATAGGGCAGAGGTGTCCAGTTCTGGTCCACGAGGGCTGCAGTCCTGCAGCTTTTAGATGTTTCCTGCTCCAACACACAAATGAAATGGCTTACATCAACATAATCAGCTTGTTATCAAGCTCAGTCCAAACATGTCAACCCATTAATCTGGTTCAGGTGCCGCAGCAGGAAACATCCAAAACCTGCAAGACGGCGGCCCTCGAGGACCGATTTTAGACATTTGAGCATCTATGACATCACATAGCTAAACTTTGAAAATTCCATCCATCCATCCATTTTCTGTACCACTTAATCCACTCAGGGTTGCGGGTGGGCTCGAACCTATCCCAGCAAGTATCAGGCGAGAGGCAGGGTACACCCTGGACAGGGCCAACACAGAGAGACAGCAAACCTTCCACACACACACTCACTCCTAGGGAGAATTTAGAGTGACCAATTAACCTAACATGCATGTCTTTGGACAGTGGGAGGAAGCCGGAGTACCCGGTGAGAACCCACGCATACACTGGGAGAACATGCAAACTCCTCACAGAAAGGCCACTGTTTCAAACCCCTCCCGAGCCCGAACCAGCAACCCCCTCTGGCTCAAACTCAGTCCGGGACTTGAACCAGCGACCTTCTTGCTGTGAGGCTGCGGTGCTAACCACCACACCACTTTGAAAATACTTCTGGGATATTCCTTATACAACATCGGCCATGTTGGTTTATTCTCCACTTTGTTTGAAGCACGTGAACCTGCAGAAGTCATGTGATTGAATACTAACAGTGGGCCGGTCGGTTCCGTCTCCACCTCCACACGGGCTCAGTGCACCATCACCTAGTCCATCAAAGGTGACGTAATTTGGACATGGAGGAGTTTATGGTGGCGAAAAGGTCCCTGCAGGACTTTAACCCATAAAAATGGGTTTTTGTCCCATTAAAGACCAGAATATGTTTCCCTTTTGTATCTTTCACTTTCAGCCCCATTTGAAGAATTCCCTTTTGTTAGGTTAAGGAATGCTGTTAAAACATTCCCTATGATAACATCCGATTGGTTTAAAGTGATCACTAAAATGGAGAAAAGACATGTTGTGGTTTCAGAGATGTTTGTCATTTATTTGTCAAGAAAGCAAAGGAGAATTTGTCAAATTAATTATTTACTTATATTTCCCTCTTGACTTATAGACTGGGTGAATTTTCATTCAGGAATTAACACATTTCTAAGAAGACAATGAAAAACAAATGCTGTGTGAGTCATGAGTATATGTAGCTGCCCTGCTTTATTTCCGTACTTAAAATTAACCACCAATGTTTTGCTCTGTAAGTTAAGTCATGCATCTTTTTCTTCTTTATGGTCAGATTACTTTTCACTTCACATTTCTTCTTTCCACTAAGCCATCTTCGAAGCACTGAGACTTAACTGTGTTTGCTGCTGCAGGAAAGTGTTTAGAGTCGATGTCGTACTTATTTATTTATTGCAAACTTTCAATTAAAATGTTTTTTATGGTTCCAATTAAAGCATGCAGCAGTGTGTCTACGATCCATCTCTGCAGAAACTGGACAGCTGCTTCTCCTTCAGACAGCCCAGTCATCTGTCAGCTTTTATTAGCTTGTTTGTGATTATGTACAGTGCTGCCAAATGTCAGATTTAAAATCGTAGCAAAGGTGAACGCAGCCAAGCCCTTTGATGTAAGCTGCCAGAAGTTGATGCGAACAAAGGATGAGAGCCGTCTCAGGGCACACAACTGTTGAGTGTTTCCCATTATTGCTCAGTCCTCCAGGTGTGATGACCAACTGGCTGCAACAGAGGCAATTCAGGTGATTTTCGAGGCCAACTGTTCAGACACTCTGTTTTCACTTCTGGAGCAGGGATCCTCAATCCTGGTCCTCGAGGGCCAGTGTCCTGCAGGTTTTAGAAGTTTCCATGCTGCAACACACCTGATTCAAGTCAATGGGTAACTAGAAGCGCACAGAGAGCGCAGACCTCCGCCAAGTCATTGTCATTTTTTTTGCCAATGATTGTGGACGTTATTTTTTTTGTTATAGGCAGAGGTGTCAAAAGTATTCACATTCATTACTCAAGTAGAAGTATTGATACCAGGGTTTAAAAAGACTTCTGTAGAAGTATCAACTCAAGCTTTTTACTTAAAAGTGTAAAAGCACTGGCTTCAAAACTACTTAAAGTATAAAAGTAAAAGTAATGTTAGAAAACAAATTACATTAAGGACGAAAGCTTAGGCAGCGCATTTTGTCCTAACATTAATATTAAAATGTTAATGTTGAACTATGTGGGATGCTAGAGGCGAGCTGTTCTCTAGTCTCTGCCACAGACATCTTTGTACCAGGCCACATATGTCTGCTATGTCCTTGCCGGACTGTGCTGTAATTTGTGTAATACAGTGATGCAATGGCCACCACGTTCCTCTGCCTCCCAGCTGTTACACCTCCATGTGCTTCGCTCCTGTTCAACAAGCAAGCTAGTCAGGCCACTCTGGAATTATCCCGCTCCTCAGGTGGGCCAGTCTGGGCTGGGATTGCGTAACCAATAGCGTGTCAGAACGAACGGTATACTGCTCATCCAGCCACAATCACACTCACTCTATCCTGATGACACCATTAATCCAGTTATGGTTTTTTTTTTTGGTGTTTTTGCTTTAATGATAACAAGCCGAAATGAAACAGGAGTAACGAAGCCATTTTAAAAGTGTGAGTAGAGAGGACAGATAACTGCATAAGAAGTAGAAGTAAAAAGTCGTCTGAAAAATAAATACTCCAGTGAAGTATTAATACCCCAAATTTCTACCTAAGTAAGGTAACAAAGTATTTGTACTTCGTTACTTGACACCTCTGGTTATAGGCTCTAAGGGTGAAATGATTCCCATCTCCCCATGGGCGGGCACAAACTTGCGTCCCAACTCGGTGGTCACGTGACCGTTAACCGCTGGCCAGTGAAAACAAACCCAGCATCATACCAGCGTCCATGTTAAAGTGTGTTTGAAGTTTTCTCCAGGGGTTTCTGATAGAAAATGATCCATAATGTCATCCGGTTCTATTGATCCCCTCAGTGTCAAGGCTAAAAAAAGATATGAGGCAAAGCTAGTGGCTGTAGGACTGAACCAATGTCCTCATGTCTGTCCACATTGTGAAGGAGCTGCTAACAGAAAACATGGAAAACTTCCCAGAAACCACCAACAGACGTTTGTTATTGTTACTGGGAGCTGAAGTTTTAACCAGTAATATCAGAGTAAATGTTTTACTCACCAGTCACTAAATGATCTGAACAAATTGTGGAATATTTGGAAAGAATCCAAGGTGTACCGTCAGCATTGACACGCTTGCAAGCCGCTAGTTAGTTCGGACATTTTTCTGCTAGTTGAAAGAAGGATCTCTTTTCTGTGGAACAACTATGTTTATGGCAGCCAACCACAACACAACTTTTCACCAGATTTAAAGGAAACACTACGAAAATTGAAAAAAATCTACGAAGAGCGACGCTGAAGATCGTAATGCTAAATCGTAAACTGGAGAAAGACCCGGACATGACAAATTCATCAACATTCCCAGATCCAGGCGGTGATCCAGATCGTTAGTTCCTTATTCCTCTTCAGAGATTTTCTGAAAATTTTAACAAAACCTGCCCATTACTTATTGAGATATGTTGCTAACAGACTGACGGACACACGTACACTGGTCAAAACATAATTAGCTGACTTGTGTAGAGTTTGACATCAAACTTTGCACAAGTTTGAGGTATGTTTCAGCCGGGAAGCTTCTAAAATCTGCAGGAGCAGGACTGAGGATTTTAAAATAAATTGGAGAATCAGATAGTTTGCCATAAGGTGCCATCAGTGATGTGCTGTGAAAATTCAAAACATAGCTCACCTGAACTTCTATAAATGTTTAGAGGTTTAAGTTGTTTTAGATGGAGAAAAGTTCACTCTTCTAACCCCACTCAGGAAAGCTCTGGACTCTCCAGACTAAGCTGTCTGACTGCTGCAGGGAAATCACCGACTACTTACCCATGATACACAGAACCCTACTTCAAAAAACCAAAATATCCCTTTAAACCATCAACAGCTTTTCCCTGGTGTGTCTGGTTTCTGTTTTTAACTGTAAAGAAATGCAGTTTTTCTATGCGAGTGAAGATTTTTCTTCTTTTCTTGTTCATCTTTGATTCTTTGCTCAGTTCAGACATCACACAATCCCGGCATGCAGCAGTCTGAATGAAAACACCGCCATTTTTATCAGAAAGGCTCTATGTTTGAACTACTGCCGGATATCTCACCGCTCGCAACTGGTAAACTATGGTGGATAGCTGTGGAGCCGAGGACGAGCAAAGGGAATTCCCAAAGATCCAGATCGTAGAGAGCGATGGATAAACTGCCATCGAACACGCAGCGATAAGAAGAAAACAGAGCAGTGGGACCCTGCAGGGAACGGATTCTGCTTATGTAGCGACCATGTTAGACCAAGGTGCTATCCCGTGGAAATTTTTTTTTTTCCCCGGGGCTTCCCCTTGCTCACACAGCAGCAAGCAAACGCAACGTAAAATGGACAACAGCGCTGTCCTTCACAGGAAGACTCCAGATCTGAATCCCGTTGACAAAACCAGATTGTGTCCATTTATGTCCCTTCAGGTTTCCATAGGCTTTAAAGATCCACTATACAACTTATACTATGTTCTCAGTGACCAGCCCCCAGTTGGCAGCTAATCCAGCATCCATCTTGGATCCTACCTGTACTGTGAGCCTCTCCAGACAGTAAAAAACAGTCTTTTTGTCACAGCTAGGTGGAGCCGTCAGGCAGAGGGACCCAAAAGCAGATTCTGCAGGAAACGGGATCGAGATTAATGACAATGTTTGAGAGATATGTTAATTAGTGACTGTGGAACCAGGAGATCTGGGGGTCCAGGAGGAGATCCAGACTGGTGGAGGTGATGAGGGATTTGGTCCAGA
>JBBBVU010000016.1:24834275-24845014 GCA_037177055.1 Atherinosoma microstoma
GGATTTGGTGGCTTTGGGTCCTCCCTCGTAGTAAGTCTGTTTAACAAATCTTGCTTTCCTTTCCACCTCATCCATTAGAATTTCATCTATTTTTTTCCTAATTTCTTTGATATGGTTAAAAGTTTCTGGGTCTTTTGTCTGCTTATGTTGTTATACCAATTCTTTTAGTTTTTGGTTCTGTTATTTTTCTAATTTGGCTTTTCTTATAAATGCTGTATAAGACATCAGCCTACCTCTAATTACTGCTTTCAAGGCATCCCATAAAGTAGTTTGATCTACCTCCCATTATCATTTTCTTCTCTGTATTGTATTATGTCCCCTTTTAATATACTAACTACTTCCTTTTCATTTAATATACCTTCATTAGGTCTCCAAACTGTATTCTTCGTTTTACTGTCCAAATTAATTTTTAGGTCGACTGCACTATGATCCGACACATCAGCTACCCCAATCCTGCACTCCTTCACTCTGTATATATCTCCCTTATTCATTAAAAAGTAATCTGTTCTAGAGTATACAGCGTGTGGGGCTGAGTAGTGAGTATAGTCCTTGACAGAAGGGTGAAGCTCTCTCCGTACATTTAGTATTTCCATTTCTGACATAGCTGCATTCATATGCCTATTAATCTGTTTTCGGCTTCCTTCCTTACCAGTGGTATCCCTCCTATAATCCAGGACAACATTAAAGTCCCCCCCGCATATCAGTGTTCCTTCTGATTCCAAATCAATAAGACCAAATATTTTCTCATGGAAAGCTTTTCTGCTTTCCGGAGCAGCATTTAACAGAGTCACAATTTGGTTTTCTAATTTCCCTTTAATCATAATGTATCTTCCCTCCTTATCACTGATTTCTTTGATCAGTTCAAAGGATATCTTGTTAGATATTAATATCATTACACCCCTCTTATGAGTTTGGCCATAAGAACTAGAAAATGAATTCTCCTTGGGTCAAGTGTGTTTCCTGTAGGAAAATAATCTGCAACCTCTCTTTTCTAAATTCAGCTAAAGCTTTATCTTTCTTTTTAACATTGTTTATGCCATTAATATTCAACGACACCAACATTTCATTTCATGGAAATGTTAACAGACGAATGGCGTCTGCCTCTGAGTGAGTGGTGGTCTGACCTTTGCGGGTGCAGAGGATTGCGGTGTAGGTGAATAACAGCAGGGCGTAGTTGAGGAAGCTCTGGAGCATGGGCGTCTCCACGCGGGCCTTAGCGAGGTACTCGCAGCTCACCGCTGTCCCACAGATCAGCAGGGACAGGACCTGGCCCATGACGATGGTCTTCAGCAGACGCCTGCAGAGGCAGCAAAAAGAATGAGCGCCAAAAAACAACAGATTGCTTTCCTACTTGCCCTCCATCTTTCCTTTTAGATAGACACAAGTGGTCACTATCCTATTTTCCCTGAGGCCCCCCCCTTCACGCAACTACCAAAAAGCAACTACCACGCCCACCACCGTGGTGAAACCATGCTGGTTTTATGCTTTCATTAGCTGCTTCTCACCATGAATGATGCATACTGACTCCTTTTCCTTTGGTATGGGTCTATTCTCGGCCCTATTCTCTTTTCTTTCTTTTCCTACCTCTGGGATCAATTATAAGAAAACAAAATCCATCTTTTAATTTTTATGCTGACGACATTGTCCCCCACGAGACCAAATAAAAATACTAGAGCTGGGACGATATGTTTTCCTCCCAATTCGATTCTTTTACGATTTTTTGGGTGCCAATTTGATTTAAATTGCGATTCTTGCAATTTCCCGATATTTCCAATTTTTAGTTTGCTTTTTAACCCTACAATATGTGAAAAAAAAGGGAACCATATTTCCTAAAAAAAATTCACATCACATGTTCTTTTATTCAGCAGGAATATATATGAACCAGCTGAAAATGAAGCATTTAAATAAAAAGAACATAACACAGCAGCCAGACCATCATCCTGCTGACATAATGCCCCACAAAATAAGTTTAAAAAAAATTTTAAAATACAAAAATATTATTTTTTTTTCAATTTTCTTTTGGAATATTTAAATGAGTAAAACATAACATAGTAGCCAGACCGTCAATCTGCTGCTATAATACCCGACCAGACAAGTAAAAAAATGTTTAGAATTTTTTTTATGTCTTTTTTTCTGAAATTCTTTTGGGGAAAAAAAAGACGTTTTTTTTTTAACTAAACCGAACCGTTAATATCTCCTACTGAAATCTGGACCTGCATGTTAACACATTAAAAAATAGTAAATACACCCCCCTCCCTCCCTTCGTTGCTTTACTTTTCTTTATTTGTACATAAATATGTGATTGAGTTGTTTTGTCATAAAACTCTCGTCATGTCCACAAAATAATAAAGTAAAAAGTAGAAAGACAAAAAAGAAGAAAAATCCAGCAACCCGCCTAAACTAAATAAACATCCGCCTGCATCAGTTATATCTAATCTACAAAATTTCAACTGGGTTTTCTTCTTCCTGCTTTTTCGTGATGGATCAGGCTGTTTTGGGGAGTACTATCGGCTAGCCAGCGAGCAGTGATGTTGTCCAGTTTGAACACAAATCAAACCAAAGGAAGGTGGGAAAACGTTTGGAAATCCCCGGCCAATCGGCCAAAGTCCCTGGACTCGGTCAAAGCCTTGGGGACCCCCTGTTCTCTTTAGGGCAGGGGTTCCCAGACTTTTTGAACCACGACCCCCAAGATAACATATATTAGCGTTTGTGACCCAAACTTGTTGTTTATGCAATAATGTGTATAAAAATCAAGGTACTTCACTTGTCATATGTTCTGGGCATGCCCAAAATGGTCAAACTTCTAGCATTTAATCACATTTTTCAAAGGTCTTTGGTCACACCATCACACCCTCTATGACCACAGCAATATTTAGTTTAACACCTTCACTCGCAGCACAGGCAGGATGCAAGATGGACGCCCAATTAAGGCCCATTTCTGCTCCCTTACGTACGTTAATAGGGACGTCCGTTTGAAACGTTCTCATAGGTCACCATCCTCATACTTCCATGCATCTTTTACGTTGCCATGGTTACCTCCACTCGTAGCCAGTGCCGAGTTCAGAGTTCACTCCCGCGATCCGACCTCAGTTTCAGGCACCGGTTGGCGGCGGTAACGCATCGCTATGAAGTTGTTTCCAACCGTCCAACCCGCCATAAAATCCCTCACAAAACCTTTCTTCAAAAGCTCGTACGATTTCTACAGTTGTTGTCTTCTTCTTCATTCTTCTTCTGCATTTTTACCCTTCCCGTTCCTCTTCCTCTTCTTATCTGATTTGTTTCTGCTCAGCAATGCCCCCGCTATTTCCGGTGGTATTGCTCCGTTTTCTGCTTCAAGTGGCGGATAGCTAACCTCCGTGAAAACGGAACAAATTACGTACATAACGGATGCAGGAGACGGACAAAACTGTCCCTCCGTCTGTCTGTGTATCCATCTTATGCGTCGAGCATAAATGGGCCTTTAGTCGTGGACCAGGGGCAAGTTACTGACAAAAAGTTCTGTAGTGCATCTTTAATATCCAACAGTAACTGAGCTCAGATTAATCAGTAATATGTGAAGTTTCTGAGGACAACACAGAAATCAGGAGCTGCTCACCATGAGAAGGCATCCTTCCAGTTGTAAGTGTGCAACCCACAGGCAATCCTCCATTTCCCACACAATCTGTCTTCCTCAGGCTGCTCCATCACTTTGAGAGCTACACCTAAAAAGACAGAAAGAACAAGATTAAAAGCTGTGGGTGGGGGGCACAAGGTACAAAATTCCACAATGTGATGTGCTTAGTTATGGGATTATCACATAAATCATGGGGTAGATAAATGCCATTCCCCTCAGCACAGACAAAGCATCTATACTGAGTTATCTCTTAGTAAATCTACAATAAATGTCAGTGCGGAAAATTCTGGCGCTGTGGATCTAAACTCATTTAAAGTTTTAGTGTACATTATGGGGTAAACTGTAGGCTAATAAACCAAGAGTAAAATATATATCCCGAATTGTAATGCAACCATGAATCATCCGTTTTGTGCATTTTAATACGTTTGTTAGGGTATAAATTACTTACAATAACAGCGTAAATGTTAATACAGTACTTTTTCAATGGAGTTCGGAATACCTGGTCTGCGCGTGCGAGTGACAGCGTCGTACATCGGCGCTTCCTTGTATCCCTGAACGGAGCCACCACCGGCTAAAATAAAAAGCAAACAAAACTCAGAAACACGGGAGTTTACATACGTTTCAGTCTTAAATCACGCCATGACAGCAGTGGGGCTCATCTGTCATAGTTCAGCTATCTGAGCCGCGTTGAGGTCCACGCGGACCATCTTCCGAGCTGGAGCGAATCAGTCTAACCTTGTGCTGCCAAGACCCGCCTTCTCAATTCTGATTGGATGGAAAGGAAATGATGACGTATGCGATGTGCAGTCATTTCTTTCAATGGTGGATAACATAAATATGATAAACATTAGAAAATTGGTCTTTGCATTGGTCTCTCGTCCTTTATCTTCCAAAAAACCTCGAAATATAAAAGCCTTGTTTCAGGATTTCTGTCCCAACAGCCACGTTTTATTGGACCAATTTCGTGACTGATATTAAGTGGGAAAAAAAGTTTGGACATCACCACAAAGATTCTTTTTAACAAATAAAGTCAAAGAGATTTCATTTAACTTGATACACAAATTTTACCCAGCAAAACAATATTTATCAAAATTTAAGAAAGATAAAGATGTTAATTGTTATTTCAGCCAAATACAACTCGAAACTTTGCTCATGTGAGTTCACTTATAAATCCTGGAGGGACTTCCACAAGTTTATTGCTGATTCGGCCTTTTTCTGATTTCCACTTTTACTTTAAGAATGTTATTTTTGGTTTTTCATCATTTTAATCACAAATATATGACGCTTTTGTTTTTATAAATGTGTTTTTACTTTCAGCTAAATTTCACAAACAGAAGAGCAAATTCATCAACAGAGACCCTGAACTGTTTTATATATGAGGACAATCTCTTCATCGGAAAAAACAAAGACTCTAAAGACTATCAACATTTGTAAATCCCTAAATTTGTTTACATGAAATATACTCTTGCACACTTTTTTACTTTCTTGTTTATCTTATGTTGTGTTTATTTCTTTGTTTTTTGTTTATTTTTTATAATAATTTATCTCGTTTTCTTCTTTTTTTCAGCGTAGTATTACAATGTCTCATTTATTTCTGTATTTTGCTCTTGATTTTGCTCGGTTTGATTGTTTCTGGAGGAGAAAACCCTTTACACTCTGAATGTGAATTGTAGTTTACATTTGTTTTAGCTTTTTCCTTACAGCAAATTATTTTCACCTTTACTTTTGTTTCTCCACCCAAAGCTAAATTTCTGACCAATGAAAGAGTTATATTATTAGTATCAAGCTGGATTTGGAGGCAAAAAAGAGTTAAAGAGATTTTAATACATTTAATACATTCAGTAAAAGAAAAATTCAATAATTTTATGTTTGTATCTGAGAAACAGTGTTACGTTATCTCCTTAAGTACAATTTATTGATTCCATAAAATGGTTTTTAAATACTTATAAATAGCTTCTTTTAACTTTTCCTATAAAAAGTTAATTTATTATAAAAAATCTTTTTAGACTTTTGGTCTCACTAGGGAATAATCTACAAACCTTGTGTCCAGAAAACATTGATCATTTTGTAAAATGCAATTAAAAGTTACTCTTTTTTTTACAAAGTTCGTTTGTTTTAACGTTTTTTCAACAGAAAAGCAAAAGACAAAAAATATTTTGGGTGTTTTCTGGGAAAACTTTATTTGTATTTAAAACATTTAAAGCCATGAAAACATTTATTTATTCATTCTTAATACAATGAAGCTGAACAGTGAAGAGTTTGCTACTCCTGTTATACGTGGTGAGGATGGGACTCAGGCAGGAACGCTTTCAGGCATAAGACGTTAGTCTGAAGATTTTGCCTTGAATCTCGACGTTAAACTGGAGGAAGACTGACAGCTGAGTGCAGGATGACGGCTGCTGTAGGAAACCAAACAGGTGCAAGACGGATGTTTGCAGACTTTCCCAGGTGTGGTTGCAGAGGCAGGCATCCATGCTTTGACTCAGGTGAGAGGTTGGAGTTCATACTCCATCTTTATTGTAGAGAGTCATTTTCCCAAATGTCTGCCTGAATGTCTCCAGACTTTCAGAGAGTCCAAAAAGTCCCAGGATGAAGCTTCAGACATGGAGACTGACTGTGCACCACATGGGCAAACAGGAGGATGGATGTCCGATTTCAGCCTTCAGAATTGTCTCGTCTGCCATGAAATCTGCTCTGATTACCCAAACTGTCCCTGTTGTTCTTATATGAAGGTTAAACTCCCCTCTGTTTGCATGTGGAACCTTTCACCAGGACGCCACAAGGAGGGAGAATGATAACAAATACTATACTGAGAATGAAACAATAGCTCCGCCCTTGAGACAGTCCAAATATTGTTTTTTCAACTCTAGTCCTCCTCTCAGTGTGATATGAGTAAAAAAAAACAAAAAACTGGTCTCTAACTTTTATCAGACAATGCTGAAGTGAGCAAGAGGTCGTTCAAGATAAACTCGGGCCAAGTGTTGGAGGAGATAAGTAGCTGTGCCTCTCCTAACATCATGTCCGGCTGCATGAGTTCAACGCCAGAAAATGTTTGTTTCATTCCCTGTAACAGACGAGTAGCAGGAGTTATTGATCACAGGCTCCCACTGCACCCTAGCAACTGCTCGCAGCACCTTAGCAACCCTTTAGAACTGCCATAGCAACCAGAATGTCCAATCAAAAACCTGTTACTGAACTGATCTCACCAGGACACCGTAGCAACTGTCCAGCATCACACTGAGCACCCGCCTGGAAAGCTGTACCTGTTCATTTATAGAAGTTAGAATCATTTTTCTTCAGGTCGACACAGTCCGCTGTAACATAAAGCATGTATATCAGATATATCATCAAAATAGAACCACAAACTTTAGGATAACATTTTAATCTTAAGACTAAATTACTTAATTGCTCTGTGGTTTTAACAGCTTTACTTTTTAGAAACAGCAAATGCACCTGCAGCATTATTATAACTTTAGCCATTTTCAGCAAATTCATTGTTAAGTACAAAATATACCACAGCATCAACCTCTAAACTGGGTTTTCGGCACCAAACTTTCTGGAGTTATGACACATTTGTTACATTATTAGCATTTTTTTAATAAAAAGAAATGAAAATGTTAAGAAAAATGACAAAATAAATACAAAGTCCAGAGGGAAATTGTAATTAAAGATTAATTAATTAATCATAAATGCCTGGTATAATGTGTAAGCGGCATAATAAGACCTCATGTTACTGACGTGTTATCTTATGGGACCAGAAAGAAGGGTTTCTCTGATATTAGATTCTCTTTGATTTTAACATTTCTAGCTGCCTTATTTCCTTAAAATTCAAGTTTTGACTCGACCGTTTGCTTCCTTTTCTTCAGAAACAGACATTTTCTAAATTGTAGTGTTTCTTTTACAAGTTTTGAACACAATATTTGCACCAATATTTAGTTATGTCATGTGGCAACTTGCTCCAAAGTCCACCAGACAAGTGTGAGACCTTACTGTGTTCTATACCATATATGATAATATATGATATAAAATCATAATCTGAAAAGTGTAAACCATATTGTTTTGAGATGGAACAAAATGGTGTTAGAGATTAAGAAAACTATATATACCACTCACATTCAGAAGAGTGGAAGTATGAAGCAGCAAAGTTACTTAATTTTAGTAAATGACAGCACTATAGTGTCTAAATGTCCAGGGACTGTAGAAACAAGTAATAAAATAGACTGGAAATATATGTATAACAATTCACAGCTGGTCTAAACATTTAAATGCACAAGCTTTTATTAATAAAACTTATTAATTTTGACTCTTTCTTCCATTAACTGAGTGAAAAACACATTTCCATCCCGCGCTGCTCGTGCACTGAGGTGCTATGTTAATGCGATAAGGTTAATCTTCGTCCATCCTTGAGTTCACGCGAGATTTTACGAGAGGATAAGTTGAGGGAACATGGCGACGTCTAATTTGCTAAAGGTATGAGCCACTTCAATTCAATTATTTGTATTTAACGCTTCCTGGAGTGCTTGTCATTTTTGCCGTGTGATGTTGGGGTTTAGCTCCAACCTTAACAAACAGCTCGTAGCACCTGTCCGCCATTGCGCTGTCAGCGTTGACTTTAGCTGGGAGCAGTTAAGTTACATCTGGCTAACATTAGCTACTTACCAGTGATTTAGCTGGCTAAATGGAAAAGCTACAACAGAGCTAAATGTGAAGGGAAAAGGCAGATATGAGGCAGCAGGAAAGGCACAGAGATAAATAACAGAAAGGAGGCGTACATTTAGCTTCTCACTCGCTAAAAATATGAGCACAGTCCTCTCACGCGCTAGCTTTAAATCTCATATCATCTGTCATTCAGTGGCTCAGGAGTCTGCAGCTCACCATCCTCCTGACAAGACTCGCTACAAGCTGCAGGGACAAAACTGTCACAACAGTTGTGGACGCTTAATCCTCTGATTCTGACAAAGCTCAGCTCGTCAGGCACCGATGGTAGTGATTCAGATATAAAGCAGGTACAGGGAAGGAGGCATGGCTGGAGCTGCAGGCTAAAACTACACACATCTGATCAAAACTGAAGCACACATGTATGCACACAGTACACATCCTATGCAAAAGCATGTTGCTCTCAGAATAATCATGTCTCTTGTTTTATAGATTCTGTGCTAAATTACTATTATGTTTTAGTTTTTCTTGCACAACTTCATCCAGGAATGTCCATCTTGCATTGGTGCATTACTCCCTCCATCATATTAAACACACATTTCAAGCCAAGTGTCATGATGCTTGTGCAGAAGTATGTTATCGTCATCATTTCTTACTTTAGTAGGAAGATTACTTGAAGAATAAAAAGCCAAATTTCATGAAACTTGGACAGTTGCAGCATGGGTAAGAGTCAGTAAATTTATTTGCAGCATGGACGTTAGACGAGGGATGAACCGTCTGTTAATACATGAGGATGTAAAATTCATGATGGGTGCATTGCAGGCTGGGTACAGACTAGACTGACTCAGGCAAATATGCTGATATAATAGCGTTTCAACTATTTTTCATCCCATTTGTTATTAGATAATATTCCACTTGTTTATGAGGTTACCACCGAGCTCCTCAATTTAGCATCATTTGACAGATTTATCCAAATTTCATCAAATATATGAACTACCTTTACATCATGCTGAATCATTATTACTACATTTAGTTTGTTTATTTTGTTTGTAGTATATCTCTTTTTTGTTAATACTACATCCTGTCTAATGTTCAGTCTTCACCTCTTTATCCTCTGGTGCCGCTCATGACCCTGTCAGCCTAAACTGAAAGATCTTCTGGGTTTTACTGGACTGGTCCAGAAAGTTTAATAATAACAATTTAATGTTGATATGGCATTGTTAGGTCAGATATTCACATGTGGTGAAATACATTTGATTAGATATTAATGAAAGCTCTCATTTTTAAGAATGAACTCCTGAGATAACAGAACATGGATGGGTGTTCAACAGGAATGTGTCTAAGTTGTCTGTGCCACATTTATCAACCAGGTAAAGGTCCAAAGATCCTGCATTACAGATGTTTCTGAGCTTCTTTTTTTTACCGGTATCTTGAAGTTATTACAGTTTGTCGAGTTGTTTGAAATAACTTAAAACCAGTTTAAAAGCAGTTAATTTTAAATGGAAAGCAATTGAGCCGATTGTTTATGACCACGTGCAACACAGCCAAATAAATGTGACACACAAGTTAAGCTGATTTTTCTTTTCTTTTTCAAACTTTTATTAAACCATCGGTCATAACTTTATCTTCTTGTAGCTGCTGTTTTAGTTGAGAAATGCAATGCACAAAAATCAATAAGGTTTTAGTTTTTATTTATTAATTAATTACACACAATTTAGTAACTTAGTACCTTTGTTGTTATGTGTGTTGTTATGATCTGCCAACAGACAATCTGTTGCAAATTAGCTGCTTTGTGAACTCTGTCGCACATTTATATTTGCCTTATTATTTAGTTATTATTTTTTAGTTATTTTTTTCTTCTTCATGTTATTATTTTCCATGCTAAACATTTTAAAGCTCAACATGAAGAAGATGGTTCGGTCTGTTTTGGTTTTTCATTTAAATGTCTGATTGATCAGGAAGAAAATGAGTTTGGTTTATATTTGATATGATTGGAAGTGATTGTGGTAAATCAGCTGAGATATCGTCTCATATTGATCCCTGGATCCTGAACTGAATTAAATAGAACTCAATTTGTTATATTAGCAAACATTGAATTGCTGTCCACTGAATCAATATAATATTAATATCCAGGGTGTTGGGCCCTGATTCTGACCCACACTAAGAACTTTGTTATAAAACTGTTATGATGAGTCCAAATCTCTGTAGTTTAATATTATGAAGTAGAGTTTGGTATTATTTGGCCATTTTGGTTTATGAAATGACTTCTCAGAAAGTATGGGTTATGATAATGCTATTGACTCCGTCCCATATTATAGTAGAACAAAACATGACACTACACACCACTTCATATCATCTCCGGTTCTTATAATAAACTCATAGTGAGTGTTTCTCATTAAACGTCTTCTGGGAACTCCTTCAGGTTTCCAGATTGGGTTAAATCTGGTGACCGTGAAACGCTGAAGCATGT
>JBBBVU010000016.1:24947015-24958373 GCA_037177055.1 Atherinosoma microstoma
TATATATTAGGGGTGCAACAATACACAAAATTTACGGTTCGGTTCGATACTTTAGTGTCACAGTTTGATATTTTTTCTTTCGATACAAAGAATTTATTTTAATGACTTTTTAACTTGTATTTTTTTAATTAATTACAAATATTTGTTTAAACACTTAAGTACAGTTTTAATCCAATGTCTTAATCTCTCAAAATGACGGATGGTCTTCAGATTTTTACATAATCAATTTAATAAAAAATGATCAATGACCAAGGGTTGTTTGTTTTTGTTGTTTTGTTTCTTGTTGTTTTTCTGTTTATTTTTATTTTAATTAAATATTTTCACTATTGCTTTCATTTCCCATGTTTTCTCATTTGATGTACAAGAATCATCCTTGTACGGTGTATCTACACGGTTATACCTTGGTATATGGTCTTTTATTTTATTTCTGTAAATACGATTCAATGTAACAACTTATACATTTTTACTTGGCACTGTAAACGTCCTGTATGTTGATAAAAAAATCTTTAAAAAAAAAAAAGATCAATGACAGAAAATATTTGGTGAACACCGCCCCTGCTTCAGTGAATGCATGTTGAAGGCGCTCAGTTGATCTGCGCTCGATGATACAGCCTAGGCGGAGCAGTCAAACGCAGATCCACTGAGCTTTCAACACTGAGCGCATCATCAGAGGACAAGTTCACAAAAATTGTCTTGTATTGATCGGTAGAGTGGTTCGGTACGCACCTGTATTGAATGATTCGATCTAAATACATGTATTGTTGCACCCCTAATTATATATATATATACATATATATATAGGATTAATCTTGTGAATTCTGGTGTGCCGTGTTGTCTATTTTTATCATCAGATTGAAGTTTTCCTTGATGTCCACAAGGTGACAGCAAAGTGTAATTTTTCTATATTGAACATGGGTCTTCAATGAGAGAGCAGCAGTATTATTGAATATAACATTTATATTATATTTATATTTTTTTGCTTTAAATAGCTAATATAATATAGAATAATATATAATATACAAAGATATAATTCTAATATAAATTTTATATGTAAACAGGAAAAACTGTATTTGTTCATTATTTAGTGGTTTTAGTTACCTGATTACCTGATGCCATTTTGACCTGTAGGACAGACACTTTTCCTCCATTTTTTATGTTTTATGAGCAAAATAATGAATTTCCTAATGTAGAAAATGATCATATTTTAAGCTGATTGCTGCGTATCCATGTGTGTTTTTCCCCCTCAGCTGTTGATCCCTACGTGATAATCGCCTGTGAAGGAGAGAGGGTTCGTTCGCCGGTTCAAAAGGACACACGGTGCCCAAACTTTGACGTCAAAGGCCTGTTTTACCGGAAAAAGCCCAAGGAAGGCATCCATATCGAGGTGAGCCATTTACATCTGTACACATGTGTGAAATGTGGCAAGTTCTAGCGGTGGAGTATCTTTGGGTCCCCAGGACTCTAAATACAACCTTATTATTTAGGTTTGGTAGAAAAGTGAGGCCCATTCTCACTTCCCTTTCAGTTTCCTTCATGCTCTCTGACAGTTTCTGCTGCATGAGAATCTGTAACCAACAATCAGACGACATACGGGAGGCGAATCATCAACTATGAGATCTTCTAGTTAGTGATCTGGTGAAAGGAGGCGTGATAGAAAGAGAACATCTCTGCATCCACCGGGTCTGCTGGTGGATGCAGAGACTTGTGGAGTCGTAGTGAAGGAGGTGTGTTCAGATGTGTTTATCAGTACATGTGAGGACTAAAAAAACCTTTTCCGGATGAATCTCTTTGTTGTGATGCAGTTGCAGCTCCAAACCTCCATCAGATCATAGAACATGTGAACCTTATCTCTGCTGAGGTCAACTCCAGGCCCAGTTTGGCTCCGTGTGTTATCAAAGCCCTCAGGTTTTAAAAAGTTCCCAGACAGCAGACATGTTTCGGGTCATGTGACTAACAGCCGCGCTCAGGTTAAGTCAATGCATATCTGGGCCAAACAACCATCTGGGTTAACCCTCGGGGGTCAGGTCACCTTCGCCTGCGCCAGAACGAAAAACCTAAATCACCTGGAGCGCTTCTGTCAACTTCATATGACGGTAAAGATTTTAAACTCTCCCAGTTTGAATGTGATTACGCTGATAGACCATCTAGAACCGGAGATATGGTGGTTTTCATTTAATAGTACAAACATATCGATCTAACTGGTGCAATGGGATGGGCAGGCGTTACATTTCTTCTTATGCATTTGTCTTTGTTTTTGTCAAAAAAAAAAAAAATGTTGCTTTTGGCTTTTATTGAAAATTAATTTTTTTCAGTTTATTTTTTTGTGTATTTTGGGGGCCGATATGGAAATAAAGCTTAAAATAATGATTTGATCATACAGGCAAAGATACCAAACATCATTTATGTTGTATAAAAAAGCATTAAAACTACTAAAAGAGTGGAAACTTACAGATAATTAATAATGAGACAAACATGAATGATTCATGAATCATAAATGCTGAGTATTCACTCACACTCAGAATCCTGGAAGCTTCTTCCAGGTAACATCTCCAGTCCTCACACACAATAACAGGATTATTCATGAATACTAAACAGAAGAACTCTTTAATTTGCCTCTGTGATTAAAAAAGGGAGACTTTAACTTTATACTAAATATTTTAAGATGTGAGTCGACAAAACCAAAGAAGGGATTTGTTGGTGATTCCGATACTCATCTGAACAGCTGAATCTGTAGCTCTGTGTTTGTTGTGCATCACATTTCCCTCTTTGTTCCTTCTTATTCTAAGACTTTTTTCATGCAACTGTTATAAAAACCTTCCCCAGTCTAAATTCTTCTCTTATACTTTGTCTCCCTCTCATCCTTACTGCTTCTTGTCTTTTCTCTCCTCTCTTTTCCTGCTTTACGCCGTCTCCGTCGGATCTTTGCCTTCCTCCCTCGAGCGGAGCGCAGATTTACAACAAGAACATGATTGTGGACACCTTCCTGGGTCAGGTGAGCTTGTTCAGCGACCCCAACGAGCGGCAGGAGCAGCACACGCTTCACCTCCGTGACAAGGGCAGCCGCCAGGACAACGACCTCCCGGGCACGCTCACTGTGCGCCTCATCACCTCCACCGCGCTCACCCACATCTGAGGCCCGCTGCTCATCTCCACCGCTCATCCTTTCAGCAGAAGCGGGAGCTCACCGCATCCTCCCCCCCCCCGTTCGGTCTTTTTCATGCCTCGCTTCACTTTTTCACCTTAATACTTAAATCTGCTTCGTTTCACGGGGTTCCTGAACAGAACGTGTCCACAGATGAAAACGAGGGGGTTGAATCTCTGAACACATTCCTGCCAACATGGGCGATCAATCAGAGTCTGCCTCAGGAAGTGGAGCTGGAAGAAGTCGGGGTTGGAGGACAGATGGAAGTTTGATCAAACCACTCGTTGGTCTGCTTTTTCTGTAAATTCAAACACATGTATGTACACATACACACATGCAGACATTTCTGCACTCTCCATGCATGTGCCAGTGTTTCCAAGGGCTATGCATTGCCTTAAGGCTGAGTCGGTCTCTCCGGCTTGAGGAGATGGGGGTGGGTTTATGTTTAAACGATCTGTTTTAGCTCCGTACCGCCTGCTTTTTGTCCCGTCTCCTCACCGGTCCTTCCTTCCTCCCACCCTCTCAGACGCCTCCAGTCTTCAGCAGTTTGCGGTGCTTTTGGAGAGCATGCAGCAGTGTCTGTCACTTTTTACCAACTGAAAGCCAACAGCAGCTACTTTCTCCCTCCTCTTCTGTGTCATTTGCTCGTGTGTGACGTCTTGCCTCCCGTCTTCCATCACTCCTCCCGCTGGAAACTCGCCCAAGATGCTTTGCCGCCGGTTGCTATGGACGATCTCTAAACTGCATGGCTTAAAGATAAACTAACTCTGCCTGTGCTGCACATCTCTCTAGTCGTAGCTTAGCAGCCGGTGCTTCTGATAGTGCTACCCTTCCCGCCTTGATCCGACCCCCTCCTCCATGTGCATATTCCCCCCGTCCGGCGGAGTGCAGGCGTTCACCCTCACATAAAACAAGTGCTTTATGGGACCAAAGACGAGCCAGACCCTCCGCTCTCTTCGTCCCTCTTCAGACCGTCCTGGCCTGGCCTAGCCTGAGCTACAAATCACCACCCCCTGTGCCGCATCTTCTCTTAATGGCAACGCCACTGCCTGACGCTTCCTCTGACGAGAGTCTTCTGGCCCCATCCAGAAGACTCGCGCCACGTGATCCCGAAAGACAGCCTCTGCTGTTGGCACAGAAGAGACGTAAGTGTGTTTGTGTGTGTGACGGTGAGATTGTGGTGTGTGTGCAGGAGTGAGTGGCTGAATGTGCATTTGTTTATCCACGTTGTACCTGGAGCAAAAAGAAAAAGAAATTAGTGGAAAGGTGTGAATTGAAGGGCGAAAAGGTCCTTGAAGGGAAAACACACCTTGCACTTTAATTTATTTTGAGGCACAAGAGGACGGCGGAGGACAGAAGAGTGGAGACGTCCTGCCAAACAACCTGTGCCATGGCCTCGGTCCTGGCTTTGCCTCCACAGCAGGACAAACAGCATGAACATGGATGAACTGCTGACCTGACATGATTTTGCATATTGAACCACAAGTGGTACTATTTAGTCTTATCTCTTATTAACCATGGCGGTTCTTACGTAGATCATGTGACCACTCATCTAACCGTTTTTTAGGCTTTTTGTGACAGAAGCCTGAACAGAAATCACAACCCATGTTTTACTTTTTGTTTACTGAAAAGTGCAATCCAAGTTTTTTTTGTTTAGTTACTGTCCTTTGAATGTAAGACAGTTCGTGGACTTTTTTTGTTTTTTTGTCCAGCACCTTTTCCATTACTTGAACTGTCACACATGGCATTTAAGTGGTCACACATGTTTGTGTACAGCATCTTTATAAATGTGTCTTGCATGTGTTATTTTTCAATATGTTCACAGCCTTGTAGTGTACTGTTCAATTCTTACTATATATTTATTCTTTCTATCTGAAACGTCTTTGAAATGCTAGTTTTGAGGAGTCAGCATGTCGACAATAATGCACCTCAGTCAGCCTGATCATATCAAACGGTCTGAAACAGTTAGGTCTTGTAATACAGTGATGCATTCATAATGCCTCTAGCACTTGTGAACATTAGCAGCAGTTGTCGGCGACTATATAGGTGCTACTTTTCTTCTCTGTGCTCTTTAGTTGTTTTGTAGTCTAACAGAAAGTGAGCAAACAGCTAGTGTTTCAAACTGGTGCCAAGCAGTGAGTTATATTTGCAAACATGTAGGAAGTAGATCAAGCCCCCTTCTTAAAGTATCTTTAAATTTGTTTAAAATCAGCTACAAATGACCTGATCGATGGTTGAAATGGATATAGAGAGAAATAAGCAGTGCCAAAGGTATATGTGCCACAAATCTGGTTCCAAAAGCTGAACAAATACATGCAGGTTGACCTTCCCCTTCCTCTCTGCTGTGCTTCTGCTCTGCCTTCGAAGCTCCTCCCTGCATAGGAGAGAGTCTGGTAGCCATTATGGTTCCATAAAAGGCAACGATTGGGACAAGTTGACCTATATCTGCCCTTAAATATCACATTAATGCAGACCCAAAGTTTTAGAGCCTCAGAAATGAGCCGCAGCCATCGTTGCCATGATTTACAGTATATCTGTAAAAGTGTCATTAAATAACACAAAAAGTCTTTATTCAAACTTGATGGCAGTCCTAACAAATTTGAATCTGCTGAAAGTCTGTTTTTATTTGTTTGAGTTCATGTTATTTTCTTTTAAATATTGTGCTCTCGGCCTCTTGGATAAGCAACACTGTCTGGTGAGTCACGGGTTAAAGATTCTGTGTCATTGGGTTCGTCTTTTTCAGAATTCTGGAAATACCTTCACATCTTCCACGTTTGATGTTCTAGGTGTTACAAAGAGTGCTCCTGGAGGTTTTCGTCTTTCCAGAAAACGGCCCCAGCTCTTTGACTCAAATAAACCGAAAGCACAAATTGTGAAAGAGAAACTGGCATCAGCTGAAACAAATGTTTCTTTTATGCCACATCAGAAGCATTTTGTGCATGTGGTCAGTTTTTTTCCCCTTAGCTGTCTTCATCACTCACCTGTTGCCCGACGATGCCTTCTTACCAACCCATGAAGCAAACCAGTGCTTTGCAGATAAGTTTTAATCACTTAGCCTGAAGCTACATGTTGATCAGTTATCAGCGGAACGTGTGGGAGCTTGTTGACAACATCAGCATTACATTTATTAAACTGTGAGCACAACGCAAGGTCTTAAATCTAGGATGCTGTAAAGATGTCCAACTTGTCAGCAGAGCATCATTTTACAGTATAAGTACATTTTATTGTCTTCTGTGTCCACGCATACTTCCAAAAGATGATTGCAGTGTCGGAGGCAAAATAACTCTTCGTTTAATAAAGTTTTAGTTGATAACTTTACATGGTACATTCATGAATGCCAGTTCTAGTTCAGTGAAATTAACTGAAATCAAGTTAGAGTAGCGGATGTAATTCCCAGATTATCAAAACAGTGTTTAATATTCATATTAATATAACAATAATATAGTAATGGTATTTAATATTCCACACATGGATTTGTGGTGAGGATGCAACATGTAGTGATCATCTACTCCATATTACTGGCTAAGTTGTTATACTGTAAACTAGGGATGCACCGATATGAACATTTTGGCCATTACCGATATTAACATTGTTTTCATGGCCAATAACCGATATATACTGAGTTTAAGATGATTGAATTCTGTACAAAATGTTAATCTTAACGTTAGCAGCGTTTGCTTCCTGCCATCGTTTGTGAACCTCTGGATGGTTTTCCAGATGACATCACATTGGTGTTGAATGATCGGACGCAGCATCCTCCTCACTGTACTTCTACTTTGCAAGTATCACATCCTGCTTTTCCAGTTTCTTCTTCAGTCACTGTGAAAAATGACCACACCGCTGACACTAACTACGTTTACATGGAGCACTTTTAATCAGATCGAACGTCCAATCAGAATAAAAATGCATCATGTCAACATGTCAGCTGATCCGACCGAACTTGATTGGAAAGAATTTTCAATCCGGTCTAGAAGGGTGGTTCAAACCTTTTTAAGATGGGATCAGCAGGAAAAAGTAGCTGTGCTCATTCTGATGGTTTCTGTGGTGGATGTTGTTTCTGAGCATGCTTGAACCACGGGGTGGTCACGTGATGTAATGAGCTAAACAGAACGGGACTGTGACTGATACGTTTTAGTTAGAAACTGAATGAGTTGAGGATTATTGAGCATTTCTACGGTCAAAAGGTTCAAAGTAGAAAAAAACAACCACCATATTTTTCCGAACTAGTAGCATTGCGCATGTCAAAACTGTTACTATCGTATTGAATCTGTCCATCATGTAAATACATCTGATGGGATAATTTTATCCAGCGTTCGTGTAAACGTGTCAGCTGGAATCTCTGATCAGATTGATTTCAATCAGATAGAAATATTTGTCCATGTAGCTTTTACCTCTCCGTTTCAATTAAACACCCCACGATGCTGCATCGCTACCACTGTCACATGCCCCAATAAATACCCAAACATATCCACAAATAGCCAGAAATAAATATCGACCCAGTTTTATTTACGCCAATATGTTGAAAAATGGCTAACGTGTGGCGATACAGATATTAACGCAGATAAATTGCCAACTTAATAAGATATTTGAGTGACATGTACTGACAGGAAACTTATTATTAGTAAGTCCGCCTTTGATTATACAGTACATGATGATTTTAAACCTCATATTCTTGTAGTGACCACTCGTCGCACCTCCTTGAATCCAGCTTAATGTTCTCCCAAAAGTGTTTTTGTCCCATTATTTATGAGGGGGGAAAAAAAGAGTTGCTATGGCTTGTCTTAAGTTTGCTCTTTAGCATTATTTGAATAAATAAATTAATGATTTATTTACTCTTACTCTCTTACATCTTTAGGATCTTGCTTTCTTCAGGAATTCTTTTGGCCATTTTTGAGTTTATAATTGTGTCGTAGCGTGATGACATCTCTTTAACCCACATTTTATCTCCTCCACATTACCAATTCATACATCAAAATATAAAGATTTTTACCGCTATAACATTACGTACACTAGTGTTTGTTTCTATTAGCAGCCGAATGATCTTCTAAGTTGGCTAAGAAAGGTTTCCTTTAGGTAAAAGGTTTGTTTTAGGTAGTACAGATTTCTTTTAGCCAACAGTGGCAACAAAGTTAAAGCAGATTTCTTTCAGTGGACACAGGTTTCTCCAAGCTAATCTTTTAACCAGCTAATCTGAACTGGTGTTCATGAATGTTCAACATTGTGTTGACCGTGTGAAGTCTTCATAGATTTTTTTGTTTATTTTCTCTTGAAATGATGCTAGTATGGATCTGTGTGGTGCCATTAGGCATTTGCTATCGTTGTTTAGCAGAAATACGACCCAACCTGACAGGTTTAACATATTTGGGCTTAACTGTGTCGCCCCAAATACCACAGATATCATAAAAGTTATCAGCCAAAATAACAGTCAAGGTCTTTCTGAAAAGTTTTGAGGCATTCCTTTTTAAGTTTCTACTCGTGCCACAGCAGTGCCAAAAACAAATCCAGTGGTCCTTTTGTGATGAGGTGCATTGTGGTTGATGTAAAGTGAGTTGGAAGATGTTTGCTGTGTAAATGATGGACAAATGTTTTGCTTTTCACTGTGTCCTTGTGTTTTTGTTTCTGTAATCAAGTGATTTTTACTGGGTTGCTAACTTTGTAATTGTTGCACATTGTGAACTTTGCCAAAAGTGTTACGGCTTTCACTGTTAAACAAACACACACACATACACACACAGAAACCTGTGCATACACAAACACTCCAGCTACCGAACTAACCAGGACTGGTTGGAGTGTCTGGACCTTGAGTGGGTTTTTTGTTTTTGTTTTTTTGAATCGCTGAGCTTATCTGTCCTCTGTAAATATTTTCCGCATGTAAATGCCAAAGCAGGTTTTAATAACTCGATGCCATTCAAGTGAAGCTGAACTTCTCACAACAGTTGTATGAATCCAAAAACGCCAGTGCATGTAGCAAACAGACGCTTTGAAATCCGCTCGCACCGTTTTAAATCACAAAAGATGTGTTTTGGTTTCCCGCTGAGTCTTCAAACATCATCCATTATTGCTACTTTGATAAACATACTGTGTGCAATAAAAGGCTTATGTTGCACACTTGCATGCATTAAAACAATAAACAGTTTTCTAATATTTTGTACCCAGTAAACTGCAGTATACAGTATGTATATAAAAGTAGCAGCAACTGAAATGATGAGTTGTGGTATCCATGTTTTGATGACAGTGATTTTAAGAGTAAGCAGTTATTTTTCCTAATCTACCGTAGTAATGAACATTTAGAGGAACAATCACCTTTTGACCACCTCCCATGATGACTTGTGTGAATTTTTAAGACTATTTTTTACAATTGCAGCAGTTAGATGATGCAACAGGTTCCTTGAGATTCTTAGGAAATAGTGTAGATGGTGTTATCTGCATCACTTAAAGACTCATTTGGGGAAATAAGTTCATTCATTTTCTAAGAGTGAAAATGACATAACTTAATGGATTCAGTTTTCCTCATGCGACTTCCAGCTGTAACTCCTATGGCATTGATTAGATAATCATTAGTCCTCTTGGAGTGTTCAGTCCAGACTGATATAAGAAATGATAAAATAGAAAAATGTATTACTATATAAAGTATTTAAGTATAAAGTCTACTACTGAACTATGGCAGATTTTTGCACTTTGGCGCCCCCTAACGACGGCTAATCCAGCATCCATTTCCTTCCTGTCTCTTCTCTGTGCTCTCTCCAGTTAGTAAAAGTCAGTCAGAGGTTGACTTTGCTCTTATCTTTACTCGATAACTTTCTTTTTTCTCTCTTCCTCCGATAATGTCCTCTTGGATTTCCTCACAGGCTCCAACGGCTCCGGGAATATACATAAATAATGTTGCTGTGCCATCACGACGAGTCAGAAACAGAGTTTTTAGGTCAGAAAGTTATGAGGTTTTGTTTTAGATCGTAAACGTTGAGGAAGGGCTTCCTAATGTTAAGTGTTCTAATATGAACGTTAGCTCGATCTTTGTAGTTACTTTAAATTTTTGTCAAAGTCATTAATCCAGTTCAGTTCACCAGACGGCAAACTGGTGGACTATGTGTCACTATAAGCTGCTGTTGAGTCGGTTCGACTAACCGTAGTGATTATAGTGTCCACAGGAACGAGCCTCTTCAATTTCCCTCCTATTAGTTTTTCTTAAGTGACGATGTGATAGTCGTCTCTTCCTACCTGTTTACAGAAGGAGAGACCGTCTGAGGGCACGACTTCAGATAGGAACAAGTTGAGTTGCTGTAGCCAGGGTTTAAGTGCTGTGGTGATTCAGGATAAAGAGACTAACTGCGGTTCCATGACAGTTTTTTGCAAAATAAAAGCGATATTTCTAAAAATTTCGACAAAGAACAATTGCAAGACAAAGAACAATTGCAATTTGCAGGTGTTTCTGTTGAATGGTGTTTAGCACGTAAGCCGTAATTCTCGTAAAATCTCATCCCGTGAGACTCCACTTTGAGGAGGATGGGGATATGAAACATTTAGCCTTTTGGAGCCTTTCGTAAGCGCACGTTGGAGACAACAAAGCTGAAAAGAAACTGCGACACGATGCGTCAGCTACGTCGGCCCTACTGTACGCGAGTATAAATCCAGTTTAACCGTGCTGCACGTCATGTCTGGAAGAGATGTGCGTAGACTACAGGCTAGAGACCTGCACGGACTGGAATTTCAATCCTGTTCCCGCCTACTCCCGAAGCCTCCCTGTGCACTCCCGTGGGACTCCCTTCACCTGACCGCCTGAGGGATTCCGACGGGTCCCGGGTCTTTTTTAATGCAATCTCCAAAGACGGTCTTCTCATTACAATTTATGAAAGTTTTATTTCCCCCAGCGCAGCGCACTGAGCAAGGCTTCGATTGACAACCCACACACAGTCTCATAGGCTACCCTGGGTCATGTGACCTGCAGTAGTAACAGCAGGCTGCTGCATGCAGAGGTTTAAAAAGAAGGCTTTTTTGTTAATTACGCTTTTCTATAGGATTTATTTTGCAATTACGTTGGTTATTACCTACTGGAGGGGCTATACGGTGGTGCACAGCAAGAAGGTTGCTGGTTCGAGTCCCGGGCAGAGTTTGAGCCAGAGGGGATTGCTGGTTTGAGCCGGGGAGGGGTTTGAAACAGTGGCCTTTCTGTGTGGAGTTTGCATGTTCTCCCCGTGTATGCGTGGGTTCTCACTGGG
>JBBBVU010000016.1:25022235-25040598 GCA_037177055.1 Atherinosoma microstoma
CACAAAAACAATCATTAAACAGATTGAAAGCAAGAGAAGTTAAAAGTTTCCTGCAGGTTTCATGCATAGATGCATGAGAACAGAAATCCAGTACATATTAAACAATGAAATATAGGGATTTGGCATGAAACATTGATAGAGCAGTGAGTAGGTTCACTACTAATGGCATGACATACTAAGTTTTTTATAGCGCTTTGGAAAAGAACTCTTCATTTATACCATGCTGTCTGATTATTATATTATCTTGTACAACAGCATGTACAACATGAAAAGTATCAGTCCAAGTACAGAACCCTGAGGAGCTCCATGACGTAAGGCCATTACACCAATGCAAATAAATGACATGAAAGTGCAAATAATTGGGGGGTAAAATATTGATGTTTTGTCTATGCACACCCAGTGCTATGCCAAATTGCGAATAAATGATGAAAATTCTGGGGCTGTCAAAGTTAACGTTTTAATGTGTTAATGCAAATTCCTTTTAACAACGGTTATTTTTTTAACGCGCGATTAACGCAGAAACGGACACAGAATGGATCTTTTACACGGAAAGTTTAGATTGAAAGTTCTGCAGGATGGTTTTCTGGACCAGACTGAGGTATTTTATCTGCTAAGTTCTCCTAATAATGCAGGAGGAGGCGACGCACACCGGCCGCGGCTGAGGAGGAATTGAAAATTAAACTTAAACTTGCGGAGACATGCAGCTTGCTTGCCGTGCATCAGTGATGCATTCAATGCAGCTCGGAAATCACAACTCTACAGTCTACCTCACGCAGTGACAACTACAATATTAAGGAATAAACAAATCAGGATTAATTATCTGTTTAGAGTCTGTGTGGGCTTCTTAACAGCCTAAATAAGTATTATGAAAATACATAATTAGTATTAATTAATATTACGATAAATATCCTGTTAAAAATGTAATAGATAAGATTAATATGCGATTAATCGCGAGTTAATTTAGGACAATCATGCGATTAAAGATTTTAACCGACTGACAGCATTAGAAGATTTTTTTTTTAAAACTCGCACAGTGGCGAAAACAAGAACATTTTCAACATCAATAACGATGATATTGTGCTGATATGCAGGTAAAAGAAAAGAAAGAGCGCACTGGGTGCATCGTACTCCAGAAAAGAGAAAAACTTGGGGAGTTTCAGGGTTTAGTCCAGGAGCTGAAGCTTCAGGATGTATAGATGAACAGTGCACGCTACAAACACCGGAATGAATACATCTGATCTACGCACCATCTTCATCATTCAGCTCGTTGTTGATTGTTCGCCACACATCGTCTCTAAGATCACTGTCACTGTCAATTTTTTCTCGCTTGCCAATCAATCAATCAGTTAAACTATATTTATAGAGCACTTTTTCAGACATAAAAATGCAACTCAAAGTGTTTTACATTAAAAACATAATACCCTCCATGGTATGAAACTATGTAAAATTGAAAAATAAAATAGAATAAAATACACAAAAAAATACATAAAATAAAATTTAAATAAGTAAAGTAAAAATACCAATAATAGTCTAGAAAATATTAGATTAAAAGCTTTGCTAAAAAGATAAGTCTTCAGCTTCTTTTAAAACTATCAACAGTCCAGCTGCTTTCAGGTCTTCGGGACCATAAAAGCTAAAAGACGCCTCTCTTGTCAAAAAAACGACTTGACATTGATTTGATAAAAAATTCTAACCATGCGAATTATTCGGATGAAACATTCGGAGTATGTGTGTAATGGCCTTTAATGTGTGATGAACAAACATCAACAAACAGAAATCTATCAGATAAATATGACTTCCACCAGCCTGATGAGGTTCCTTTAATCCCAATAACATGTTCAAACCTCCGTAGCAGAATGTTCTGATCGATGCATCATAAGTCCAGACCGGACCTTTATCTGAGGCCAGGAGAAGATCATCTATGATGAGCTCTAAATCCCCACCAAAACTCTTCAGATTGTTTCTGCTCAGATGGGCACATAGTTGAGTTGAAACTACTGAGGAATTTTAAACAAAAAGGGAAGGTTGGATATAGGTCTATAATAAACTAACACTGTTAACACTTCAGCTCTCATCTGAAAGGCATTAAAGGGGAAACATCTTCAACAACCGAGAAATAAAAGTCCAGGTACCTTTATTCAAGCTGGCTGAGAATCCAGCGTACTGGCCTTGGACAGCACCAGACCTCCCAACGAGACGATGATCAGAGACAAACAGCAGTGCGGTTCTTTATATTTCCACCAGCTTTTATTATCTTTTTATGTCACAAAAAAGAAAAGAAATATGTTGAAGAATTGATGATACACAGACGTTTGATGTGATGTTGAAACTTTTCGAAGGAGATTTTTATTTAAGTCCGAGTTTATTTGCAGTCGGGAGCTACTGTAACGACCTTCGCTGCATTGGCCTCGCTATTCAGACCTGGTGGCTGCCTCCATCTTTATTACAGTCTGCGGTCTCCAAGCCAAGTTCACCGCTTATTAGACATGATAACAACATCTTTTTGGAGTTTTTTGTAAAGCTTTTTTTACAATTTCAATAACAAACTACCTCATTCTCTGCCTGAATTCATTTGTGTAATTCTTTTGACCTAAACTTGTGTTTTATATCTTGTTTTTGTTTTCTTTTTTAAATTAATGTCATATTATAACTCTTGTGAATGTCATGATTAATGCTGATATGAGAGCCCACCCAACTGGATGTTTAAAGAAATGAGCTTTTATGTTTTAATTTAAGGGCTTTTACTAAATTTTTCCCATGAATCAACACTGAAGAATTTGGATTTTTTTCTGTGTTTTTGTCATTTTATTTGCTATAATGTGTGAAATGATTATTACTGAAGTAAACCTAAATGTCTCTGACAGAAGTTTTAAATACTCTGGTTTTTTTTATTTATCTATTATGTGCAGTTATGTATTAATTGAAGATTAAATTATTTGTGCCTAAATGTTTTTATTTAAAGAATGTTTTGATTATTTCTGACTACTTATGTGTCTGTCTATGAAATGTGGAAACACGTGTGATGAGCTTTTTTATTTTATTCTCATGTTTTGACAGATTTCTGAATAAATGATTTGACTTTGTAAATGTTTTGCTTAATCTCAGTTTGTTATTCAGTCGAGCTCTCAGACACAACATTTTATTGGTGGCAAAAGTTGAGTTTTATACTTCTGATGCATTCAATGTCACCTTCAGTAAACGTGTGAACGTACCTACTATCTTGCCCAGGTTGGGATTTATTTATGTTTTTCTCCTTTACCTGCACATCTAGCTGTAAGATACTGACCATCTAACAGTAAAAGTCAGATTATGAGGAGAAAAGCCCTCCCTGCCTGTGTGAACCCGTGTCCCTGTGTTTCCTCCTCCACAGCGGCGGCATCGTCTGGAAGCTGAGCGCCAGCGCCTGGCCGAGGAGGAGCAGCTGCGGAACCAGATGACTGTCCGGCGGGCCAAAGCGGAGGCCGAGAGGAAACACCAGGAGCGGCTGGTCCAGCTGGCCCAGCAGCAGGAGGAGAGGGAGAGGGAGGAGAAGGAGGAGACCAGGAGGAAGAAGGAGCTGCTGGAGCAGATGGAGAGGGAGAAGGAGCAGCCCGTCGACCACTCCGACATGGTCGACCGCATGTTCGGCTTCCTCGGGGACTCCGGGCCGCTACCAAACCAGGACGGACAAGCACCAGCCGGGTTTGAAGTGAGTATTTGATAAGGATGTCGAGATGGTTTGATGGGACGTCGTGGTTCATGGTGTTCAGGGTGAACATGTAGAAACCTAGATGAATGTGAAAGTTCATGAAGAATTCTTCTAACCTCCGTAGTTGTTTTCTCTGTGTGTGCACGCTCCTGTCACACTTTACTTCCTCACAGGATCCAAATACAGCGAGAAGATAGAAAAAGCAAATCTGTTAGTCAGTAGGGGTGGGAGAAAAAATAGATTCACATAAATATCGCGTTTTTTGTTTCACTATTTTTAAATAGATTTTTTTATTTTTTATTTTTCTTATCTTTTCTTTTTTTCTTTTCTTTTTTTTTTTTACATTTTTAAAACTTGTGTTGTGATGGGCAGTTTTTTTAGAGAAATATTTTTCCTGATTAAATTTTTTCACATGGTTTGGGGGTTAAAAAGCAAACTAAAAATCCTAAAAATCAGCAATATGAAAGAATCGCACTTTAACTCAAATTGGCCTCCAACAAACTGTAAAAGAATCGAATCTGGAGGAAAGCGTTTCGTCCCAGCTCGGTTAATCAGAGTAGTGAACATATTTCTGGTGTTCAGTCACGTGACTTTTACAGGCTAATGTCGATCAAGACGGACGCCAGCTGTATTTTCACAGTTTAGATGTGAGTTCAGGCCCTGGATGCCTGAACGTTGAGCCCTCAGCGTCACAGATCCTCATACGTTAACCGAGAAAGACGTAAGCTTTGAACTGGAAAGATACTCGTCAGCTCAGTCTCTGACATCTCAAAGTGGGACGCTTCACACGAGCTTGAAAACATGGAGAAGTAAATGACCTCAGTAGTTGCTAAGCAACTGTCATCTTTACAAGTAAAAGAAAGTAGCTCCAGCTTTTATTGGCCCACGAGCTTTAATTTAGCCTCAACACAGCAGCAGCTAACAGAGGAGGACGTGATTTACGAACCTTTCACCTGTAAACTCGTCAGCTCCGTTGGATCCCATCGAGACGTTTCCACTTTTCACTTTACTTGATGTCTTTTCATTAAACTCGCCCTTTTTATGACTTCACAATGAACCCTGAAGTAACTTCAATCAGTTTCCGAACTGGAAAAAATAAAAAAAACAACTCAAGCGTGAACGTTTTCCAGTGTTCAGGAACACGTTCAGCACCTTCGCTCTGGCCTACAAACGCCTACATCAACCACCTCTTCGTGTAAAACACTCAGCTGATGACGTCACATGAATTCAGAGAATCTTGAAAACTAAAGAAAAAGGTTGATTTAAAAAAAACCTGAAATAAGTTAATTCTTCAGGAGAACTTTGGATAATTTCCTTTAATTTATTATAAATTAGATTAAACGGATTTTATTCAATTGATATTTGATTTAGTTTAAAAGTCAGTTCAATTTTAAATAAATTCAATAGAATCCACTTCATTATTTTATTTTATTATTTTGGGTTTTTTGTCCTGTCCAGCATCATATGAAGCAGAATGATGGTCTGGGTGCCACGTTGTGCCGAACAACTCAGTTTAGTTTAATTCAATTAGTCCTGAAGGAAAATGATGATTTTTCTATGAAGACATAAAGAAATTTATATCAGTCAACTCTTTAATGGGCTGAAATAGTTGGAAATTCAACATTCAACAAGAGTGTTAATGTGATACAGTAAGTGGTTTTTACTCCACAGAGAGAAGCCAGACATCTTCTCCTCGTATTCCAGCCACACATTAACAACTAGTGTCCTGTTTAAACACCCAGGGCTAAAAGTGAAGTACTGACATCGTCTTTCTGGCCTCTTTTCAGCCTTGAATCTTTTTAATTGTCCTGTGATGACTCTGCTAGTGATCTAACACCTGGATGTGTTTCCTCAGGATCTGGAGAAGAAGCCTTGTGAGGAAGGTGAGGAAGCTGATGAGGAGGAGGTGGTGACCGAAGCTCTCCCGCTGCCTGATGACGAAGATGAAGATTTGTCTGAGTACAAATTCTCCAAGTTTGCTGCGACCTACTTCCAGGGTGTTTCCACTCACACCTACATCAGACGGCCGCTCAAACAACCTCTGCTTTTCCACGAGGACGAAGGAGACCAGCTGGTGAGGCTCTTCTTCCCCTCAAGCCTAACATATACGCATGAGGTTTTCCTCCACCGCGCTGCATCACCCTGTCTTGTCCTCCAGGCGGCTTTAGCCGTGTGGATCACTGTGTTGAGGTTCATGGGGGACCTCCCGGAGCCCAAATGCCAGATGGTCATCAGCGACGGCAGCGAGAAGATCCCCGTCATGACCAAGATCTACGAAACTCTGGGCAAGAGGACCTACAAGAGGGAGCTGCAGGAGCTGCAGGTGGAAGAAGAGGTGAGATGATGCTGGGCGGCGTCATCGCCGTGGCGACGCTCAGGTCTGAGAGGTTAAATGTCTCCTGATGTTGTCATCATCGCCGTGGCGACGCTCAGGTCTGAGAGGCTATGCGTCTCCTGATGTTGTCGTCATCGCCGTGGCGACGCTCAGATCTGAGAGGTTAAATGTCTCCTGATGTTGTTGTTTACAGAACAGCTCCATCGAGACCCAGAAGAGGAACAGCATCAGGCATAAACTTGTGTCTCTCACCCTGAAGAGGAAGTCTAAGATCACAGAGGAGGTAACCACAGCTGATTCTTTTATAATCTGTAGTTGGGAAGAAGCCGGCTGTAGATGTGTAGCAGGCTGAACCTGCAGAAAATGTCTTTTTATTTAGACAGCAACCAAGAGACACTTGTCCTTCTTCCTCCTCTTCCTCCTTACTGTATGTGGCAGGTTGCTAGACGGCTGACGGAGGGGGGAGACTACAGCCTTCAGGGGAACAGCATGCTGGAGGAACGACCCACCTCCAACCTGGAGAAGCTTCACTTCATCATTGGAAACGGGATCTTACGGCCCGCCCTCCGGTGAGACCAGATCACATGTTTCTATGTGCAGCGGGGGTCTATTTTCCCATCATATCAAACAAATATGTTAAAATAACATTTTTTTCTGTCCAATACAATTCTGATATGTAGGAGTTAAGTATCTGCCGATACCGAGTACCGATCCGATACCTGTGTCATTTTATTAAGAGATCTATTAAACTTCTAATCTAAATAGATTATATTTACTAAAAAGCAAGGCAAGTTTATTTGTACAGCACATTTCCTGTTCAAGACAATTCAAAGTGCTTTACATAAAACATTAAAAACATTACAGATAGTGCAAAGAAAGTGTTAAAATGTAGTAAAAGGCATCAATAAATAGCAAAAAATCACAATAAAATCATTAAAGAATAAAATAATTTTTTTTTAAAAATCACAAATTGAATTGATTAAAAACAAGGTAGGTTCAAAATTACTGTGCAGATTTCATGCATAGATGCATGAGAACAGAAATGTTTTTAACCTGGATTTAAAAGTTTCTACATTTGTGAAAGTTTAATCTCTACTGGGAGTTTGTTCCATAACAGCTAAAAGCTGCTTCTCCATGTTAAGTCTGGACTCTGGTCTGGACTCTGGTCTGGACTCTGGTCTGGACTCTGTCTGGACTCTGGTCTGGACTCTGTCTGGACTCTGGTCTGGACTCTGGTCTGGACTAGCTGACCTGAGTCTTTGGATAAGTATTATTCAACAGCCTAGCAGAGGTTAAACTATAAGCATGAATTAACATGAAAACAAAGACTGCTGCAGAACTTTTTATTTAGTGAGTAAATGATAAATAATAAATTGTAAAACTTTGTCTGATATTTCTTTCTGGCTTTCTTTTACAGATTTCTAGCATTTTTTTTAAATAATTTTCCAGTGTTTGTGCTTTATGGTTGTTATTGATCACTTCACTAGAAGAAAACTGTCCTTTGCTAAGAGCGACCATATTGATAATGTAGCATCCCCTTAGTATCACGAATATTTAAAATTTTATTCTCAACTCAGTTCATTTAACTGTGGATCAGCTGATTGTGACCCTGATGGACGTTTCAGTGCTTCAGATGTAATGTTTGTTTTAGTTAACGTGTCCTTCTGTCTGTCAGGGATGAGATCTACTGTCAGATCTGCAAGCAGCTCACCCAGAACCCGTCCAAAAGCAGCCACGCCCGTGGATGGATCCTGCTGTCCCTCTGCGTGGGCTGCTTCGCTCCCTCTGAAAAGTTTGTCAAAGTAAGAATCTCACCTGTTATCTGGTCGCCTGAACATGAAACCAATCGTTCAACGTATCAAATAAATATGGAAGCTGTTGAGTTGTATGATCTGCCACCAAAGACATTTTACAGTAGCAGTAAAACAAACTGCAGGCTCCGCATCCCGTTACAGTAGGAACCAATGCGTCGAGTTGGAGATGCATGACTTGAAACACTCCTGTTTATGACGGAGTGCAGCGATCCTGAAGAGGAGAGGCAGGTTAACGAAGATCAGAGCTGCTGTGATGGATCCCGTTCGGATCTCTGAGACCAGTCTGAGGATTTATTGAGCTGATAATATGAAGAAAGCCTGGATTTGCTGAAAATGCTTCATAATGCATTCCTCCGGTGTACATAAGCTCACAGAAACAATAATAAACAAACTAACTGTTGACCAGTAAGAATTTCAACAGGTTATCTTTAATAGAAAAACTAATTTTCTAGTTTTAATTTCCCAGTGTGAAAATATTCACTCACAAGATTCAGTCACTTTCTGATGATTACGTATTTGTTTTAATTTTCTTAACTTTTGGTCAAATGAAACATCCGGTCATGTGACGTTGAGCTTTAGTGAGTTTCCGTCAGATCTTTTTAAGGTTTTCGTCCCCCTCCTGCATCCTTTACACCCGTATTCGGTCTTTTTTATGGAGCCAGTGTTGAGCTGACATCCAACTAGCGAAAGGAACAAACCAGAGAAGAAGAGGAGGAACAGGAAAAAGAAGACGATGATGTGGACAACATCTGTGGAGATGGCGTGAGCGTTTGAAGAAAAAGGCTGTGTGAGTTTGCCGGGCGTGTTTATAGCAGTGCATCACCGCCACCAACCGGTGTCTGAAACTCACGTCAGAACACGGGAGTGAACTCTGAACTCAGCACTGCCCACTAGTGGAGGAATTGACTTGATAACCATGGCAACATAAAAGACGCATGGGACCGTGAGGACAGCGACGAATGACAACACGAAACTGACATCTCTATTTACGTACGTAAAGGAGCAGAAATGGGCCTTTAGACCTGCACCATGGCTGATTGATCAAAGAAACTCAAGAGCATTATCGGAGGAAAAGAAGAAAAGAAAGAAAGAGGGAGAGTAAGAAATTAAAATTCAACATCAGACTGACTTTTAATGTCTGGAGAGAGCTCAGAGAAGAGACAGGATGAAGATGGATGCTGGATTAGTCGTTGTTAGGGTGCATGTCTCTGAGAAAAGTTCTGTAGCGTTGCTTTAAAGACCAAATCATTAACTGATTTATAGTTTTACAGGCTTCATTGTAGCTGATATTTTATTACACATTCGTCAGAGTTTGGGATATTTGGCTTTTTTAATGACGTCAGAATGAACCTAAAATCCCGTCTAACCTTTACAGGTGAACTTAATTGGACTTTTTCTAAACTTTTAAACACATGTACAACTTTTCAGTGAACATAATCACAACATGCTGTTCTCTAACAATTCAGACATCAACCAAGACCACACCTAACGCATAACATTGATGTTTTATGTTGTTGTACGCCCAGCTGTTGTCAGCTTAGTTAAAGTGATTATCATTATGCCTAAATTTAACTCAAAGCTGAAGATCCCTATGTTTTGTGAGTAGTGTCTGGATGTTATCCTCAGATGTTCTCAGCAGGTTTATAGTGTTTACATGAAGGAACCAAGAGAAGAATAAAAACATCACATTTATCTGACTGGGATATATTCTATCTTTTTATCTTGTGCCACCTTAGATCAAAGAGATCTGTTGATATATTCGGAAATTTAAACGTTGTTTGTGTTGATTAATGAACGTTTTCTCTGCTAACGTCTTCTTTGTTTTGTTTCTCTGTTTTCTCCTCTTTCAATGACTTTGTCAGTATTTACGGACGTTCTTGCACAACGGTCCACCGGGTTACGCTCCGTACTGCGAGGAACGGCTCAGGAGGACGTTTGTGAACCGCACTCGGACACAGCCGCCATCGTGGTTGGAGCTGCAGGTACAGAGCATCATGTTTGCTGCTGTGAGAGTGGGTGGTGTGGTCTGTGTACTGGAGGGTTTAACAGCAGATGACTGGGAGGCTGCATGGTGGTCGCTACTGTTGCCTCACAGTAAGGTCGGGTCTCTCTGTGTGGAGTTTGCATGTTCTCCAACATGAATGCATGGGTCCTCTCACGGTTTCCCTCCGCAGTCCAAAGACATGCATGTCACGATAACTGGTAACTTAATTCTCTGTAGAGTGAGTGTGAGTGGTTGTTTGTCTCTGTGTCGGTCCTACGATGGACTACGATGGACAAATTCATCTAAAATCTGAATGATGGGTGTTATTTCTACAGAGTACTTTATGGCGCTATATCTATTGATACATTCATTTTCCATCATTTTGCCTCATAATCTGACAACTGAGGCTGTCCTGGAAACATCTTGTCGCCATGGTGACTGGGATTAAAAGGCTTCAGCTTTAAAGAAGTTTTACATGAAAATAAAACAAGGCCGAAAATAGCAAAAAATGTCTTAAGGATTAAATCTCCGGTCAGTTTATATGATTAAACAACACGTAACCAGATTTGAGTTATTATAGATTAACAGGAAAAACATATATAACTATTTTTTTTATGTTCAGGTATTATTAATATTTTGGCATTTTTATTTTTTTGCTCTGTACATTCTCCCATCCTGTTCTTGTATTTTACTTGCCATGGGACGTATTTTTGGGGTTTACAATAAATCAGTAAATTTATGTCCTTCACATAACAGAAGTGATATTTTTTTATAGGACATAATAATCCAATAATAATTCTTAAACTTTTGTCTTGATTTAATCCTTTAGGCCACAAAATCTAAGAAGCCCATCATGCTGCCGGTAACGTTCATGGACGGTACCACGAAGACGCTCCTGGCAGACTCCGCCACCACAGCCAGTGAGCTCTGCAACGCGTTGGCGGACAAGATCAACCTGAGGGATCGCTTTGGCTTCTCGCTGTACATCGCTCTGTTTGACAAGGTTCGACCTGACCACGTTCTGCTGATGTGTTCGCTGTTAACCACGACACGGTGCAGATGTGATGGAGGTCGTCTCTTTCAGGTGTCGTCGCTGGGCAGCGGGAGCGACCACGTGATGGACGCCGTCTCGCAGTGCGAACAGTATGCGAAGGAGCAGGGTGCCCAGGAGAGGAACGCCCCCTGGAGGCTGTTCTTCAGGAAGGAGATCTTCAGCCCCTGGCACAACCCCGCTGAGGACTACGTTGCAACAAACCTCATTTACCAGCAGATTGTCCGAGGGGTGAAATTCGGAGAGTACCGTTGTGAGAGGGTGAGCAGCCACGTGATTGTGTCAAACAGCTGGTACAGAGTCTGAAGTCAAGTGAAGGTTTTCCGGTTATTTCTGCAAAGTCTTAAAGTTTGAGTAACTACATCCTCAGATTAACAACAATTTATTTACCAGAAACTGAATTAAAATGTAGAAACAGGTCGTGAAAAACTAAATCCAGCTTTATTGTTTCCTGAAGAACAAACAAGGTCAGTAGCAGTGGATCAATGCACTGATATCATCTATGTAAGCTCCTCTTAAAAGGTAAAAGTTCCTGCTCTGCAGCATTTAGGTGTCAACAAGATGCCAAGGAGGAAAGACATCAGCAATGATCTTAGAGAAGCAGCTGATGCTGCCCATCAATCTGGGGAAGGGTTATCGAAGCAGTTATTCAGGAGCGCTGAGAATCTTCCCGGGTCTGCACGTTCCATCAGGTTCAGTCCAAGATCAGAGAAACTGTAAAAAACCCAACAGCTACATCTCAGACTCTCCAGGCTTCAGTCAGCAGGTTAGATGTTAAAGTTCATGACAGTCCAGTTAGAAAAAGACTGAACCAGTATGGCTTGTTTGGAAGGGTTGCAGGAGAAAGCTTCTTCTCTACGAAGAACATGCAGCACAGCTTAGTTTTACAAAGTTGTATCTGAACAAACCACAGGACTTCTGGAACAATGTCCTTTAGACAGACCAGACCAAAATGTAGACATGTGGCCGTAAGTCACAGTTTTATGAAAACCAAATCACTTCATACTGTCAAGCACGGTGGTGGAGGGGTGATGATCTGGGCTTGTTCTGCAGCCACCTGGACATCTTGCAGTCATTGAGTGGACCATGATCAATACCAAAAGTACATACCAAAAGTATTCTAGAGTCAGATGGGAATCCATCTGTCTGACAGCTACAGCTTCACTGAAACTGGTTCATGCAACAGGATAATGATCCCAAACACAGCAGCAGATCTACAACAGAATGACTGAAGAAGAACAGAATCAGGTTGTCGACATGATCCAGTTAAAGACCAGACGTCAGCCTGACTGGGATGCTGTGGTGGGACCTTCCGAGAGCTGCAGAAACCGATGCTGCAAACCTCAATGAACTGAAACAACGTTGGAAAGAAGAGTCTCCACAACAATTAGACAAACTGTCAACATCACAAAGAGTTCAAGTTATTTCTGGGAAAGGTGGATCTACGAGCTCTTGAATAATAAGGTGAACTTTCACACATTGCTTCTGGCCTGGCACCAACAGCCATGCCACGTTCAGTCTCATAAATCCCCTTTCTTCCTCATTGGGATGCTCAGTTTGATCTTCATCATGTCTACATGACGAGATGTGTTGAGTTGCTGCCATGTGATTGGCTGATTAGATATTTGTGTGAACAAGCAGTTGAACGGGTGGAGCTGATAAAGTGGCCGATGAGGTATTGATCAGGACCAGAACTGATCTGCAGAAGAGTTCATTGGTCTCTCATCAGATCTGTTCTCCACCCTGTGTGTCCTGTAGGAGGAGGATCTGGCAGAGCTGGCCTCTCAGCAGTACTACGTGGACTACGGCTCTGAGATCCTCCAGGAACGTCTGCTCAGCCTCATCCCGTCCTACATCCCCGACAGAGAAATCACCGTTAATAAGACGGCAGAGAAATGGGCTCAGCTCATCATCAGTGTCCACAAAAAGGTATCCATCCGTTGCCGTGGTGATCAAACCCAACACTTTGTTTTTCTACAGTGCAGCATTAAATAACAATAAGTTGCTTGGCAGGGATTACACAACAAAAGGAGGCAGAACACGCAGAAGGTGAAGGAGGACGTGGTGGATTTTGCTCGGTTAAAGTGGCCTTTACTCTTCTCTCGCTTCTACGAGGCCTTCAAATTCTCAGGTTGGGAGCATAAAAGTGCATTTTATTGATAACTATAATCTTACAGCTCTTTTTTTCACTGATACGACTGTCCATTCGTAGGGCCCAGTCTTCCTAAGAACGACGTCATAGTGGCGGTCAACTGGACTGGGGTTTACTTTGTGGACGAACAGGAGCAGGTCCTTCTGGAGCTTTCCTTCCCGGAGATTACAGCCGTTTCCAGCAGCAGGTAGGTGTTTAGATCATATTTATCAGACACTTTGCAAACATAAATGATCTTATGGTATCCCTCAGGGCTCTGGACACCAAACATGTTTCCTGTGGACAACATCATCATCAAACATGATGTTCATTTCCACCGTTATGCTGATGATACCCCGTTTTATTTATCAATGAAACCTGAAGAAACAAATGAGTCACTTAAATTACAGACTCACAGTTTTTACCCCAGTATTTTGGCGTTGTAGTATTCCATCCTACCCATCGAAACTTGCTACTTCTGCCTTTAGCACATGTGCACAACACAAAAACCTCTTAGCTATGTGGACTGAAGACAGGCCCTGTAGCTAAATCCATGCTACCCTCAACTCCGCGTTTGAACATGTGGACCTGCTTGTTGTTGTGATACTTTCGTCAGCTGTAGCTGTAGCTGTAGCTGTAGCGTACTTTGATGGGGTAAATTTATATTGTCAAATCGTCCTATTTGCATAAATGTCCCATATAAGGTAGCATACTTTGATGAGGTCATTTACATGGAGACATCCATCCATTTTCTGCTTTTCTTGGCTCGGGTCGCGGGGGAAGCTGCCTCAGCAGGGAACCCCAGACTCCCCTCTCCCCAGACACTTCTTCCAGCTCATTCAGGGGGATCCCGAGGCGTCCTCAAACGTCCTCATGTGTGGCCGTCCTCATACTTCCATGCATCCTTTAAGTTGATATGTTCGACCTCCACTAGTGGGCAGTACTGAGTTCATAGTTAACCCTGCGATCCTACGTCAGTTTCAGACTCTTTTGGAGGCGGTAACGCTCTGCTATTAAGTTGTTTCTAACCACCCAACACGCCTTGAACACTAGGATAGTCTTATTTCAAAAGCTTGCACAATTTCTACAGTTTTTGTCCTCGTCTGCATCCTTCTTCTACAGTTTTTCCCTTCTCGTTCCTCTTCTTCTTCTCTAGTTTGTTTCTGCTCAGCACTGCCACCGCGAATTCTGGTGGTATTACTCCGTCTTGAATGAGGGATGTGCATGGAGCATGAAAATGCACCAAATTACGCGCATAACCGACGCAGGAGACGTCTGCGTATCCAACGTCTGTGTCGAGCAAACCTGGGCCTTAAGGGAGAAAAGTGGAGGAAACTCCTTTCATCTGCTTGTATTCACAAGTTCTTTCTTTCTGTAACTGTCGGGACATCCTACCTGCATAATTATACTGTATCGGAAATATCGCCGTGTTCGATGTAGAGAGGAGAAGATTAAGGCGGGCGGGGTTGCTTAGATAAACTTGGACTTGGATAAACATCACATTGGCTTCTAGTACAACTGTAAGGGAGTCTTGACCAGGACTTAACTTTTCTTCCGCTTAGTAACCTTTTCCTCTATTTTTATTTTACTCCAGAACGACAAACCCGAAATAAATGAAGTATATCTTCACAACTGCAAGGGCTGTATGTTTAATCTTGGTCTCAAAAGAAAGTTGAAACGTGCGATTACTACAGAAGCTGTGTTACTGTGTCTACGCCTGTCACAATAAGCAATAAGTCAATTAATTGCAAGCTAAGAAAAAAATTGCACAATAAGTTTGCTGGCTGCAATCATTTTCATTTGTTCTCTCTCTCTATCTGAACCCTCTCGTTTCTTGCAGAGTGATCGTACGTGACAGCCGCATGATCTCGTACTATACCACAGAGTGTAGCGTGGTGTGTTTATGTTGCTACTTTTTTGTTTACAGAACGAACTAACTGGCAGTTTTGCCAGTTTTCCGTCAGAGCCCCATGTTTAATATTTCTTGATACTTTGAGACTTCATTATTTATCATATTTATTGTTTTTGGTTGCGTTTGGTTTTTATTCATCGTTAATGAGTCTGAGAGTCGCTTCTGTTTATTGTTTTTGTTTAGTTATTTAAAATGTCTTCCAGTTCCAGTGAAAATGTTTTTAGAAATGAAAGTTTATTGATCTTTGAAAGGGTGTTATTTTACTATTATGGCTTTATCATTATGTTAGTTGAAAATGGTTTTTAAATGACATCATCGTTTAGCATAATATTATCGTTTATCACACTGATTTGTGAGACAATTAATCGCACAGTAAAATGAGTTTTTGTGTCAGAGTAGATTCCCCTGGAACACTCCCTGTCATCTACGATCAAATCTCCGTTCCCAGAGTGGTAGTCTTCGTGTCTACCAAGCACCAGGATGGGAGCCTTTAGTTTTCAGGCTCCTCTTTTATGGAACCAGCTGCTGGTTTGTGTACAGGACACAGAAACTCTGTCAAGTTTTAAAACATATCTATTAAAGAAAGTTTTCTGTTACTCTATTGCATTTTGTGCTCTCATTCACTGTGATACAAGCTGTACATTTATTATTATTATCATTAATAATTAGTATTTATTGCCATTTTGCTACTGGCTTTTATTATTTCCAACTTTTTTATTTGTAATTGTTTTATTTAAATCGGTTTAGTTAATGGTTTTCTGCTCTGTAGACTTCTACAGGCATCCGTAGAAAAAATTCTGCTCTTTTTAAAGTTTCAAAAGTCCCCTAGAGATCGACAGTCATTTAATTTAACCATGCATCCCCTCAGATAATCCTTTCTAGCGTGTGAATCATCTCTTTGTTTTGGAGAGCACATTATTAAAGTAGAAGTGTCATTTTCCAGAGGGGGTAAACTCCAGGGTCAGAGTTTCACGTTGGCCACCATCAAAGGAGACGAGTACACGTTCACCTCCAACAACGCCGAGGACATCCGGGACCTGGTGGTTGCCTTCCTCGAGGGTCTGAGGAGGAGGTCCAAATATGTGGTGGCACTGCTGGACTGTCTGAACCCCGGTGAGCTTCAGGGATGGTTTGAAAGCAAAATCCTGCTGTCATGAGCTGAACTGGGACCCTTTCTGTTTTCTCCGACTAGCATCGGGGGCCAATCCCACCTTCCTGAGTTTCTCTAAAGGGGATCTGATCATCCTGGACGAACATGACGGAGAGCACGTGTTGAACTCAGGGTGGGCTCATGGAGTCAATGACAGGACCAAACAGAGGGGGGACTTCCCTGCTGACTGCGTCTACGTGCTGCCCACCATCACCAGGCCGCAGTATGACATCGTGGTGAGTGATGATGATCAATAATCAGAGATTAGATGATTAAATGTTTGAATTGAAGGAATACTTCCAGATATCCCGACCAGAGGCCTGTAGTACGAAGCTGGATTAACTTTAGGGTTAACTTGGGATTTTCCCGGCTGGTTAACTTCTTACCGGGTTATATCACCATGGTAACTTGCCCTGAATGACCTCTGACGACACAATAAATCCCTTAATGAGAAATATTCTTATTTGTCTTTTATCAGGTTTTAAATGAATCATCTGACTTTTGTGCCATGTTCCTTCAGATCTTTTCACGTCTTCCTCTTTCACCATCTCAGGCTCTGGTGATAATGACTCCCGATCAGAGGCGAGAGTCCGTCAGCTTGTCTCAGATGAACCTGGCTGCGCAGGACGACAAATCCAAGGCCTACACGCTGGAGGAGTTCTCCTACGACTACTTCAGGTGCAGAACTGAACCAGATAAATCGATCATGAGCGGGTTTGTTTCCTCTAACCTCGCTGCATGTCTCCAGGCCTCCTCCGAAGAGCACTCTGAGCAGGGTGATGATCTCTAAAGCCCGAGGGAAGGAGCGTCTGTGGAGCTGCACCAGGGAGCCTCTCAAACAGCCTCTAATGAAGAAAGTGCTGGCTCATGACGAGCTCTCCCAGGAGGCCTGCCTGGCCTTCATCGATATCCTTCTGACTACTTCTGTCTCGAGCTCCACTGTTTCCTTCTTTTAGACTCCGTTTGTTCAGGGATTTTTTTATCGATTGTCTGTCTGTCTGTCTGTCTGTCTGTCTGTCTGTCTGTCTGTCTGTCTGCCAGTCAGTCAGTCAGTCAAATGAACTGCTTAGATTTTGGGGGTGATCCGGGTCACCGTCTGGATCCAGGAATGTTATTAACACTATGAACAACTTCTGGTACCTTCCTTACACATAAATCTTTCATGTTTGACCACTTTGTTCCACAGTGAGCCTCGAGGTTTAAAACTAAAATCAGTGAACTGAAGCACATTTCTTTCATGCTGGTAGTTGATGTCCTTGACTGTGTGTACCTGTGATGAAGTATATGGGCGACTACCCATCCAAACGAGGGCGTTCCGTCAACGAGCTCACAGATCAGATATTTGAAGGAGCGCTGAAGGCCGAGCCGCTCAAAGACGAGATCTTCTGTCAGATTCTCAAGCAGCTAACAGACAATCACATTAAGTAAGTCTGAGACACACGAGCCATCACTCACGTGTCTGTGGTTGGACTGAAAACAGCTGACCTGTTTTTACCTCTGTTAGCTGACAGTATGGGACGTCGTGGTCTGTGAGGTTTTCTTTGTTTGGGATATTCAAGGGGTTTTGTCTGTGTGCAGGTACAGTGAGGAGAAGGGCTGGGAGCTGCTCTGGCTCTGCACCGGTTTGTTTCCTCCCAGTAACATCCTGCTGCCTCACGTCCAGAAGTTCCTCCAGGCCAAGAAGCACTACCCGCTGGCCCCAGACTGCATGCAGCGCCTACAGAAAGCCCTACGGTAGCTAACGTTCACCACCAGTCCTCTACAGCATCCTTTATTTTGTGCTCACTTGATCTCTCCTCTTTTGTATTTGTAGAAATGGTTCGAGGAAGTATCCTCCTCACCTGGTGGAGGTGGAGGCCATCCAGCACAAAACCACTCAGATCTTCCATAAAGTTTACTTCCCTGATGACTCAGACGAGGTCAGTGACGATGTTGTCTGGGCTCTTTCTGGCCATCATCTCTTTGGTTGCCTGTACTGAGCACTTGGTCATAGTTAGGACATCTAAAAGTCACTCTGACATATTCTATACCCTTAAAAGCCCCCAAGCGCTCTCTCTTCTATCATCAATGTCTGTGTGTAGCTCTGTGAGGGAAAACTGATGGATAGCTTCCCCTTTAAGTGGTCTAGGGAAGTTTTCCAGACATTTCTATCCTGTCCAGGAGGTTTACAATCCAGCCACAACATGTCGTGTTTATTCAGAGACTCTATCTGGTAAATCCCCCATGATGATCCATGATAACACCATTATTTATCACATCTTCATCACTATCACTACTATGTTGCTAAGAGACCTCTAT
>JBBBVU010000016.1:25078216-25090034 GCA_037177055.1 Atherinosoma microstoma
GATGGGTGTCAATCATCTCTCCCCACGCGCACAGCCCTCCTCCCAGTGCCCATTTTTGGGTTTTCCTGGAGTCACGACTCTACCAAGATGGCGACGGTAGGAACCTCCCAATGAGCTTCATTTCAGCTTTTCAGAAACCTCCCGGATACTTTGTCCATATATTTACAGTCATTAAGTGTAATGAATAGCTTTGTTAGTAAGAAAGTTAAGTGCTCCAGTAGTTGTCTGTGCACCACTAACTAGCACGAGCTATATTCACTCGTAAGGTGTTTTGCTAACGCTACAAGTACCAATCTACAATCCCTGTTATCTGCCGCCATTTTCCTATTTTTTGATTTAGTTAAATTCATGTCAGTAAGAACATGCTAAACTTTAAAACCGATACTATTTCTTTAATGGAATATGCCCATCAAGTGACAAGTGGCACAAACATCAAAAGTTTAATAAATTATAGACCAAGTTTGTATTTGATTGGAAGAAGAAATCACTGGCGTCTGGGTTGACGTGGGGGCAGCTGGTAGTCACATGAAGGTTAATCAGCTTCATGTCTGAAACATCAACAGAAGGAGTGACTAGTGTGCTATGTAGCTATGTAGTGCAGCCCTGTTAAGTGAATGACAGGTTAGAGTGAACCTTTAACTTTTTGACCCGGTTTCCTCATGTCATCCCCCTCTTGACTCCTGCTCCTACAATGTACATGCACATGTACTATGTACATTTGCTGATTTATTTCCTAATTATATAATTAAATAAAAGGTAAGCATAGAATGTAATTTTTAAAAAGTGTATTTGAGTTTAATAATTCAATGTAAATGATTACCTGCAGTGGTCATTTGGCTAACAGAATGAACATTTAACAACTCTAATGTTGCGCAACCACTTCAACACATTAGCTGTGCGCTAATGGTCTTTATCTGTGTTTCCTCCAGCGATGACAAGTTCGTGGACAGTCAACTCAGTCTGCTAAAGGCAAATGGATTTGAAGACTTCCTGAACGTCATTTATCGGTGAGCGGTGGAAATGAATGACGGAGCTGTTCCAGTGCCAGAGATGTCCTGTTAAAACCCCAACTCACAAAAAGTGGCTGGAACATTTAGAATTTTACCATGAAAATGAAATAGTTGTTAACCTTGGTAAGATGGCAAAAAACATCCTGGAAAAGGCTCCTAAAAGTTTCCTCAAGGATAAATGTTTGGCTGGACTTGACGCCTCTGAGACTGAGGGAGAAAGGAGAGGTTTGTTGTGCCTTTACAACTTTACAATTTAATGTAATGTGTGCATTTTAGTTTTCCATCCTCAATTGCATGTGTTATTTGAGAGCTTCGTACTCATCTCTACAATTGTTGTGCTTTTTTTTTCTCTTTAAGGTCAGGTTGTCAACACTGCAGTACTACTACTACCTTCGGTCTTCAAAGAGGACCCACAGCAGCTGTTCGTCATTGACAAGGTAAAGTGTTTTGTCACATTCTTTAATTGTTTCGATTCCAGCTCTGTTTTCTAGATAAGTTTAAGGGTGAAATTGCAAAAAAAAAAAGTTTATCAGATCACATCACACTGTTTTTAAAACGCTTTTCATGCGATCAGCAATGCAAAGTGCTTTACAGAATAACATTTGCACATTAAAAAAATGCCTAAGTATATATTATATAATTACCAAAACACACACCTCACTAGAATCTCCCTTGCACACAGTTACACATGGACACACAGGAAAGGAATCTAACGGCTTTTTTAAATGACATTTTACAGGATCCAGTGTTTCCAACACCAACAATTGTCTTGACAAACTGCAGAGCAGAGCCATCACCGTGAAGATGGATGGAACAGAGATGCTACTTGATGATGGCAGTGTGGACATCTCCCTTGTCCTGGCTATTATCACATCTTCCAAGTTGAGTATCCAAAAAACTTGAAAAAAAGACTTTTTCTTTTCTGGAAACCTTTGTTTGCAAAATGAAGGATTCAGCTCCTATTGCTGTTCAAAGGTTTTACAACTCGCTGTACAAGAGCTCTGTTTGTTAGTTAGGCTCTGTTTCGACTGTTTAATGTGATTTGCCAGATGTTTTTGCTATGTTTAACTAATATAGATTCACCTTGCAAGAGGTCTATTTGATACATTTTCATTAAAAAGTTGTTTGTTGTGGAGGAACAGGAGAGTCATTGAAAAAGCAAAACATGACTAATTGTGAAATAAAAATATGGAACTGAAACTTAAAATTCAACACTCAATTCATAAAAAAAGAAATCAGATTTCTTAGTGTTTTGTAATTCCACATTTTAAATGGAAAGCTAAATAAGAAATAGCAGATTGCATTACTTAATTATTAGATACTATGATTTGAAATTGCATTTTCATATCTTATTTCTAAAAACAGGATTAAATGACACAATTCATAAATATTGTTATAAATTCCATTTCATGCATTTTAAAGAAAAATTCCCTTTTCCATTTTCTTTTCCCCCATGCATTTTCAAATCTTTAAATTTACCCTCTCCACTTCTGGGACTTGATCACACTTTAAACCAAGGTGAAACAGCTGCTCCATGTGCTACTGCAGCTCTCATTGGCTAGAAAGTCACACTTGCATCTCTTATTTGTTACCTTGCTTAATTGGCGAAGTAACAAACAAACACATCGAACTTGAAAACAAACTCATCTTCTGAACGCTGGCTGGATGGATGTTTTAAAGTCTCATCTCATCTGTAGCCGTCTCCATGTATCGCATTTGCATTTGTATTTACATTTGTACATTATCCTAAAACTAAACTTGTACCATCATATAACTAGATTAGCACTGCTATGTAGCTTCATGCTAACATCAGATTAATACCCTTACATAACATTAGTAGTTGTACTTACACAGGGACAAAATGTCTTCTAGAAATGTGGAGCCAAATATCAGTACTTTAAAGGATGATGAATCAGGAAACTACTTTGTTGTCTAGAAAGATATTTAGGATGTTTCTCAATACTTGTCCTACTTGTGTCCGTACTTTTTAAACGTCATCACTTGAGGTCCAAGTACTGTTCCAATTCAAAGAACGCATTAATGGTGCGTTCCAGTTGTCTCGTAATTCCAAGTGGGCGAAAAGTGACGTCCTTACCAGTTTGTTGGCGTTCGAGTTGCACCAACTCGGAAACAACTCCAAAACAATTTGTGAGCACAAATGCTGAGTAAACTAGTAAATAACAGACCCATCGTAAAAACGTGCACTATGAGAACTCCAGCCAGTTTTAGTGATAAATTGAATAATAAACCACATGTTCATGAAAAATTGCATCAAGCCCGCCGTAACAACGTAATTATAACAATAACCGGCTGTTGTTTATACTACAGACCTAACGGACACAAAATGTATTCTAAATCATTTTAATAGTGGTCCAGGGGCGCAGCCATCTTTTAATCTGGTATCTCGGGGTCCTCTGCGAATTACGAGTTCCCAGCTCAGAATTCCGAGATCGCTTCGTCATTTCCGGCAAATTCCGGAATTCTGATTTCTGAGGACAACTGGAACGCACTAAGAGTCAGGTACGCTCCATGGGCCTCAATTATCAGCCATGCCTAGAAACATTCTTAAATTTCTTCCTACGAACAAAATGTACAGCGGTCGTACGCACAAAAAAATCTGGATTTATCAACCATGCCAGGCCAGTCGTACACACAGTAAGTAATCAGCTGTTGACATGTTCTAAATCGCCTGCTTGTGCCCGGGCATGCTCATTTGCATTCAGAAACGCCCTCAATTAACCAGATATAGAGACAACACGTCCCCTCAGAAGTCACGTGGAAATCACTTGTGTTTCTCCTCGGACCGGTGGAGAGAAAGAAAGAAGGAATTTCTGTGGAAGATCTCTGTGTAAAAAAAGTAAAACACAGAATAGATAAAGGCTGCAGAGAGACATGAGAGCAGTAACTGATTCAGGATCAAGACAAGATCTTTGTCATTTTCAAAGAAAAAAGAAAAGTTGTTTTATTGCCACATTTAACGATTGAAATAAAATTAAGGAATAAAGAAATCTTTTAAAACTGCAGCATCTGACAGAAGAGAACTTCCTCCTTAATGTATTTTTATCATGAAGATCGGTTGGTTTTACATGTTTATTGATGAAGACTTGATTTAAAATAACTTGCACACATATCCTCATCATTATTCCCAGCATCATAGCAGCACTGATTTCATCTCTTAGTTTCAGAGAAATAAGCGTGTTTCGGTCCAGTGAAAAGACGCATCCAGCGCGGATGATGGACAGGGAATGTCCAAACTGTCTCGTGTAGGGGACTAAAACACATCATTAATTAATATAACTTTGTGATTTCATATCATGGTCAAACTCTGATCAGTGATCGTCTGATGACGCTCACAGCTGAGCGCAGTGTGAAATATTATTTGTTAACGTCAGATCAATAATGCTCGGCTCTCACCGCCTATCACACGTTTCTTTTGTAAGATTTTAAACCATTTAAGCTCTACATCTGTTTATTTTTTCTGAAAGATTACTAATTGAATGACTAACGAATGCTGAGATTGCTGCAACACCTGCAGAACTGATGCAGTTTCCCTGTTCTACCACTAGGTTTTCTGCATGGAACGAATTGTGCTTAACTTTACACATTTTTCTACACACAAGTACAAGTTGATAAATCCCAGACTTTACCAATAGCATAAGAAACAAATTGAGAAACGGCCTTTCTCTCCTCCTCCTCCAGTGACTTGTCAATCACTTGAGGTTGCACCTGGGGTGTCCAATCAGATTGTGTCCCCCTGGCCCCCCCAGTAGCTACGCCCCTGTATTAAACCTCATGCATGAGTATAGACATTTTTGTCCATTTGGGCAAATTTTCCATCATTTTGGCAGTTATTCTTTGTAAGAAAGTCTGCATTCACAAATTTTATGATACAACTTTTAATTTTACTTTATGCTTTGCATGCATATTGGACAGATTTCGATGATAAACAGTAAAAATTACATTTTATCATTCATCTAAAAAATTAACTCCAAACATCAGTGAATACATCAGTATTATTTATTAGATTTAAAGAAAAAGTGGGTATAATTTGACTTAATGAACATTTTTGTCCTCTAAATGAGGACAAGAATAGCTGTGACATCAACTAAACAAACTACCATTTAAAGAATTAAAGTCCTTAAAATTCTTTGACTTCTTGGCAGTTTAAAGCAAGGCTGAAGTTTACAAGAAATGTATTAGAAAAATTGGAATGAAATAACTAAAGAAAATAAAAATGAAATCTCTATTATTCTAAAAGCAAGTTGCAAATAATAAATAATAATATAGAAAGTTATAAAAACAAGAAGGTAGGAATTTGGTTTCCATGTTAAGAAACTTGACAAGCTGCCAATCAGAAGTGGTAGCATGTCAAGGTAAATCCTTGATGCATTTAGCAGCGCATGGAGTATTATCTCCTGTAGAGAGGTTTACTTCAGTTTTCAGACAGATGGACACACATTATCACTCAGTCAAGTCAGTCCTATGATTTTTAATCCTAATGTGTTATCCAGTAAAACAGGCCTCTGTGATCTTACATTTACATAATTAAGTGTATTTGATGATGTAAAAAAAAAAGTGCTGTTACACTCTTGTTATTTCAATCTGTCAAATTCACCAGGAATCTTCTTTTAAAGGAGCAGTGTGTAAGAATGATTGACATCTAGAGGTGAAGACGAGCATAGGATTTACTTCAAGGACCAAGCACAGTTATAAAAAGACCCAAATTCTTCCAGACGTATAACATGTTTTCATCTGGATGAGTGATGACTGCAGGTCATTTTCACTTCACACACAGAGATGTTTGTCTATTCAGAGACACCGTAGTAGTGCCACAAATATGGCAGCTGCCATGTGGACCCACGGTGAGTAGATATAAATGTCTCATTCTAGAGGAATAAAAACAGTTATTTCAGTAAAGTGATCAGATACCAATAGAAACACTATTTTTAATGATATATACATCATTTCTGTCATTGACCTTTTATTTTGTACTGCATCTTTAAGGCATTACATATGGATAATATTTTCTGGGTTGTGCTCTTTAATCTGCTTCAATCAGTCTCTCAGGTCAGCCTTGTCAATTCATACATTTTCTATACACACTTCATCCATTTCAGGGTTGAAGGGGAGATGAAACTTATCCCAGCTGTAGTCAGGCGAGAAGCAGGGTCCCCACTCTGATTTGGAGGACTTTTTTCTTTCTTTCTTTTGTCTTTCACTCATATTGATCCCAAGGTAACTATTTGGAAGGCCTGACCATCAAAGACCAGGCTGACGGAGAAGTTGAAAAGATGCAGGAATTGAAGGCATCATTGGTGTCAGTGGTAATCTGAGCACTCAGGAGCCATGGCCCCTCCGAACTGGGAGAATGGCTCCAACAGATCCCAGAAATACCATCAGACCTGCATCCAGACGAGTCCAGTTCTAGGAAAAACCAAGCTAGTACAGAGAACCCTAAAGCCCCCAGGCCTCTGGTAGGCCTCACACCCCCTACAGCAGATTCTTTGTCTTTCCTGGTAATGCTGATCCTATAGTCTATAGGACCAGCAGTTTGTCTTCAGCCTGTCAGGTAAATGATCATCTAAGGCCAGCCTTAGATGTCATTTCCTCATGGTTTGATCTGTTTTTCGGCTTTCTACTGACAATCCTGCTGATTGTCTGAAACGTTGTCAAACTGCATGAGCAGGAATTTTCTTGCCCTGAATTGAGCCTCTAGTAGCCAGTCTGTATCAGGCTTTGTAAGCTGTTTCAAAACAAGCTCAAATATCAAGACACTTCAAGCTATTTAACCCCATTTCCTGTTTGAACCTCCAAAATAGAACCTGCTTAACAAGCAGCACGCAAATCATTTAAAATAAACTCAGTTGTTTAGTATATCATGATCTCCCCCCCCGAGTTAGTGTTTTCAGACCAATCAAATTACATCAACTGTATTTGATAGAAGCTGTAAATGTCTGAGATTGATATCCTCAAAAGAAAATGAGTAATACTCATGAACCCAAACTTTTGAATTCACTCAAGTTGGATGTACTTATCTGTGTATGTGAAGTCTTAACATGTAAAAATGGGAATTTATATTCTGTAAAGCACTTTGTGCTGCTTTCATGTATAAAAATGCTTTATAAAGACAAGATGATTTTTGTTTTATTTTAAAAGAAAGCACATCAAAGACAGAAATTTGACAAAATGCTTAAAACAGGATGGATAAAGAGGTAACAGTTAGCCAGCTAGCTAAAAAAAAAAATTTTGCCTCGTTATTTAACTAGCTAAATAGGAAACGGCTAAAAACTAGCTGTTGGTAGCCGTTTCCTAGCGACCACATCCTTAGACGTTAGGTAACAGCTATGTCTTTACTTTGAAGGCTGAGCAAAACTACTTCCGGTCTCGCGGTGAGCGGTTTGACGCTGCCGCGCGTGGATCAACTGGACTTTGACGCTGACAGCCAGGGAGCAGAAGTATTTAAAGTTGTTCTCATCACGAAGAACGATTTGTTCCTTCAGGTCAAACGGTCGCCGTGGGTCCGGACAGCTGAATCGGGGACATGGCTGAACTGTGGGTTTCCTTGGCGGTTCTGGCCGCCGCGGTGCTTCTCTGCGAGGCGACACGTCGGACGGCGGCGCGTCTTTTCCCGGGAGTTTACTGGATTTACCTGCTGGAAGCCGTGTCCACCTTTCAGCTCTGCTGCTGCACGCATGAGCTCAAACTGCTGGGAGAATCGACCCGGCTGGGTCTGACTGTCAGCTTGACCCTCACGTACACCGTGACGGTCGTTCACTTATTAACTTTCAGGGAAGCGACGTGCAACCCCTGCTCGGCTCTGGAGAGCGTCTGCCGCGGGACCACCGGCATCAAGGCGGCCGTCGTCCTCATCGCTTGTCACTTCGGAGCTGCGGTCGCTGCCCAGTTTTTCGCAGCCTACGTATGGTCGCTGGGTCTGTCCGACGTCCACATCCGCCACCAGAGGTTTGGGTTCAGATGCTTCGACCCCTTAGGTGGGACTTTGCTGGAGGCTGCAGCCGTGGAGTTAGCATGCGCGTTCACAGTCCAGGCTGCGGCCATGCACCTCCACAAGCTGGAGGGAAAACTCAGAGCTCCCTTCATGGCTGCGGTCATCACGTCAGTGGTTTACACAGGTGTGTCCAGGTGGGGGGTTACAGGTGACCCGGAGTAGCCATCTTTACCAGCTTCAAGAGCTCTATCAGAAAATGTGAAGATGCTTCAGGTCACATTTATGGAAAAATATGGAGATTTAAAAGCACTTGTGTGTGTTTGTGGCTGTAAAAACCTTTTATTTTTTGTTGTGATTACCATCTAATATTTACCACCTAATCTAATGTTGTCAGTTTGGATTAGATTTAGAAAAAAGCATGTTTGTGTTTGTTTTTGTGCAGGTGGAAGTATTTCAGGAGCTGTTTTTAACCCTGCCCTGGCCTTCTCCATCCAGTTCCCCTGCAGCGGCCACACCTACCTGGAGTACGGCTTTGTTTACTGGCTGGGACCTGTCTTAGGTGAGAGCCAGCTTATGTTCCCCTGATTATATTAAAAAAACACGTGAAGTATTTAACAATGGTTCAGAGATTTCATGATCTCTCATGCTGGTTCCTGTCAGGAATCTCACAGCTGCATGTTGAATTGAAAAGATTTCTCAAAGGACTACAGGGACACTCAGATAATGAGTTACAATAGTCCAGCCCGGAAGTAACATGTACCGGTTTCTATTTATGGGTCAAAGGATGAAGTCCAGGAGACTTGTTTTATGCAAGTCTTGATCTAAAATAACTCGGAGGTTCCTGACTGTTGTACATGAAGGAAGACAGGTGATGCCATGAAGATTATATGTTCCTGAGGTTATTTACATTTTGATGGTAGATGTAATACTTGATCAATATGTGTCAAAAAAGTGTATTAAGGGATACAGAGGGGATATCAGTATTTATTTAAAAGTGATGACAGACATTGTCAATAAATTGACAGTTTGTTTACGTTGCCATGAAGACCTGGGAAAGATTAGCAGATTTAAAGATGACACATTTAGTTTCCTCTTGATATTAAATCTTTTACTAATTCAAATTAAAAAGGCAAAATAACCTGAAGCAGTAAGTGATGTGGGAAAAGTGAAAAAAGTAAAATCAAAACTTCAGCTTTTGTTTCTGAGGATTTTCCTTGTGGGAGGAGTTCAGCTTGAGCCTCTAGATGTGGTCCATGGTGGATTTTGAGGTTGACTCAGGATTGTAATGTTGCTGTAGAAGCCTTCGTCTTCTTCTTTTAGTTTGACTGAAGAAATCCCTGCTGAATAAAATCCACAGACCGGATCAGACCCGCAGGATGCTGCATCAACATGCTTCATATGTGGAGACATGTTCTCTTGATGAAACTCTGCATTCGTTTTCTAACCAACAGTTAAACATTTTTCTTCCATGATGGTGTTTGTCAGAGACCAAGCAAGCAGTAAAGCAGCGAGGACACTGAAAGCTTCAGCCATCACAGTTTTATTGTGTAATATCCGGTCAGTCGGGTCCGAGCAGAGGAAGACTGCTGCTGAACAGTAGATCGTAATAGTACATATAAAATCTTTCTGAAGCTATTTTACTTCAAACTGAGTTTTTGTGGCCTGGTGAGAGTTGTCTTGGTCCTACAGACCTCCACCTGACTTCTGTTTCTCAGTTACAAACTGTTGGCTGAAAACATATTGTTATCTTCTTGCAACTTATTTCTGCTTTAGTATAAATTAGTTTATTTATTCTCCTTTGTTGTGATAGGAAAAGTTCCCCTGTTGTTTTCCAACTCTTAGTTTAACTATTTAATGACCGATTTTTCCCTTTTTATCTATGCTGCAAATAAAATCATTGACGACACCAGATTAAGAGAAAGCAGTGTGACGATGTCATGATGGCCGTCCCTCATACTGGTTTTTATCTGTGAGCTCATTTTTAGTCTCGTGCCTGACACATTTTGCCAGGCCGTCGGCTAAATGGCCTCCTGTGTCGTCCATATGTCCCTGCAGGCGTGGCGAGCTGCATCCTGCTGTTCGAGAAGATCATCCCTTTCCTCTCTGGAAAGAACACCGTCGGTCTGGACGTCCCTGCTGTCCAGAAACAGAAGACACAGTAGCAGCGGGAGGGGCCGTGTCTGTCTTCAAGGTGTACTCTATAAATCTTGCAGTAATATGTAGGACTTACGTGTGAAACTCAGCATACACAAACATACTGCAGAGCTTTGGTCCTCCAGTCCAGAGAAGTAAAAGTTTGGACCTTTTACTCTGCAGGACGGTCCAACAGGAACTCAGGAGGAGCTTTAATACCATCTGCTCACCTCTGTGGCTCCAGCTCAGCTGTATACAGTTTTCTCTGATCTGAAAGGTCTGCTGTGGCCTGGATCTCAGTCCAGGATGATCCTCTTGAAGATGGATTGAAGACCATCTAAAAAAGCTAAAACTGAACTTAATTCTCTCACTTTGTGTGAGGAAATATTAATTGTAACGGCTGGAATGATCATAATAGGATAAGATGTATTACTTTTAAAGACATTTGTGTTTATTGGGTGGAATCAGTGTGAGTGTTCCCATAGCAACAGCTAACAAAAGGTGAAGGGAAGCGTTGCCAGTAGATGGGGCATCCCACGGTGGGCCATTAAGCAGTAGACAAACGATACAGAGCAATATGTTCATGGACTCTATAATTCGCAAGCATCAATAAAAAGTGTTTATTTTAGTTTATGAACATGTCTGGAGTTTGTAGGACGTAGTTTACTGATTCATCAGCTGGAAACCACAAGCTTGTAGAGATGCTGCAGACGGATGATCAGAAATACTCTGAATGGAACTAATTAAAAAGCTTTCCAGTTGAAGCCCACCGTCTCCATAGCAACGCTGTCCTTCATGTTCACATTCCTATAAGCATTATGGGAACTACTTCTAACATTTTGAGAAGGACCCCTGATGAGTGCGTTTGACCACATGAATGCCAGTAAAACTTTTAATGGTTTATAAAAGTTTTATAAATCTTTAAGATTTTAAATACATCAAATGTTTTCTGATATGAAGACGATGGGAGAGACAACCTGGTGTCAGTGTTTACTGTTGAGACTAATAACTCTCTCTGCAGAATCAGATGTCTGGAAGCTTCTTAGATCAGTAACTGGGATGCTGTCAGGATTTTATATCAATAAGTCTGACTGGAATCAAATCCAACTTTAATTATACAGCACTTTTCATACCAAAGAGCAGCACAAAGTGTTTTATATAATAACAGCAATAATGAAATGTCTAAATTAATGTCAACATCAAATGAAAAATGAAAAATAACTCTTAATATAGTGAAGTGTATAAAGTCTAACCGGATTAAACACACACACACCTAATCATTCATTATCTCACACACTCGTACAGATGAAGCACACAAAAGCTAGAAACACTGGCTTTAAATAAAAAGTTAAAAAAAATCAAATAAACATTAAAACAATGAGAAAAAAAAACAGAAAACTAGCATTCCTTTTAAAAAAGAAAACCCATTAACGGCTTCGCCCAATGAAAGACGTGATACTTTTCTATACATTAAAGCTACTTTTAACATTTAATGACCATTGATTCAGCTTTGCAGTGATGACGTGTTTCTGAAATGGAAAGTTATAAAAGTTTGTTTTTAGTTCTGCTGATGTGGGTTTCGGTCACTTTGATGTTTATAATTGTACCAGTGTTTTCAGTAAACATTGTTCTTCTTGCTTTGTTCATCATTCATTCCACTCTAGAATGCGCCGCTTGCTGGCAGCAAATTGTAGCAGCTCCGATCATACAATTTAATCATTACTTA
>JBBBVU010000016.1:25101258-25114623 GCA_037177055.1 Atherinosoma microstoma
ATCTATCTATCTATCTATCTATCTATCTATCTATCTATCTATCTATCTATCTATCTATCTATCTATCTATCTGCCACGCAGAGTTGGAATATCACGGCAACATGAAAGTCATGCAAGAGCATATGAAACGATCGGATGGGTAAGTTAGCATTACCGAGTTGTTAAATGTTTGTTTACATTAGGAGAAACGGGCTGCGTACTTCAAGATGATCATTTCATAAAAATAATGTGTTAAGTGTAATAAAACAGTGAAGTGTACAAGTGTACAGCTTCCCTGACAGTGCTAACATTAACTAACCATCCTCAAGACCACAGAGACACACAGAACAAAAGAGATTTTAAATGTGTTCAAAGCCAAACTGACCTCGTTCATAGAACACAGAGAATGTTATTTGGCATTTCTACGAAGGAAATCATAAAAAACTACTTAAAGAAACACGATTAAATTCAGTTGTACTGATAATCTGGATAATTTCCTCCCCAAACATTTGGCTGGTGGAAATTGTGACTGACTGCTAACTTCTCTACCAGAAACACTGGCTGTTGACCCAAAAAATTCATTTAGAGCCCTGCTTTGTGCTCCTGTGTGTTATGTTGTCAAGTCATTGCTAATTCTGTTAGCGAGTCTATGAGAATTCCCATTCAGTGTTAGCCCCAAGCTAGCAGACTCAACGCTGATGGTTTCTGTTTTTGGTCGTAGTTCTGATTTATTTGTGTTTTATGCCAGATTATGTGATGTTTATGTGTTATTGTAGTTATACAGTACCCTCGTTAGAAGAAACAATCAGGCTGATACCTTCTCTACCTACAGGCCCAGCTGAGCTGAATATGGACCGACTCTGCAGCCTCTGCGAACTGAACCAGACATCTTCCACAATCGACGTACCTATTTCATCTTCATCGTCCTCATCCGTCTCATCCTCTTCATCATCCGAGTACCCCTTCGGTCTCCGGCGCTTTCTGGAGCTCTGCCTGCGTTTCGGCTGCTTCCTGCTCACCGAGGACGAATGATGCCTTCTGCTGCCGAGGTCGCTGTCGTTCGACTCCGCCTCCGTTTCTGCTTCCGTCTCGTTGTCCGTAACAACGAACTCTTCCTCAGAGCTGGATCCAAACAAGTTCATTGGGAGTTCAGTCACAGAAGAAACATCAACATGCCACAGCGGGATGATCGGACATGTACCTTTCACTGAGGCGAAACTCTTCCTCGCTCTCCTCCTCGTCCACCGTGCTGTCGCTGTCCAGATCATTGAGTCGCCGGCGTTTCTTCTTGCGCTGACCGGCGTTGCTTCGAGGCGGCCGACCGTTCTCTTTGCCCTCCTCCGCTTGAAGGATGGTAGAAATGTCTTTTCCTCTGTGGCCTGTGATGTTAGCCATGTCTTTACCTCGACCAGCACCTGCATTAGAAAAAAAACCCCACCTTATTGTTTCTCACATCGAAATAACAATTAGATCAAAGCTGTTACCAAAATAATTTCTCCTTAAACTAGTGTCCTACCTCCACCCTCTGCTTCCTTGATGTCTTCCTCGATGGCTTCCTCGATCGCCTCATCAAATTCATCAAATCTGCACAATTAAACAGAAGGTGAACCACCAAGACGAGACTCCCCAAGAGAAGAGATTTTACTGTAATCAGAAGCTAAAATTACTTCCAAAGTAGAAACAGGAATTTTTCTACACAATTTCTTACATCTGCATCTATAAACTCAGAGCTGAGAAGAAGGGTCCTAAACATAGCCACATTCTATTAAAAAAGGAGTTATTATAAAATGATTATTTCACCAGCAAAAGCAGTGAAACATCTTTCATGTTTTCTACCACAAACACCAGTTTAATCCAGTGGTTGTTAACCATGGGGCCACGGCCTATGCTTGGGCCTCAAGTGCCACCAAAGCGCAGCTAAAAACTTTCAGTTTCACTCTGTTGGCCGAGAAGGCGTGTAACTCATCAGCTGACCACAAGAGATACAGTTTTACTGTTATACATGAGAAGCTCGGTTGTAATACAGCTTCCCACCACTCGGTGGCAGTAATGTGTCACTGTGTTGTTCAGAAGAAGCTAGCCTGTAGAACAAGTTAGGAAGTAGTATTTCAAACTAAAAATTAAGACAAAAATGGTCCCAAAGCCTCTAAAAGGCAAATATATTGCCCAATCCATTTCATTAAGTATTGTTTTATAAAGCCTAGAGGTCTGATGTTAGCTAACGCTAACCATCACTTTAACGATGAAACAGCATCTAGAAACCAAACCTCCAACACTCCAGAAAACATCAGTCATGTCTGACAAGTAATCAAAGTTTACTAAATAAATTGTTTAATTCAATGTTTTGTAATTAAATGTCTAAATAAATTTGTTTTAATTTATCCAATTTGAACCTTTTATTTATTTGGATTTATTCCATCACTGCATCATTTTATTGATCAAACTTTCTATCTTTTTTTGTAATTTTATTTTATCTATTTTATCTTATTACCATTTTAACGGGATATCATTACAATAATGATATAACAATTTCATATTGTTATAATACTTATTTAAGCTGTTTAGAAGTCCACATAGACTCTAATTAATCCTGATTTATTTCTCAATATTGTAGTTGTCATTGCATGAGGTAGACTGTTGATTTCCGAGCTGCATTGAATGCATCACTGACGCACGCCCCTCCAAGCTGTGTGTAACCGCAGGTTTAAGTTTAATTTTCTATTCCTCAACCCACGGCCGGTTCAAGTCGCCTTCTCCTGCTTTATTTCAAGACTTCCGTTGATAAAATACTTCAGTCTGGTCCAGAAAACCCATCTTGTAGAACTTTAAAGCTGAACTGTCCGTGTAAAAAATACATTATGTGGCCGTTTTTGCTTCAGAAACATAACCTGCTTCATAGATCTCTTCCTGAAATTTTGCTGACAGTGTGTGCGTTAATCGCGCGTTAAAAAATTATCGCTGCTAAAAGGAATTTGCGTTCACGCGTTGCTTGTTTAGACAACCAGTCTGTGTGATGACGTGCAGGTCAAACCTGTAGCTGATGGTCTTCTTGGCTCTCGTTGACCTCCGACCCCAGCTTTTAGAGCGTTTTGTTTCCTTCTTCTCTTTGATGACGACCTCTGGCTTTTCTTCTTCCACCTCCACCTGCGAGGCGTTCAGAGTCCGATGTTACAAACACTGGCAGGCTGACGAGTTTAATGTGAGACTGAGCTACCTGGGCGGGACTTACAGAGGGTGTGATGATGTTCTCCACACTGATTCCTACGTAAATGAGACGCTCTTTCCTGCAGGAGATAAAACACAGAAAGCTTCAGCTTCATTTCATACTTAACGCACCTTTCACTATTTGTGGTTGCAGTCGCCTAAAAGATCTGATTTAAAGTGTTGGAGCAGAAAGTTTGAGTTAAATTAAACTTTAGCAACATGTGCAAGAATAAAACAAGAAAAATAAAATGTTAAAATTAAAGCTGCTGCAGCTGTTCCAGATGTTTCTGGTCTGGTTTGGTACATAAGTACAAACAGTGTTTACATGTTTCATTCATTATTGGGAGCTGGAAGAGGTTAAAGTGCCATATGTTAGTAAAAATAACCTGGTTAACATCTTTAAACCTCTCAGATTTACACAGAAACTAAAATGTTGGTACCCTTCTGTTACTGAAAAATCCCACTACAGTCCCAGAAATAAGCTGAAACTGACAAATGTAATAAAAACTTTACTGGAAATTAACGTTACTTTTTAATTGTGGCTCAACAGAATAATTTAAAGAAAAAACAAACTAAAGAAACCAGCCTGGACAAAATGATGCTTCTCTTAACTTCCTTTGTTGGCCTGAGCTTTTCAACCAATCCCTGCAGTCAAAGAATTTCTGCAACCTTGAAGGAGTCTTCTTGGTTCTTGGATGTTTTCAGCTGTGTTTTGGGTCTAAACCAGTTGGAGGACCCAGTTTTTCTGAAACTGGACATGCATCCTGCGTGTCAAGCTTCATCTTTGCGTCTGTAAACGTAGAGCCGATGTGTTTGGTCTCGTATGTACATGATGTTCTCCCAGAAGCTCTGTGGCTCATCGTCTATAATTCCAGTCTGATTTTATATTATTTGCTTTCAGATCACTGGTCATCATCCATTAAGTCCACTTTGGCTCAGACGGCTACAGAAGATGCATCTGATGGATCTTGGTCTTTGAGTTCACCTCATCTCTTTGCAATAAGACTGACTGATTACAAGTTTGAAGAGATCTGTGACGCTGATGGCAGGACAAACCTTAGTTTCACACATGGGTCAAATTATTTCACATCTTTTTGAAGGATACCATCATTTCATCCAGGCTAGTTCGTTCGCATATCATCAATTTAATCCATGTAGGCTCAGGACAGAGTTACAACCTCAAACTGGAAACTACTAACCTGAAGATAAGACCACTAGAACAACTAAAGTCACATCATCAGCTGAGATTTAACCAACACATCATTCTCACCTCCTCTCAGCCCGTTCCTTCTTTTTCAACGCTGCGTCCAGGTTTTGGAGCTGCTCCTGTAGTTTGTCGTACAGCTGCTTCTACAGATGAGATCATGAAAACATTTTCAGCTTCATTCAGAGCTCATTTACTTTATTGTTTAAATATCTGGTCCTCTCGCGGGTACGTACATGCTGGCAGGGTGGACAGAACCATTCTCCGTCAGGGATGATCATGAGGGGAGGCCTGAGACAAGCTGTGTGGTAGCCGCTATCACACGAGTCACACAGTAAGATCTGGAAAACAGAACACAATTTCTGTGATTTTGCACAGAGTTTTTTGTGCTCAAATACAGTTTCCACATTATTTCATGTGGTTTTAAATAACTTCTTACTAGATTATACAAAGACAGAAGGTGAAAACAAGCTTCCCAATGCACACAAGTCCATACAGATAAACACATTTCCAGCATCTTTATGTCCTTTATCTGCACATGTGAAAACATTTATAGCTATGCAATGTCATGGTTTCTGCTCAAATTCATCTTTAGAGTCAAAGATCCAGAATTTTCTAATACAGATTTTAATTCTTTTATTTATATTATGCCTCTGACTTTTAGACTGGCATTGCTCAAAATGACATGCCAGCAATGAGTCAGATTTTACCTGGAGCGCAGCAACTGCAACCAAAATCAACTTTTGTTTTGTTATTGATGTGTTTGTTTGTTTTTTCAGAAAGCTGCGGGGAAAAAAAAGTTAAATCATTTCTAAATTTTTGTAAAACTCACCCAACTCGACTGCTTTCTTTATTCAACTAAGCAAACAGGCCTTTAAAAAGCTTAAAGGTTTTTATGAGCCAACATTAATCAGAGCCGTGGACTTAAAACAGAAACAAGAAGCTGAACTTTGAGCCCAGAAATCAGCTCAGTGATCCCGACCTGCACAGACAGATCGTCTCTTCTTAACCTGAAAAGGTGCATAATGGAAATGAACTTTGATCGCTCAGGAAGAGCTGGACATGCACAGCTGACCCGGAAGACAAACAGTTTAAGAGTAGGAGACGAAGAGGGAATGAGATTAAAGAAAAAACATGGATAAAATATATTTTCCATCTTATATTTGATCTTTTTACATTAGCGTTTAAGTTGAGATTTACAAGAAACATTTTAACTGCTGCTGTTAAAAGTGAGTGCCCGAGTCCATGAGGGAATTTAGCCATTTGATTCAGGTGTGACGGAGAAGGGATGCATCTAAAAGTTGCAGGATCGTGGATCTGGAGGACTGGACTTGGACTTTCCTGGTTTAAAGTGTTTGTTACCTGAAGTTACTGAACTCTAGTTCATATATCAGTACTTTAAAAAAAAGAAAAGAAACATATAGAATACTTTGCTTTTGGATTCATTGTTAAATTCTGCACATAACTATGCAATTAATCACAAAAAAAAAGATAACTGTTGCCTAGCAACTAAAATAAATAGAAAAATATCCTAAATATCCCGTCAAACTGCTGAGATTTTATATACCCGCCACGATTGGAAGCATTCCCTGGAAAACATGAGGTCAAATAATAAAATACAAATTAAGGCGGAAATAAATGGAAATCTATGTTTACTAAATAAAGTAATTCTTGTCCCTTTTCTAGTAAAACAAGTACTACTTTCTCTGTGAAGGCATGCGGTCGTCAGGAGGCGTGTGCGTTACCCACCAGCTCAGGGTGATTTGGAAGACCGCAGTGTTTGCAGGGGTCATCGTTTGGAGGTAGATCGTCATCGGAGGACGTCGAAGAGTCCGAACTCCGTCTCTCTCGGTTCCGGTTCCGCCTCTTCCTGCTCCGCTCAACCTTGTAGTCCTCGTCGCTGTCATCCTCTTCCTCGCTCTCCTCCTCCTCCTCAGTGGACTCCTCGTCGCTGTTGTCGTCTTCGTCTTCGGAGTTTTTCTTTTTCCGGCGTGTTCGTGTGTTGGACCACCGAACCCTCCGTCTCTTTCTCCCCTAAAAAAACAAAACAAAAAAAAACACTGCTGAATGTTTTGGCTGTAAAATGTTTTAACGGATGAAGGTGAAACGTTGCGTCTACCTTTGGTTTGGGCTGCCCCTCCTGATCTGCCTTCTTCTCTTTGGGTTTCCTTTGAACTGTCTTGATTTCCACCTCTTCCTCTTCATCCTCCTCCTCCCCCTCTTCTTTCTCTTTCTTGCTGTCCTCCGGTTTCTGAGGCGTAGGAGCCTGCGACTTCTCCGTCTTCTTGTCCTGGATCTCCACGGCCTTCGGTGTGGGTCTAGAGATCCTCGGTGATCTCCGTAGAGATCTCCCGATGTTCGTGTCGGACTCCGAGTCTCCTTGTCGCTCCTCTCTCTGAAGCACAGCTTTCCTCCGATGCACCGCCTGCTTTTTTCTTCGACGACGGCCTCCCACTGACGGAGCTTCGCGGCCATTCGCCACCTGTGTTTTCGATGAGTCGTCCTCTTCACTCTTGTCTTTCCCGTCCTTGTCGTCGGGCGGATCAGCGGCTGGTACCGTGCTCGTCTCTTTTTCAGTTTCTTTTGAGGATTCGGCTTTAGATTCGTCCACGTTTGCAGGTGTTTTGCTCCGTTTCTCCTCCTTCGCTTCATCGTTTTTTAACGGCGTGTCCGTCGTGGAATTCCCTCCGTTACTTTTGTCCTTTGAAAGATTATTTTTGTCTTTCTTCTTTTCACTTTCCTTGGCAGCATGTTTTATACTTCCTGCAGACGGCTGCTCTGTTGTGGCTGTTTTAGGCTCCTCGTCAGACACTTTGTCCGCCTCTTTCTCCGTCTTTCCAGATTTCTGATCAGATTCTTCGGAGACGTTTTTCTTCTCAACCGCACCGGATGGTTCATCGCTCCCAGCACCCGTTTCCTCCGTCCTCTTGTCTTCAGACTTCGTCTCAGCTTTATCGTCCTCTTGTGGTTTTGTCAGATTGTGTTTAACGCTTGATTCCTCTTCAGTCACCGGCTTCGTCTTGGTTGCATCATTTATCGTCTTGTCTTCACAGTTGACCGTTTTCTCTACATCGGCTGGTTTTTCCGGGTTTTCCACGATCTCCTTCACGTTACCGCTCTTCTCAGTGGGTTTACACGACTCGGATTTGTCTTCTTTAACGTCAGGATGTTCCAAACTCTCCTCAGTACTGACGGTTTCTTCTGTTTTGCTGCTGATTGATGGTTCGTCTTTTCTTTTAACGACGCGTGGAGACACGGCGGCTTTAGAGTCGACAGATTTCTCTGCAGGATCTTTTTCTGCCGACTGCGTCTCTGCCGTTTTAATGTCGTCTGGCTTCTCTTTCAGAGCGGAGTGATCTGATTTCTGGACGTCGGCATCTGACCTCTCTGTTTCTTTAGCAGCTTTTCTTTCTTTTTGCTTTTCTGCTGGGCTTCTTGGCGTCTCTGATTCTTTAGTCTGGACTGACTCGGGTCTTTCCATGTCCACACCCTCTGAATGTTTTGACTCAGTTTCTTTGGATTTCACTTCATGAATTAAACTTAGGTTATCAGTTCCCTTTACTACAGTCGTCGTGTTCGCTGTGCGAGACTCTTCTAGATCTGCTGGTTTGGATTCTTCCATTTTCTCATGTTCATCATGATTTAAGGATTTCTCACCAGCGATATTTACATCTTTACTCGAAGGTTCTCGTGGCGGAGGCGCCGACTCGTGGGCTTCCTTTTCTTCCTGGACATCTCTTGTTTTCTTCGGCGAGTCTTTTTGATGTGACGCAACATCCTTCCGGACCTCCTTCGAGCCTTCCTCATCGGCGGCTGGAACGTTTTCTCTGGTGTCTACAGATTTACCTGCAGCGGTTTTATCCGTCTGCTCTGCGGCAGCTTCTTTTGGAGGCTGAAGGTCACCGTTCACTTGATCGTTTACTCTCTGAGCTTTCTGCGTCTGCTCAGGAGCGCACTCAAGTTTAGAAGCATCCTTCAGGCTTGAAGCAGATGGATTTTGCACTGTAATGGCCCCGTTTTTTTCAAAGTCTTCACTGAACTTCATCCCTCGCTTCTTCAGAGGGATTTTGGCCTGCTGGTCGTTCTTCTGCTGCTGGATCTCCTCTGAACTGTTCTTCTTCACCTCCTCTCCTTTTTCTACCTTTACTGAGACACATGACGTCTCAGAGGATGTTTTCACCTCCACCGGCTCTTCTTTGATGTTGGAGGTTTTCGGGCTGGTGTTCTCAGAGTGGAGCTCTGCCTCAGGTTTACCTTCAACGATGCCGTTCAGAGAAGATTTGGCCTCAGGAGTTTCTGATTTCAATTCGTCTTTCTGTGTTGCTTCTTCATTCTTTTCTGACTTTGGTGAGACCGGACAAGCGGCCTTGGTTGAGTCTTTGATGTCCTCATCTGATGTATCTTCAGACTTTTTAGCTTCACCTGTAACACACACAACATGCAAGAAGGATTAGAGTTTGGTTTTTGATTCTTGTTCTTCTAACTTGATTAGAAAGGAGGCAGCATGAGATACATGCAGGACAGATTATGTCTGCAGACACCAGGAAGCAACATGCTAACATGCAGCATAGCAACATGCTAACATGCAGCATAGCAACATGCTAACATGAAGCATAGCAACATGCTAACATGAAGCATAGCAACAGGACGAGGAGAAACTCAGCTAAAAGACTACCAAGCATCAGCAGTTCTATGGGAATGTAAGAAACCATGGAGGACATCACTGTCCACTTTAGAGCTTCTGATCATTTCTCCACATGAACAAGGAGTCGTATGAAAGCAGAGACATGTCTGTCACCTCACTGTGGGACAGACGTGTTCTCCTATAACTCTGTCTGTTTGACATGAACCATGAAGGTCCTGCTGGTTTCCATGGAGATGAAGGAGGTTTTATAGTGAAGTATTCTCTCTTCCTATCATATACTATGTTGGGCTTCACTTCTTCCTGGATCCTCATGGTGTTTCTAAGGTGAATGTGGGGGCTATCCCTGGATTCTCCTGACTCTGACCATGATAGAGGCGTCCATCATCAACATCGGTCGATGGCTTCCTGGGATATTTACCTGCGTAACACCTGGAAACCTTTTTACCTTCTACTCTAGCACAGTTCCTCATCACACATTACTTTACTCATTCCTAGGATTATTTTTCTCACTCCTAGGATTACTTTACTCATTCCTAGGATCACTTTATTCATTCCTAGGACCACTTTAGTCATTCCTAGGACTACTCTACTCATTCCTAGGACTACTTTACTCATTCCTAGAATTACTTTACTCATTGCTAGGATTACTTAATTACATTATTTTAATTAATTAATTAAAAAAAGGGGTATATTGTACGGAGGGGAAGAAAACAAAAAAACTCTGCCTCTAGCTCTAAACGGCAGCACTTGTGTCCAACTGGACTCATAGCAGTCTGACTAGCACTTAATTAAGATGTCCCCTCCTGTTTATATTCTTGCTTGTGTTGTTCTCACTCTGAGATGTTCGTCGCTTTGAAGAAAAGCGTTTGCTAAATGACTGTAGCCCATTCCTGGGCTGCTTTCTTCTGGTTTCCACTGAAAGCATTGTGGTTTTCTTTTAGGAGGAGATAACATTTACATGTTCTGCTGGGTTCCAGGTGAATTTACTTTGACACAGTAACACATATCTTGATTCTGACACTTCTGTAGTAATCTCACATGTCTCAGCTTTTTTCTAAATCCAGAATTATACATACAGCCCTTGTAAATGTGAAGATATATTTAGCCTGCTGCTCAGCATTATAACTGTGAACCTGTCTCGAACCAAATAAACTAAAAAGAAAAGTTTAAATAGAAAAAAACTCAAATAGCCATTTTAACTTTTACCATCTTTTTCTTTGTCCTTTTCAGCAGCAGCTTTGATTTCCTCGTCTTTTTTCAGGAGCTCGGGGTCAATTTGTGTCTTCAGCAGAGCAACAACTTCAGCCAAGTCGTTCCTGTCTCTAAAATGAGAAAAAAAAAGAAAAAAAGAGTTGATTTTAAAAAGGTCCTTTACTAGATATGAACATAGAATAGGCATCAGCTATACATGCTAGCACGAGGAGCACTGGTTCACTGCGAGTATCAAATTTAAAATGATTCCAACTATTAATCAGCACGTTACCTGATATTAGGGCTGCTCGATTATGGCAAAAATAAAAATCCCGATTATTTTGATTGAAATTGAGATCATTTAATAAAATCTTTTTTTTGTCATTTCATTTTAAAACATTTATGAACAGGATATCTATATAAGCCTATAATACTTATAACAATTATATATTATTATAATATGTATTTAAGCTGTTAAGAAGCCCACATAGACTTTAAAATCATAATTAATCCTGATTTGTTCATTTCTTGATATTGATGTTGTCATTGTGTGAGGTAGGCTGTTGGGAGTTGTGATTTCCGAGCTGCATTGAATGCATCAGAACTCCGTGTCGTTTCATTGTCTATCCCTCGACCGGTGGCCGGTTTGAGTCTCCTTCTCCTGCATCATTTGGAGAACTTAGGTGACACAATACCTCACTCTTGCTCCAAAAACCATTATTGCAGAACTAGCTGAACTGTCCGTGTAAAAAATCCATTCTGTGTCCGTTTCTACTTCAAATTTGCCGGTGGCGCTCGATTTGCTACTGAAAACAGCAGAAGAGTAAACTTTGAAGGAGCAACAAAGAAAAAAAAGAAAAAAAATCTGATCATTTTGTTTTTATGATCGTTGAAAACCCTGTTTGTAATTGAGATTAATCGCCCAGTCCTACCTGATAAAAACAAACAAAGTCTAAGACGTGTGTATTATAACTATGAACATGCAGATCTGAGAAAACTGTGACTTGGTTAATATCAAACAGTACAAACGCGCCTAGCTCGCTCAGCCCAAAGAAGAAGAGAAATGCCTTGCATCTGTCTAAAAACACCACCAACAGCCGTGCATGCAACTCTGCCAGAGGTCTCCATGGAAGTGGAGGTCACCTGGTTCGTACTGCTGCAACTTTGTGATAGAAAACCAACAAAAGTGCAAAACTCTGCTAGAAAATATCAGAAAGGCACGAACAGACGAGACGAATCTTTGTGATGGAGTTTAGAAAATCCATGTTGGAAATGCTACAACTGTTTTATTTTTTAATCTTTGTTTTCCTGCTTGCTGTTTGAACAATAAAGTTGCAGCTTCCAGACCTCTCTGCCGAACAGTGTGTTCATTTCAATAAAGATAACTTTATTGTCATTCACACACAACATATAAAGAAAACATAAGATAACCAAACAACCATAACAATATAATAAATTAATATATACTTAAAACAGAAAACATACACTACCAGTCAAAAGCTGGACTAAGCAACTGGATTTAATGGGAAACCTCTGACTGGTTCGGTAAATAAATTATGTACTTCCATAAAACGAGTTAAACTAGAGAAGCTGCTGCGAGTCCACAATCCTGCACCATCAGAAATTTAATTTGAGACTATTTTCATATATTTTGAAGCCGCCCAGTTATTCAGCCATACTGGCAAGAGATGAAGCAGGTAGTCCAAAATATTTTTGGACTACTAAATTTGCTGCTCTTTTTCTACAATCTATGGGGGAAACATTGCACCCCATTTACAGATGCAAGACAATTATCTTTTAAAAATATAATTAGCAGCTAGTAAGAAAGCTGGAAATCGAATAATGGTTGCTGGCCACACCTCCAACGGAGAAGGACTGGGTTGATATTGTGACCAATATCCAAAAAATGGAAAAGAGGACCTTTTCGTTAAGTCTACGGATGGATAAGTATTTGCAATACTGGGAAAATGGATTGTGTTTGTGACCACAGAAGACGCTAATTGATCCATTATTGTATGAACTGACTTGTATCTCCATCAGTTTGTTTGTATGAATGTGAACAACTGTTTTATGTTTTTTCTGTATGTTGTTTATGTTCCTTCTATGAAAATAAAAATAAAGTAGGGAATAAAAAAGAAATTTATATATAAATTATATACATATTTTAAAGATGCATTACCTAACTTTGCAAACTTAAAACTGTGTTTCAGACTCGTTTGATGGCACAGTCACATCTATTAGAGGCTGAGAAACCATTACATAACCTTTCCATATGATCCTGCGTTACGCTGCAGCCGGGTTTTGCTTTACTAGCAGGCGAATATAAACACACTTCCCGCTTTGAACGCGCACCGTGGCGGATTCAGCAAAAAAAAAAAGCTGGAAAACATTATCGGAGGAAGACAGGAAAAGAAAGAGAGAAAAGGTCAGAACAAGAGATAAGACCATATAAGACCTTTTTTTACTGTAATGATGATGCTGGATTAGCCGTTGATAGGGGGCACAAAACGGAGAAAACTGTAAAAGTGTTGTAGTGCATCTTTAAATAAAGTTTTAGTTAGCTAAAAACAACAGCAACTTTCCATAAAAGCTGCTGCAAAAATCTCACAAATAAATGCAGTGAAATCCTGAAGGGAGGGATTCACAACTGTTTCTTCTGCAGAATAAATGGTATAATAGTAAATAAACTGTACTTGCATAGCATTTTATAGTCTTGTCGACCATCAAACAAGCCACGCGTTCACACATACGAGCACATCGGAGGCAACGTGGGGTTGTACCCGCCATAAAATATCTGTTTTCACTGAGAGGCAAGGCAAGTTTATCTTTATAGCATACTTTGTGTACAGGACAATTCAAGGTGTTTTACATAAAACATTAAAAGCATTACAGCGGGGTGCAGAGGAAGCATTAAAACGTATTACTTTAAAAATAAGTTAAATAAAAAACAAGAAAAAAAAACACTGGAAGAAGACAAGATAACATGCAGGAAATAAAAGTTAATTATCAGTTGTTTAGATAAAAGGCGGCAAATAAAGAAGTTTATATCCCTGATTTAAAACTGCAGAGTTTCATCAGACCTGCAGGTTTCTGGGAGTTTGTTCCACATGAGGAGCATAAAAACTGAACGCTGCCTCTCCAG
>JBBBVU010000016.1:25116552-25131974 GCA_037177055.1 Atherinosoma microstoma
ATAGAGGTCTCTTAGCAACATAGTAGTGATGGTGATGAAGATGTGATAAATAATGGTGTTATCATGGATCATCATGGATTTACCAGATAGAGTCTCTGAATAAACACTACATGTTGTGGCTGGATTGTAAACCTCCTGGACGGGATAGAAATGTCTGCAAAACTTCAGTAGACCACCTAAAGGGTAACCTTTCCTTCACAGAGTTACACACTACCGGTCCTGTGAAACTGTTGTCTAAATAAGTGATAGCACTCAGGGGTGGTAGAGATCTAGCAGAGTTTTAAGGGTAAATTTAAAAATCCCTTCATGAATGAATCAAAGAATGAAGATGTGGATGGACTGGATATCCACAACAAACCCTGAATAAAACGGGTAGTTGGAGTTCTAGCTGCTTTTCCTAGATGACCTGAAGGGCTGGGATGTTTCATAATAAACAAATAAATCAAAGGAGGATTTAGATTCAGGACATCTTGTGCTGATGGCGTTCAGATGTCCGTTTTGGGGGTTTAGGGATCAAACGTGACAGCCCAGCTGTGCAAAGATGAAACAGGAAAATGGACTTCCAGGAGGAAAATGTGCAACTCTTCTCAAAGGTTTAAACAATATCCCAGCTCTCCTCTTTCTATGACCGTCAGCTTAAAACGAGAGGTGAAACATTCGTTTGATTAAATATGAAAAACCTCTAAACTATCCTGTCAATGCTTCTTTCAGTCTTTTCTTTCTCACTTTGAGAAAAGATCTTAAAACTAGAGAAACTAAACAAGATGATACTTTTTCAAATGAATGAACTGTGAGAACAAACCAAGACATAAAACCGGATCCCTAAAGAACTAGATTACTTAGATGTTGTTGAACAAATCGGTTCTCTGTGCTTGTTGTGTTGTGTTGTACATGGAAATCTCCCCAAAGGACGTCTCGTCTTCAGCAGGCTTTTCTCTGGTTGCTTTAACACCACAGACACGCTGCAGTACTGCTGCTAGATGAGTCAAAACTCACATTTTGATGCTTGCATCACATACTAGCTTAAAAAACCCTCTGCTTCACTGTCGCTTCATTCCTCCGAGACATCATCTGAACCAATCACAGAACAGTTTGGTCACAGGTGGTTCCTTCCTGCTGGAAAAGCTCAGACTCCAAAAGGTAGGAGCTTAAAAAAAACAAAACAAGGGTTTGTTGCTGCCACCATTATGTCGGTTTAAATGACGGTGATGTTTTCTCCATGGTTGCTTCATCTCAGAGTCGACATGCTCTGGATGCTGTGTGTCATGCGGCTTCGAGGTTCATGATAAATTTTAGATTTCTTACTCATCACTGTTCATTACATAAATGTGTTGGATCATGTTCCTCTTTGTACTTACGTAGGCTCCCACCTCCTAACCCTCCTCCAACTGAAGAATTCAGGGCCTTATAGTTTCTGTTCGCATGACTTTTATTATTTCAGTCTCAAGGGTGCGAACGGAGATGGAAGAAAATGCTTTCATGCATGCTGCTCCCTCTGCATGGAACCAACCGCAGAAAGACTTTAAAAACTTCATGACCCGGTCCCTTTGGATGCTTTTATGAAAATGCTGGATGGTTTGTAGGTGGGAGGAAAAAAAGAGATTTTTAATCTCCATAGAGGCTTTTCCTGAATAAATACAGGTTGAAAAATGATGGATATCAACCCTGTTGATGAGGATTTCTGCTTAGAAGCTACAGATGACCCCCTTCAGCCTTTTCAGGTTGAAAAATAATGGTCCTCTATGGCTGGAATAAAGGCAAGAAGCTGAGTTGGTTTTAAAAGCATTTGTCTGAGATGAGAGAGCAGTCGTCTCTTTTTGTGTTTTCCCTTACAATGCTGAAGCAGAGGTCCAGTGTCGGGGGGGTAATTCAGACCCCAAAAACAGCCGAGTTTGTCCCTGATACTATACCAGCCTTTTATTTGTAAGACACTGGGAGTATGAGCAGCCATGTTTTCCCTCTGTTCTTTTCTCAATGCAGCTCATACCATCAGAGGTAAACTGATGACAAACCACCTATATCTCCATGTTGCATCCCCAGGAAAACACCTCAGCTAACAGCAGCCATCGTGGTGAGTGTTGCAGAGTCAGAGGAGAGGCCGAGTCATGAGTGGAGCTCATTAGCATATTCACAGATTTATAGTTTTTTCATATTTAATAAAACAGTTGCTAGAGAATCAGGAAATGCTAAAGCAAGACTTTAAAAATGGATCTTATTGTTTTAGTTGAGCGCAGCGTTGTGTGAACGACATGAGCATCCTCTGTGTTTCCCCTGATGCTTCAGTAAAAAGACCAACATCAAAGAAGAAACAAGCCAACTTTTCTCCAAACAGTAACAAGAAGAGCAAACTCACTTTAAGTATCCCCGTCTTGCAGTCCATCGTCATCTCCTTGTATCCCTTCTCTTCCAGTTCCCATGCCCAGGTTGCGTTGAACTCCTGGCAAACCTGCAACGGAAACAAGAAATGTAACTCGTATGTAAAACGATCATTTAACGTTATGTATAGGCTTCAAAAAGGACCTTCTCCCACAAACATCTTGTGATGCAGATTCACAAATACAGGATGGAAACATGACGGAGATTCCCTGAACTCAACGCGTCTGGTCTGTTTACTGAAAACCTAGCGTTGGAAGCATTTATATGGATATTTTCTACTGTAACAGCTTCACACCTGAGCTGTTAACTTAACTCCAAGTGGTCGGTTCATTCACTGGTTCACGGTCTCTTCTCCCATAAACCCTCCTACACAGCCGACGCCTCCCACCAGTGGATATACACCGTTTAAAGAAACCTTCAGACATGTCACGTGTGGTGTCTGAAGCTTGCTGCACTTTCATGAAGAGGACAAATAACAACATAAATACTGATCCTTTACCTTGACTAGATACTTCTCCCATCTGTCTGCCGTCACCGACTTGCCGATCTTCCTCAGTAACTTGACGTGAAGATCAACCAGCAGCTTTGGAACTGAGGAGGCATCAGAAAAGAGGATTAAAAATACAGCAGATACGAACATTTCTAACTCCAACTAAAACGCTGCACCGTCTCCTTTCACCCTGCCAGAGGGAGCGTGGTTACTGTGCTCCGGAGGACGCCCTGCAGACCACCACCACATAAAGAGTAAATGGCTTCCCTTCAGGCCGCGGTGGATCAATTACTAATGGATTTAACTTTACAGGGAAAAAAGGAAACTGAAGTTTTAAAAATGAGCCCAGAAGTCTGTTCAATACAGCAGCGCTGAGGAGACGCATCCAGCAGGTCTTCAGACCAGAAAATGGATCAATTCAGTGGGTTTAATCTGCAGGTCGGTGTCTTCATGCGAGATGTGAAACCCTGTACGGGGCTGGATTTACTCCTGCAGCCCAGAGGGAATGACCATGCTTCCTCCAGCTTAATGTTTCCATCACTTAGTCAATAAATACCAGGCAGGCTCCACGTTTATCAGCTAAAGTTTCATCATATGAATGAAATTTATCTTGTTTGTAAGAACAAAAAAATTAAATTAACTCTGAATATTCATTTATAATAAACAAACATAAGAAGAGTAAAAGGGGGGAACTCTTACTCCTTTTTTCAGACCAGGCAGGATTTAAAGGAAATGTCTGGAAATTTTGATTATGAAGTTTTATTTTTATTTTTTGCTGTTATTGTCAAACTTCTATTTCATTTATTGCAATTTCCTGTTCTCCCCCCCTCCCTTTTACCATGTTCAAAAAATAAACTTAACATGCGGAGGCCAGTCGTAGCACATTAGTCAGTAATCAGTTGATAATCCTACGTTATAAATCAGCTGCTCGCCAGGTTTATGAACATTTATATCCAGAAACGTCCTCAGATAACCAGATATGGTGACGACATCCGTTTAGAGATCACACAAACACTGATGGCCGTCCTCAGAGTGATGGAGAGGAAGAAAGAAATCATTTCTGCTGACGTTGAAGTCAACCAAACACCTCTGTTTAGTCAAGTTAAATCAACATTTATGTAAAAAATAGACATGAAGCACATTTATAAAAAGCAAGAGCAGGAAATGAATGTTATTGAACAATCATCTGAAACAAATACAGTGTTAAAAAGAGTTAAAAAACAAAATAGGCCAGAAATGATTTGGGTTTGAGGAGATCCGTCAGAAATAATAATGATAAAATGAAGATTAATCGCTTGCTATCAAATTAAAGAAAAAGAGTAATATACACAGATTAGGACTATTTTATGAAGACAGGACTTGTTAACCTGGTTGGTTTGAGATGTTCTGTAGAAATAAAGGAGACATGACTTCACATTCCCAGCATCACTGCAATGAATCTATCTCAGCCCAGAGAAAAGACCGATCCATCACGGACGGTATAATCCAGATCAGAGATGGACAGGAAACGTCTCATACGTCATGTCAGAGACCAAAACCCCCCTCTGATCTTCACCAGGTTAGTTTCTGCCCACTTAGTCTACGGCTGGGTTTATACTGGCCCGGCGTCGGCGTCTGGTCGGCCTGCGTGGCTGACGCAGAGGCAGGGTGTGTTTATACTCGAGCATTGGGTAAAAGCGTCGTGTTGCAGTTTACTTTCCAGATCTGCAGGTACCAGCAGGGCTGGAATCAGCCAGTAAACTCCTCAGGGCCGAGTGGTTTCGATGGTTCAACAAAAGTTTACTAATTACATGTAGTGATCAGTCTTTATGAGGTGCCGTTAGTAGACAGAGCTGCATAGCACAGCCCGCTAATGTTGCACACGAGTCCTGGTTCGGCTTCTCCGTGGATTTTGCGCAGCAAATCGGCAGCGATGTGGCCGCATAATTAAATATCTGGAAACAGGTTATCACAATCCGACCAATCACATGGAAGTACATCCGTGTAGCTGTCTTCCCGTAGCTGAAGAGCTGCGCGTGGAGCCTCTGCGGACCTACGACGGTTACGGCATAACCAACCTGGCGCAGACGGCCTTAACTCTGTAATCACTGCAGACATCCTACAGGATCTTTACTGGGAAGCAGAAACTGTGATGTGACCAATCAGATCAGCTCTCTGAAGACAAACTCACCACAGATATGAATCATCTTCAGAGAACTCCAGACCAGTGATGATTAAGTCTCACTTTTCTGTTCTAGGTGTCTTTTGTAAGTTTTGAAACCAATTAAAGCACACATGTATTTATAAAAAAAGATAACTAATGGTGAGATTATTATTTCTACGGGATAAAGACTTGATGCGAGACGCCCGGCTGTGACACCTGCACAGGTATCAGATCTACCACTACATTCTGGTTAATGGTCAAAGATGTTTCTTATACAAAATCATTTAGAGGTAGAAGTACAAGATGGTAAATTCCAGTTTGCATGGAAATGTTCTCACACACTAAATACACACAAACCTGTGCTGCACACTGCTCTTTGATACTGAAAACAAACCCCTAATGACAGCAGCTTCTTTCAGTCTAGACGGAAAAGGGACTTCAAACTGGTTTGTAAGTGACTCGCCATCAATCAGTCCAACTTTGACAGATGTATAGATGAAGTAATAAATAAATAAATAGATTATAAATCTCAGACTCAGCAGTTGTTGTAGATTACATGATTCAATTCTCAATAAATAATTATTTTGTCTAGAAAAAAGAAGATATCAGTGAGACAGACTGTTTAGAAGTCAAAAAATACATAATTGGGTTTAGAAATTAGAAAATTGCGTACATTCTCTTCCTTTAGAAATCTGTTAAAAGTTGCTGCTAATTGCTGCAGCCCTACAAATTATAGTCAATATAAATAAATAAAAATATTTAATAATAAAATATTTAATAATGATCATAATAATAATAATGGTAACTAACAATAACAACAACAACAATAATAATAATAATAATAATAATAATAATAATAATAATAAATTAGATGTATATAGCCCTTGCTTAATGTTTTTTATCAAAAGAAACTGAAATAATTAAAACACCCCCACAGATAACAACACAGATATTACTAGGGGTGCACGGTTGCAGTTTTCTGGCCGATCACCGATCTTTAAGAAGCTTGACCTGCCGATTACGATTTTGGCCGATACCGATTTTTTTACATTTATTTTTATAACTGACAGCTTCAGTGTTCCAATTTTATTTTGTTGAAAAAACAATTAACAATACAAACTATGATGTAATGATCTCAAATATGAATGAAAAAGTTGGCCAATGAGGTTTGTTGTCCTGAACGTTTTGTTTGCGGCCCCTCCACGACTTATTTCGGCTTTGCATGAATTGCAGATCTTTGCTCTTTTTCTTCTACTGAATAAAATCTGCCGACATCAGGATCGGCCGATCACAGACCCCCCAAAATTAAGGAAATCATGGCCGATCCATTGGTGCACCCCCTAGTTATTACCCATTGCTCAACAGCACTGAAGACTCCTGCCATTATTCATTCATTCATTTATTTATTTATTTTAAGGATGCGATTCATCATCTAACAGGCTGCAGATCACTGACCAACGGCTCTGTAACGCTGTTTAGTTACATGTCATAAAGTTTGGCCAAAACCAGAGAAGGCAGCTAAGAAGCTGTGCATGTTCCCTGCTGTCACTTCTCTAATCAATCCACACATCAACATCCTGAAGATCAGAAATAAGTTCTTGTTCAGCATCTCAGCTATAAAAACACACACAGACACTCAGAGGTTTGCACAGTCTGACAAACGCTTTAAAATGGATCATCAGTGCTCTGTTGCTACATAAACTCAACAGTACTTCAGTTTACAGGAGTAGAAATGGTTAAGTGTATTTTGCCCACCTGCAGAAACTTCCTCTCCTCTGAGATTTGAATAAATGTTATAAATCTGAATCTTTATCTTAAATTATTTTGGTTTTTTACCTTTATTCTGGCCCCAGTGTTGCATTAATCTGGTTGTTGTACGTATATTTATTATTTTATTTTGCCTGCTGGTGAGCGAAACACACTGAGGACAAGGAGTAAATGTAATTAACATTGCAATAATAATTCACATGGAATTATTTAATATGAACCAAAACCAGGTGTTTCATGGTGCTTGTCTGAACCAGAAGCAAAAAAAGTTAAATGACTTTAATCTGGATTAATAAGCATATCATTTAAATAAGAAGTGCCAACGTAGGGAGGAAATATGTTTGGTCAATATGTCGGATTATATTGATCTAGGATGACAACTTCATGTTTGCTGATATCACCCATGAGACGTTTTTTTTTCATGACCCAGAGATCAATATGAGACAAAATCACAGCTGGTTTAACAAACCGCCTCCAGTTATATCACATCAACAAAAAAACAACTAAAATATCAAAATATAATTTTCTTCCTGAGCTCAATCAGACATTTCAATGAAAACCAATTGTTTCAGACATGAAGAATAATTTTGTAATCTTTTTTTTTTCTATCATCAAAAACAGACCGAACCACGTTCTGGATGTCGAGCTTTAAAAAAAGGAAAGAAAAGAACAAAAAACTTGAAAAATAAATCCCTGTTTATAGACATTAAATCAGGATATAGTGGAAACGTTTTGGATGTCATAACAAAGCAAATATAAACAATTCAACAGGTTCAACGTGTTTTTGTTAACGTCAATATTTTCAGGTTGAATCAAAGCTATTGGCTCATTGATCACTGAACCTATCTATCAATAAACACTGATGCAGTTACACCCATGCAGTTTTATGGAGTTTATTCAGTATAAAGATCTACTGAAATGCTTCTTTTGCCATATTAACTCTACAGTTGCTCACATCCTATCAGGGGTGGATGGCGATTCTCTAATAGTCATTTAACTGCAAGAAATCTCATAATCTATCCAACCATCATCACCACTATATTTTCCAATAATTTTTCCTGCTACAACATAACAAGCTGACAAATGAATATAAATTAATACTAATAATAATAATGCTTACTATTATCATCATTATTATTATAAATAAGTTTGGTTTTTATACTATATACTACCAATATATACTGTTACTACCCGTAAGTGTAATTATATATATATATATATCAACATTCATTAGTTCTAGCATTACATAAATTATAAGGATAACATAAATGTTTTAGGTCTGTTGCAATGACTCTTCCGTATTAAGCAGGATTAACCAGGAGAAGTCATATTACCGCGGTGCTGTTTGTACACACGAGGTGACAGCACATGGTAATGAGAGGCAAAATTAAAACACAATCCATCAGGAACGCTTCAACACTGAGCATGCGCAAACTCACGCAGCCGAAGAAGAAAAGACGTCAAGTTAACTCAAATAAAACATGACCACCGGAAGTAAAACAATTTTACCATTAAAAAAACGCTTTAAGAGATGGCGTCAAGAGGGTGAATGTTAAAGATAACTTAAAATAACACATGCATGTTTAATACAGCTGTTATGTGTGCCGTCAGTAAGAACAAATTTAAAATTTAAGGCACTAAAAAGGTTTGATTTTGAAAGTTTTGGCCGGATTTCCTCACTATTGTGGGTAACTTGGTGGATGCTGAGCTAACCACTATCAGGCAAATATTTAACTGTAAATAAAGTCTACAAATTCAAGCCCGTTTCACACACTGACGTGTTATCCCGCAATTTATCTTAATGCACGATGAATTCACGTTGCATTGTATGAACCATCATCACGTTTACGGACTTACAAGCAGTGTTATCTCGGCACGTTTATGTCTGTGTTGTTGTACGAGGAGCAGCGGCAGATAAAGACTGGAAAAATTAAGCTCAATTCAAAAGCTGAAAAGTGGAAGAAAACATCGAGTAATTCGGCGTTTTCACACTTGAAATGTCGTCAAATTGTGCGCAGATACATTTTCCACTTCGATTGGCAGATGTGAGACGCAGTTAGATTGTATTGAACTAAACACGAAGGTTAAAAAAAACACACAATAACACACAACTAGCTAACATTAGCACCTAGCACGTTAGCACGGTACCATTATCATTAATGCAACGGTGAAGCCTCTCCTCCTCCCCGCCAGCAGCTGCGTGTTGTTGTGGCCTACCTGAGGATGTGTCCTGCAAGTATCTCTCCAGCTGAGGGAAAGTGAGCTCCGGTAAGTCCAACAACGCTCCGTACCGCTCCAAGAAAGAGCAAATCACGGCGTAATTTGGACACAAACCGGGGGAAGAACTCGCTGTTGCCGCCGAAGCAGCCATCTTTTCCACACCAGTGTCAAGCCAGCCGGAACTAAATGCACCACTTCCGGTGTTAATAAAATAAAGCAACGAAGGTAAGAGCCACTATCAGAGATGAAACAATAAAGATCCAGGAGTACATTATGAAAGTGCATTAACTAAGCAGTTGAAACCTGGCACGGAAAAGGAAGAGGACACAGATTGAAGAAGTAGCTGACATTGAAAAGTCCGTACCAGGTACTGAATCCAGTGTCTACCACACCAGACTGGACCTCAGGCTGTGTGGAGGCCTCTGAGACAGTCCAGACTGGAAGATGCATACATAATCAGGTGGCTGTCCACTATGCTGAGTTTTTCTGGAAGTACTATGGTCAAAATGGGAGACATTGTCAAAGGTGGTGGAGCATGACAGAGCTAGGATCCTTTGGGACCTCTAGATCCAGACTAAATAGACTGGTGATGACAAACCAACCGGACATTGCAGTGACTGACAAGCTGCCGAAGGAGGCAGAGGTGCCTTATTTTCAGCCATATGAGTACAAGGTATCATATGGCTGTTATTGATGAATTAGAGGCCTGATCAGTGAAATTGTGCTTTTGTGCACAAAGATGTGAAAAACATAATAATTTTATGCATCTTTCCCCAGATTTGTGACTTAACACAGTTTTGTCTTTTAGGAGTACAGTCATGGTTTGATTTCACTCTGACATAGGCAAGGCAAGTTTATTTGTATAGCACATTTCATATACAGGACAATTCAAGGTGCTTTACATAAAACATTAGAAGCTTTACAGTGGGGTGCAGAAAGCATTAAGAGGTATTAAAAACACACTTTATAATAAATTAAATGACAAAATAATAAACAACAAAAGAAAACCCTCAGAGAAGATAGGATAAAATGCAAGAAATAAAAGTTAATTATCAGTTGTCTTCATAAAAGGCTGAAAATAGAAAAGTTATATCCCTGATGTAAAACTGCTGAGTCTCATCAGACCTGCAGGTTTCTGGGAGTTTGTTCCACATGTGAGGAGCATAAAAACTAAACTCTCCGTGTTTAGTTCTGACTCTGGGAAATGAAAGTAGACTTGACCCTGATGACCTGAGGGATCTGGTCGGCTCATAACCAAGCTCATAACGAACCAGGTTTATAAACTATGAGGGATCCCTGAACATTGTGAGATGTAACAAAGCCTCAGTCTATGTCAGTAAGAAAGGATCCAGAATTATATTTTAACTGTCACTAATATTATAGGTTTCTATTTGAATGTTGACAAGATTAATACAAATGATTATTTTTATAATTTTTTCACATGATTAGATTTTTTTTAACCGTTAAATGCCAGTTTGAATATCTGAATTACTGCTTCATTCATTAGAAAAAACCACAAAAAATAAATTATTTTCCATATTATAAATATTAGAGGGATGACACTTTGTTGATTAGACTCTTGCATATGTCAACGATTATCAACAAAATTGATTTGATTCCATTTTTATTTTTTATGATTTTTTCATGAAACACTTGAAGACCTTGAGACCTGCTTTAAACTACCAAACATTCAATAATTTTCAGACTTTTAACCCTTTAAATGCCAGTTTAATTATTTGAATTATTAATTAAAAAACATGAAATATTTTCTGTAAAGGGATGGGGCTTTGTTGGTGATTAGAGTCTCGGATATGTCAAAGAACAACAACAAAACTGATTTCATACAATCAGTATTTTATATGTAGTATCAAATACTTCCTCTGGAAACCTTCGTGGCCAAAAACTGAATTGATTAATAAAGAAAATATATAATGTCAATTTATCTTGAAGTCATTTTAAGACAAAGAAAAATATTGATCAGTTACATAAATGCGGGATTTAAACAAAAAATTTTGTTTCAGAAATTAACAGAATAGATGCTAAAATATCACTAAAATAAATTGTTTTATTTGTAGTTATCTTTTAAAAACTTTTTCCTATTTCGTTTACAACTCTTCGCTAACAAGCAGCCGAGAGACTGGAGGGGAAAATAAATCCCAGGGGTCTTTGCGGTGACTCAAACCGGAAATAGGAGGTACTTTCAAAGTAAACCAGCTCAACGTGTCCTTGTTGGGTGGGAAAAAAACAAAAACAATCACTTCATCCAAGTTAGAAAATTCGTGTTTTATTCAGGCTTCTTCTGGAACAACAACAATCAAATCTGACGAAAACTCCGCAGAACATCCGCATGAAAACGTGATCATGATTTTATTCGTCAAATTTTATTTGATTTATTTTAGAGGGTCAAACAGGAAGTGAAGAGACATAAAATATCTGGCGGACATTTCTGATGTTTACTTTCAAGAGTTATCAGGATAATTCAATTTAATTCAATTCAGCTTTATTTATAAAGCGCCAGTTCAGGACAACCTGTCATCTCAGGGTGCTTCACAAACAATCAGTTTGAGCCAATCTGGTTGATCAATAATCATGATCGATATGTTTGATTCGGTTTTAAACTCTTAGAAAATAAAACTGTTGCTCTGAATTAATCTGTTTTGCAAATATTTGGTCAAAGTCTGAAATCAGTTAACTGAAATGTGGAGGTTTTCCTCCCTGGTTCTGGTCCTGATGCAGGTTTTCCTCCCTGGTCCTGGTGCAGGATTTCCTTCCTGGTCCTGATGCAGGATTATGGAGGTTTTCCTCCCTGGTCCTGATGGAGGTTTTCCTTCCTGGTCCTGATGGAGGTTTCTCATTGGTAATTACTTTCTCATTTCCTGGGATACTTAGTAAAGTACATATGTATTTGTTAACTGCGGCTCAGACGTATAAAATGTCCCGTCGACTGTTTTCCAACCTTCCTGACTTCTGTATGATGGAAGGATTTAACTGGTAAATTCATCTCCAGACCCAGTCTGAAGTGGTGAGTTTAGATGAAGCTGCTTCTACCATCAGAGCAGAATCAACTCTGAGCTGCAGGAAAAAAGAAACAGTAAAGCAGTAATCTTTGTGGCCACTAGAGGGCAGCAACACACGTTTCTTCTCACTCATGCTGGTATTTATAGAGCAACTAGAGCAGCTTCAGGAACTGAGAAAACAGAACAAAAAGACAAAAGGGGTGAAGTGTGGAGTTTGTTTCATTTAAACTATCTTTATTTCACATTTATTTGTACACAATAAATACAGATAAACATCCATTGTTGTGTAAATCTGACGATGCTGTAAAACGGGAATTTTCTTACTGAAATTCAGGTTGGGAACTGATGTGGATTGAAGACCAGTAGCAGGTTACCATCTTGTCTAATGGAAAAGAGACTTCAGTCTGACAACTGTCTTTTTATGTTTGTTTTTTTTCCCATTTTTTTTTTTTAATACATCAGGGTAAAAGCAAACTTCAAAAATAAGTTTGATGTCATTCAGATCTCAAGGAGATCAACGAGAACACAGCAACATGGCTGACAGATATCTCTTTTCCTCTGAACAAACTCAACTATGGTTTAATACGTCTTAATCCTAACTCTAATAACAAAAAAAGAATAAAAAGCTGTGCTATTATTTGTACAGATATCCATCTCCAAGCTCTCTGTAAACTATCGATGTTTTAAAAAGTCCGATCAGAATCTCAATCAAAGACACTACGATGGCTATGTAAGGCTAAATAACACAGGAGCCGATAAAAGAAACATATTCATACCAATACAGTTGGTAAACAAACTTCAAACAACATCAACAATACTGGAAGGGAATAAAAAGAGATCAAAAAGTGCTTCACTATGACAGTATAGATTTTAAATGGGACCGCTAGCAGCTCAGGATGGTTCCCTCAGACATAAAGGCGTGTTTAAACTGCACATGACCGAACCGACGCTCTCACCAGCAACCCATACTGGCTTCATTAGTGTCATAAAAACATCTGGAAATCTGGATGTTAAAACACAAAAAACGACAAGGAAACGTCAGACTGCGTGTACGCGCCACGTTTCTCCCTTTAAAACTGTTTCTTATCGTTCGGAGGAAAGAAATCTAACATGAAAAGAAGCGTTAAAAACGAAGAGTAAACCATTATTTTTGATCGTTTTACCAACAAAAACAATCACAACTAGAAATTGCCACTTTTCCCTTGTTTGTGTAACTGCGCTGAGTTACGAGTGTCGGCGGAGAGGACCAGCCTCGCCCGTGCTGGCGCTTTGACGGAGCGTGGAGACAACCAGACTTTTGGTTCGAGTCGCGGCGACGTGCGGACGACGCGCCGGCGACGTGCGGACGCCGTGCGGCCGGTTGGAAATCTGTTGCATAGAAGTGACCTGAAAACGGTGACGGCTCCAGACGAGATGACGGAGCTGCAGGATGTGGGCGACGTCGTCTCTACATCATCATTCATATTAACAGCAATCCCGACAGTCTCATCAATAATTTGCTGTTTCTATAAAAAAAACGATCCATATTTGGATGTGATGAAGGACCAGTTAAAGGACCAGTTCAACATTTTGGGAAAGAAGTGTAATTTTTTTCGACAAGAAAACATCTGTAAAGACCAGGAGGTGATTAGCTTTACCAGCTGATTAACGCAAACATGGCAACCCAACGGTTACAGCTGGGATCGGATTGTGGGAGGAGTCATAATCAGTGATCATGATGATGACGATGATGATGATGAAGCCTTCGTAAGTGCTGCAAGCTTTCTCCTGTTATTATTGCTAAACGTGTGTTGCATGAAGGATAACCTCCCCGACGTTCGTCGAGCAGATCGGGTTTGTTGTTAAAGAACGGACTGAAAGTCCAACGTGTTTCTTTCCAAGATTTTGAGCTTGATGGGAAGAATAAAAAGTGAACGACAGGAACGTGAAAGTCCACTTCTGATGAGGAAACAACAACAATGTGTTGACAATCTGAGCGCAGCTACATCAGCTGATAGAGCCTCTGACCGTGGACGGTTTAATTCAGCGCAGGCTTTAATGCATCATCCGCCATGTCAGAGCCCGTCCATGGTTTCCTCTACAGCTCCATGTCTGTAGTGATTATGTTCATCTCTTCATGAATGAAGCTTAAATGCCTCATAAAAGATTCGTATGAGTTCGTTTAAACTGGATAAACTGAACGATGATCTGGATTTATACAAATGAGTTTCCATGTGTACGTATTGATTAATAGATAATCTGAGTCTGTATATTTCTACATCCTCTCCGCGGTGAGTTCAGGTGCTATTTTTCCTGTTGTGATGCAACATGAGGACGCAGCAGGAGGCTGGTTGGCTGAATAAGTGTCGCTGAGGAGGGACGACGACCCAGAGCCGGTTATAGAGGAACATAAGAGTCAAACTAAAAATAATAAAGCTTCCTCCATCTTCCTTCCATCTGTGGTAAAGAGGACGTGATGGATTGTTGAGGTTTACAGATTCAACTGTAACTCAACCATTTTGTTTAAAACGCTCTAAAAAGAGCCATCGTTGCCCCGTTTCCAGCCTCTAATCACCTCCAGGCCGTCAAAAGTGGAACAAAAAACACATTTCTCAAATTGTTGAACTGGGGTATAACGTCAGGTTGCCTTCATTTTACTGGATTTTTCTGTCATTTAAATGTAAGTGAATGTCTTTATTGGGACTGAAAATTATTCCTGACAGAAACCCGGACGTCGGTCTGGTTTCAATCATACGAGATAAACTTTTGCTAATGTAGTGTGTGAGGTGAGAAATCAGAAAACTGAGTGAGAAATGAAACAAGAAAGGCACAGTTCATCTCCACAACACGCTGACCCTACGAGGTCCGAGTGTCGGGCCTCCGGGCGTTTCCTTTGGGAGTGCGTCTACGAGTCCCGGCTGGTCGGAACCGGGCTTCACACCAGCGTGATCTCCACCTCTTCCCTCCGCTTCACCTGCCCGCGAGGATGCTGCTTCGGAGGTGGAGGAGCAGCTCGTACCTGCAAACATCCGTCAGTCACGTTTAAAAGGGGGGGTTTCTAAATCAAGGGTGTCAATCATAAGGTCCAGGGACCAAAACTGGGCCGCCAGAGGGTCCAATCTGGCCCGCAGGATGAATTAGGTAAATGGGAAAATAACATAAAAGATATGAACTATAATAGATTGATAAAAGTAAATATATATAATCTAATTATTTAAAAAGTAAATAAACAAAATAAATAAAAATAGAATAAAATTAATTAAATGTACAAATTTAAATAAAATGCTAAATAAAATATAATGTATGTAATAAACTATAAAACATTTGAAGTTAATAAACTTATAATTCATAAAATGATTACATTTTATAAATAAAATAATCTTATCAGTAAAAAAATTGATTTTTACATAAATTTAAAAAAAAATCCAAT
>JBBBVU010000016.1:25155170-25167182 GCA_037177055.1 Atherinosoma microstoma
AAAAACTACAACATTGCAAAATATGTAAATTATTTTTCATTTCATTTCAATAAAGAATGTTGGAATGTAGCAAAGATAAAAAGCCACTAAAACCACAGCAACTTCACAACAGCTGCCGCAAAATCAGGCATCTTAAGTCGCAACAATCACCAAAAAAACAGCAGGAAATCCTGGAAGCTACCCTTTAGTATCGTTACTGTTATTGGCCCCATGTTGCTGGCTTTGTGCTCCCTCAAGCTTTTGCTGAGTTTGACTTGAATCTCAAAGTTGACCTAATCTCATTCGTAAGTCAGACGGAACCAGTAAGTCAAACCAGTAGATTTGCTCACTGACTGAGGAAGCAAAACAGCTGATAACATGAAGTGCTCAGTGATAGCAGTTTATCACCTCCACCAAGGAGGAAATAAACTGTTATGTTTATGTCTGTTAGCAACATAACTCGACAAGTAATGGACAAATTTTGATGACATTTTCAGGAAATCTCCAAAATGGAACAAGGAACAAGCGATCCGATTTTGGGGCTGATCCAGATCACCGTCTGGATCCAGGAATTATTTAAAGGATCCTTTACAGGCGCAGGGCAGGAGCAAACATCCGGGAACTAGGGATGTGAATCTAACATCACCTCACGATTCAGTTCGATCCTGATTCGATTCTGTATCGATTCTAAATTCAAACACACGAAAAATACTCTTTTAGTAACAAAGGGTGCCAATACTGGGATTAACTTCATTCCTCTATAATCTCAAAGGAGCTTTTCAAGGAAAATCAAGTGATTCAAAAATTGAAAATACACAGAAGCAATCGTCTGATAAAGAGGTGACATTTATTTTCCTTATCTTGCAAACTTTAACATTTCTTTGTCACTTAATAATAACTTTGAAAGTAGTCTATCAAACACTTTTAAAGTCTTACAATATCGATTCTTGAAAATTTTGGATCGATTCAGACTCTTCAGAAATAAGAATCTCGATTCTCATTCACATTTTTTCTGCCGTGAACATCTGAGAAGTTCATCACATCCGGGTCTTTCTCCCGTGAAAACAAAAGGTTTCTAAAGTGAAACACTGTTGGATTTTCAGCATCAATCCTCACAGATTTTCTTTGAATTTTGTAGAGTTTCCTATAAATATGGTGAAAAGCTATGTTGTGGTTGGCTGCCATAAACATAGTTGTTCAACAGACAACAGGAGATCCTTCTTCCAACTAGCAGAAAGATGTGCTAACTGGCTAGCTGCTATCAAGTCTGTCAATGCTAACGGTACACGTTGGAGTATTTCTAAATATTCGACAATTTGTTCAGATCATTTAGAGGCTGGTGAGTAAAACATTTATTATGATATCACTGTTTAAAACTGCCGATTGTTTATATATAGATGCTAAAACTAGCAGAAATGTCAGCTTCCAGTAACAATAGCAAACGTCTGCTGGTGGTTTCTGTGAAGTTCTCCATGTTTCTTGTTAGCAGCTCCTTCACAATGTGGACAGACATGAGGACATTGGATCAGTCCTACAGCCACTAGCTTCGCCTCATATCTTTTCCTAGCCTTGACACTGAGGGGATCAATAGAACCGGATGACATTATGGATAATTTTCTATCAGAAACCCATGGAGAAAACTGCAAGCACACTTCAACATGGATGCTGGTATGATGCTGGGTTTGGTTTCGCCGGCAAGCTGTTCGTGGTCACGTGACCACCGGGTTGTGACGTAGGTTTATGCCCGCCCATGGGGAGATGGGGGTAATTTTACCATTAGAGCCTTTAAATGAAAAACATTGCCTACAATGATTAGCCGGAAAACAATGACAATGGCTTGGTGGAGGTCTGCGCTCTCCGAGTGTTTCTAGTTACTGTACTCTTCACCAATCTTATATACTGGGCAGCCAGTTTAAAGCTGGTCAGGTTCCTCCAACTTTCCTAGTCAGAATTTTTCCCATGACAAAGCTGGATTAAACAGGTATAGAAAATGGAAAGACAGCTGGACTCGTACTTCTTATTGCCCAGGACTCTGACAGAACACTTGTCTCTTTGTAAACAAATAACATGACCTTAATCATACAAAGATAAGAAAAGTAATATGGGTCATACTTGGCATCAAGCTCAGCCTTCTCTCGGACAGCCTGTGCCATGGTCTCAGCTTCCTGGTACTTTTTCCTGGTCTTGGTCAGCTCCTTCACCGACTCCTGCAGCTCAGCCTGGACAACAGTCAGCTGCTCGATACACTGAGGACGATTCAAGTTGCAGAGAAACAAGACCGAACTTTACATTTATGCAAACGATTATTCCTGCAGCACGTCACCAGAGAAACATGAAAATATTTCAAACCATATTCACAAAAACACGAGAGCTGATAAGTGGCGTCATGGTTTGTGTTACGTACAGGAACTATGATGGTATGTCCTAAAGGAAGAGGGCGAACAGAAGCAGCACTGTAGGCTGGAGGCAGTGGAAGGTGTCCAACAGAAACAGAGAGTGGGACTAACTTAGCATTTAGACCATCCTACCAGGAAACACGTGGAGCCTGAACAAGTACAGTGCTCCAAATTACAGATACTAAGCTGATAACAGCTGCTAATAATAAAAGCAGTTGCTGTAACTTCTGCCCTCAATAATCAGATTATTTACTTCTTATCAGCATTATGCTTGAGGACAAAGAACATGTAAATATACCACAACCGTTTCTGCTCCTTATAAATCATTATTAGAAATTTCTCCCAAGAACAACCCTCAGTTTGGCTCTTTACCCTCTTAGATTTTAATACAACTGATACACATGTCTGCAAAATGACTCCTACCCTCCCATTAAAGAAGGAAAAGAAACAAGTGTTACTGGAATAAGCTGAAACTGACAAAAGTAATAAATAAAAATGTTATGACCGGTACATTTTTCTAAATGTCAGTAGATCTCGGGTGTTAGGGTTAAACTCTTTCTGTGTATTTTGTCAGCCATATTATGAAATAAATAAGCAGTAAATCTTGAGAACATCTTGTTAACAAGTGGAACAAGATCATGTCACTAATTCAGGCTTGTTTAGCTAAGTTCTGACAGCAGAAACAGATGACGGTATAAATAAGTACAGAATGAATCAGTGGGCGTTAAACTTGTAAAAGACACTTTGTTTCTGTTGGTGTGGTCGAAACAGGAAGATGTCTGAGTTTTATCATCTCTGCTTCACTTCATCTTTCTGTATTACAGGTGCAGAGCGTCTGGCCAACCCGCCGCAGCATCACATGTAAACAAGCTGATAAATATCCATTAGAAGCAGATGTATTTACATGTTTTCAGCCAATGAATGCATCTCTCATTTGGATTTCACTGTGATTCTTGGTTTAGACTTGTCTGTTGTTGCAAATAAAATCTAAAAAAGACCTGTAGATAAAAATCAAAGTGCACATCAAGATAACTGGCTTGCAAAGTTCAGAAATGGCGTGGCTAAAGTCCAGAACAGTGCACGTCACGCATCATGTTTCGAAGCCTAACTTCTCTATTACAGTAAAGAACAAACACACCCTGATTGCATCAGCGGAGACGTGAATGTTTCTAAATACAGAAGTGAGTGAAACCTGATCAGATCTGGGATGTTGTCCTGCTTTACCTTCCTGAGCTGCTGCTCCTTCTGCAGTCGCGCTGTCTTGACCGGATCGGCAACCTGGACTTTGTAGTTCTCACAGGCGCTAATTCTGAACTGGGCGGCCTGGACAGTGCCCTCCAAATACGCCTTCCATACACAGTACATGTTCCTTCAACAAGCAAAGATACACACAGGCTTTAACACTGAAACAGTTTCTCAATCTTACGAAGAGCAAGTGATTAGCTGAAGGTACGGCTGCACAATTAAACAACATTATGATGCATGATGGATGACATCATCTTTTTATTCTGTGTGAGATCATTACTCCGGAAGAAAAGCTTCAGAAAATGAGGTCAATTTCAGGCTTAAACGAGAGTTGACTTTGTTTGAAAAATGCTTTCTAAATCCTGAAGTTATACCTTTAGTCTGTAAACATCAAATAGAAACCATTTAAGAGGTTTATTCTCAATAACAGACTTTTTATGTTTATTAATATCTTTACTAGTGCTGGGAAGTAGACTGGTTCATACTGAACAATGGTTTTTATTTTTGTTAGGATATGAATTTGTCTTCTACCACAAACAATGGTTTAAACAGCCTAAACAATAACGGGAAACATGTCTGTTGTCGGGACATAAATTGGTTTTAAGGTCGAATGTGGAGCAAACAACTAGTTACTGACAATGCTATTGAGCTGAAGCGGCCACCAGAGACAGCAATACGAGCAATCTGCTGCACCACCTTAGCCGTCAACCAAGAACCTCTGAAACTAAGATCAGAACAAGCTCAGGTAAAACAAAAAGATGGAGGACACTTGAGTGAGAGGCCTCGTTGTAGACGTGTTTAATAGAGGTGCCGCCTACGCTAAAAACAACAAGCGTTGGACGGAGATAACCAATGGCATCACAATCCATAGAGCCAAGGACCTGGTCCTGATAAGCTCTGGAGAGAAAGATGGATTCAGGGATATGACATTGACATTTTGTTTTGTTTTAATAAAATGTACCCTCTCATGACAAGAGAATAGTCTATTAGCTGATATACTGCACTTATTCTTCTCTTAATCAGAGGAGAATGTGGTTAACACCCGGTGATCCATAGAAAAATAAAAATCATCAAATAAAGTGAAATTGGCATTAAATGATAAAATCCATGGAATATCATTTGGGTGCTACTGCCTAGTATTAGTCCAAACAGACAGGATCTGAGAAGGCTGGAAACCCCTGCAGGTGGGATTCACTGAACTGAAAGTTTCAGCCATTTATGTTACTGAGACAGATCATGTCTAAGATGAGTCTTTATAGTCAACAGTCCTCAGTTACAAGTCCTCTGCATTTATCTATTTTGTGTTGTCGTATAGATGGAAACCCCCTGACTGAAGAAGAGGAAATCATCTGTATGTTGGCCTTTAAAGTTCACACCGGACAGAGGCAGGCGTTTTTTTTAGTTTGCATATCACTGGATCAAACAGAGAAAGCAGCCTCTGTTAGCTGCCATTCCAGAATGTGTCTACGTCACTCTGACAGCGCTCCACAACGATCCCAGTTTCTAAACACAGCTCACCTGTGGAAGTGATGTGAATGTTTTTAAGGGCGCTCTGATGAGTTATCAACAGTTAGTTGAGTCTATAAACGATCACCTGAGAAGAGAATTTACCTGTCATCTTGCTCCTCTGTCACACTCTCTGGCCATTCCTTCTTCAGGTACTGATTTGCCAACTTCTGGAGAGCCTGATAGGAACCAAGCGAGAAACAAATGTGATTATGTCCTGCCTATTACTCCAGTCTACATGTGTCACTGTCATATATGACATAACCAGCCCTAAACAACCTGTCCGGCCAGGAAGCCGGAGCATCGAGAATAAACAGGATGGTGAAAAGTAAAAAACAGAAAACTAAACAGACCCATTTTAAGGTATTTTTCTGGTTATTTTGGTTTCTTAAACGCTGCATGCACTCATTCACCTGCCAACCACAGCACTCGCCAACCTGACATGAGCTCATTTTGAGAGAAAAAATTTAATTTATCTTCCCCACATCCAGCCTTGGAGACGTATCAGGTTCTTCCACCTTGGCCAACAGTGTTTCATCTTTGAAGAAGCAGAATAGCAGAGCAGAAAGAAGAATGTGTTGCGGTATGCAAGAAAAATATTCCTCTGCTGAGAGCAGACACTGATGGAAAGAATGTGAATATGTCTAGCACTATGAAGCCATGACTAGATAAATTAGGGTTTTAAAAAAACAACAACCTATAAATCAAATAAAAGCTACAAACATGAAAGAATATGATCCCTGTGCACTGTGGAGGATACAGGTGCTAATGACTTGTATAACGGCTTATTTATGGGGCTTATACCACGGTCAGGGAGAATTCTAATGCATTATTTTCGTATAAATTGCACAGGTAGTTCGGCAAGTTAAATCAGTTACGGGCGTCGCCATAGCAACGCGTCAATCAACTGGTTCAGATCAGCTGGCTTTTGACAGGTGAATGAGAGAAACACGCTGTAGCATGGATTCTCTTTACAACGGTTGTTTAGCATAAAAAGTACATCAAGCCAACATAAAATAGTTACTATACTTAAAGCGTATTTAGCTAATTTTTGCAAAAAACAAAACATTTGTTATAAAGTGTTTATTGTGTGGGACCATGGTATAAGTGTTTTAAACAACTCGGACCTGTGCATTATACGGTTTTACACGGCTGCGCGTCGTGCATTAAAACCGTGTAATGCACAGGTCCTCGTTGTTTAATCCTATAATGTAACTGCGCAAAAGCAACTGTCCTTCGTCTATTAATTTCTGATAATGGACACTTCGTCGGTCATTATCCCTTACTTATGAGACTTAAACTCTTTACCGATTGCAATGATGATAAGTATCCAGAAAGACAAAGTTAGCTAATAAAAAGGTTACTGCAGAGGATAAGTAATAGTAATAGGAATAAAAAAAAGAGAGAAATTTTCCACTAATTTAACTTTCTTTTTTTTATTTCTTAGAGTGTGAAGTGTTCATCCCTCTGAAGAACGATGGATGTATTTTATTTATGGCTTCAGGTAGTTTGCCTTTCCATTTCTAGCACTTCTTTTAGAAAAATATGCAACTCTTTGTTTTTTGTGCAGGTGACTTCTGCTTTAAGCCTTAGCAAGAGTCCATCAAGGAAATGAGCCCATGTGTCCCTCCTCTGTCCCGAGTAAAAAGACAGGCCCTGTTATGCGGTCCTAAGGCCGGCAAAGCCGGGTCTCTAAACCTGCTGGTCTTGGCGATCTTTGTGCCAAAAGTTCAAAGTTGCCACAGACTCGGTCATTGTGGGATGAGAGAGAATCACCAACTGAGCTGGCCTGGTGGACATGCCTGAATACTGTGATGGGAACGAGGGCAGGGGAGGAGGAGGAGGAGGGATGTGAGGACTGCAGAGGAAGAGCAGCACAGAGGAGGACTTTTTAACCACACCATGTGAGATGAATAGCAATCAGCTAATGGCTAAAGCAGCCTGCAGGTGTAAGAGACCCGGGAAAAGGCGCATTACAAGAAGATATCTGCAAAGGGGGGTGTAACTAAAGCAAGCAAAGTGTTCCAGAGACACTCTGACCCACTTTGATTCAAACGCTGGCAGAGGGGGTCTAGATGATCACATAACTGATGGGCAGCACAAGCCTGACAACATCTTAATAAGAGCAGCAATGCAGACCTGTCGCCCTCTTTCAGACCTGCAACTAATTATTACTCCCACCATTCTTTAACTCAGACTTTATTTCCTGCATTTATCTAAATATTATTTGGGAAAATACAAATACACATCACATTCAGGAGCACAAGGTCCCATCATTAACTTTTCTGTCAAATAACGGGCTGAGACGAGACAAGACGAGACGTTTATCTAGGAGGTGGAAGGTCACACCATTTCGTATGACTCCACACATCCCTTTTATAAAGACGATGCCAGAAAAGAGAAGGCATGGGATGAATTGCACCCATGGAAGATGTAAAAAAATGTTGGGAAAGTGATCAAATAAAGAGCATGCACGTGAGACACGGGTCGGAATGGCCAGATAACCTTTTTATAAGCTTTTTAAAAGGGATAAATAAAGTATTTTTCATTCATAACCTTTTGCTGGTTTGTTGTTCTCTTTAAATGCCCATAATGCACCAGCTACGGCGCGATGTTGCAATCCTCATGCAATCGGATGAACTGGAGGTTCTGCTCTGAAACGGTCCTGGTGGGGCAGGGTGCCAGGTGAAAGAGAGGAGGTGACGTAGGACACTTCGTACTGTGACATGATGGATATCTGGCTGCCTGTCCTGCTGCTCATACTGGACACATTCTGGTAAAAACCACTCTAAGTTTGAAAACCAAAGTAAAACCAGAGAGCCCAAGACTGAATAAGGTTATTGTTGCATCATTATTTACTAGCAGGTGTACCCCAGGTGTTCAGGTGGCTTGGTCCAGTAAAGTCAGGGGTTCCCACACATAGACCTATGTGTGGTGCAGCGCAAAAGATTGCGCATGCCCCCCCATGGAAAGTGAAACTTAAACTTATGGTGACAAAGTGTTGCGTTCAGGGTTAGCTAGGAAAAAACAAGGACAACTACAATGTTAAGAAATAACTCAATCAGGATCAATGATCTGTTTAGAGTCTATGTGGGCTTCCTAACAGCTTATATAAGTATTATATAATAATAAATATCCTGTTCAAAATATGATAAAAAAAAAGATCAAATTGAAATAAAAAAAAGAATGTAATTAATTGTGAGTTAACTGGACATGTATGAGATTAATGGAAATTAAATATTGATTTTAAAGAAACCTGCCAGCCTTAATAGTTTCCATCCATTTCCACCTTCAGTTCTGGTAAAAAGGAGGTTGAATAAAGGTTAGAACTTGAATTTAGTGTTTGTGTGTTCTTTAGTAAAAGTAGGTCATTAATCAATAGTATAAAATGGCCAGGGCTGCACTTGAAACATATTTTTAAAATCGTTTAAATAATTATCAATAATAATCTGTCGATCAATAGGATTTTGGATTTTTATCAATGTACTTTTTTTCTGTATCGCCCAGCCCTAAGCAGACAGATGGCTTGTGGGAAGAAATTCCTCTTCGACCTCTTGGCCTTCAGACAGCGGCCTGATGGGAGCCGGATACTTTTCAAACTGGCATCATTATTAAACTATATTGTGTGATAAATATTGATATCGATCAATATGGGAAAAATGATCCTTATAATACTTTTTGCCATTTCGCCCATCCCTAGGAGCAGTCGTCCATCAGCATCTCAAAGCTGAGAAACCGAACTTCACAACTTTTTTCCGGTATTGTAGCATCGCTTTACAGCACCGCCTCAATACCAGCAACTGAATACACACCATGGTAGAGTCAAAGAAACACAAGGACATTATTGGAGGAAGAGAGGAAAAGAAAGACAGAAAGGGACAGAGCAAGGGATAAGACAAGTCAACATCAAACTGACTTTTACTGGCTGGAGAGATCTCAGAGAAGAGACAGGATGTAAGATGGATGCTGAATTAGCCGTCATTAGGGAGAACATCACTGAGAAGCCAAAGTTCAATAGAGGGATTTTTAAACTTAAAAGTATTTTATCAAAATCACCCAAACAAGAATATTAGCTTTAAAAACCTGCCTCAGGTAATATTCTATGATGTAAAAGAAAGGGATATTTGCTGAAATGACACAAACATGCCATGAGATAAATATCAAACACTGCACAGAAGACAACATTTCTGATGTACTTTCAGACTAAACGATGACAACACTGATGATTAAACAAACAAACACACTCTCACAATAATGAAAAAGGCTTTCTAGCCAATCAGGATCTAGTCCAGAGGGGTGTGTTCAGAGACAGTTTAAATCTTTTATGCAAGGTGCCAAGGTAACATGGATCCAGCAAAGCAACATAAATAATGCACCAACAAAGATCGTTTGCTCTTAGTTTTTCTTCAAGGGAGCCCAGACTGATTCTTATGGCTGTACTAACCCTATCCGACTAAAAGAAATCACATATTTTTAATCTCACTGCAGAGCATTACTTTATTTTCACAGTAAATTCAGGGTAATAATGATGTAAAACATCTTCACTCTGGAGTTACTGTATCTGTAGTGTTACAACTTTTACTGAGCAGCAGAAAAGATCTGGATAATGAATCACATGGTGCTTATATCTGACAGGCAACAAGGGAAGTAGAGTAAATCTTTACAGCTTTCCTCGACAACAGAAAGATCAATAACAGCTTCCTAAAGACCAGCGACTGCTCTGGCTACTTTTTCCCTAATTCATTTCATGTCTATATCAGAAAGAGCAAACGTAAAACCCTCAGTAGTGAACCATAGCGACATTGTCTTTGCTTTGTTTTTAGTCCTTATAGTATGGTGTAAACTGTAGAGCAAGGCACACCCCTACCCACAAACACTGACCACTAGTCTTTCCCTAAAAAAATGCACAATTGTCTATTGTTTAACACTCTTTTCAGCCATTTAAATCTTAAAAAAGCACAACAATCAGAGTGACTGTGACTCGGGAGGTGGGGTATTCTGCCAATCATAAAGTCAGTGATTCAATCTCTGGCTTCCCCAGTCCACAAGTCAATGTGGCCCCATGTTGCCTCCTGCCAAGGGTGTCAAACATATGGTCCAGGGGCCCAAACCGGCCCGCAGAGTCAAATCTGGTCCACCAGATGAATTTGGTAAATGTGAAAATTAAATAAAAGACATTAACTGCATTTTTTTTATGAATAAAAGGTGTACTTCCTTATCATGGCCGCGTGAGGTTTAAATTTTTAAGTTTAATTTTAAAACATGTCCAAGGCTGGGGATAATTTGTTCTATCTTTAATATCTCTCTGATTTAATAGGTGTGACTTCAGTTTGTATGAAGAGGTGAGTCAGTTCAGGTGGTCAGGATAACTAAGACACCAGGGATGTCACGATTATTGTCAAAGAAATAATTTTACGATTATCCCAATAATTACACGTTAATTAAATCCCAACACTAAATGTGTAAAATCCTATGAACAGTCTTCTAGCTCTTTAAGTTTTAATCAGGGCTGTCACAATGAACGTGTTCATCTTTGGAAAAAACACATTTTCTTTTCCTTTCGTATTAACTCATAAACAAAGTTATCACTCATGTCATATTAAAAATCTGAATTTGGTGTTATCTCTGCGAGAGAAGCTTCACAGCGGTGAACCAAATCCACCAAAAACCACTTCATCCTCCATATTTCCCAAGTTTCTGACAGTTTTCCAGCCTTTCAGTGTGCAAGTTGTGCAGGTCTGCTGTTATGCTTCAGACATGATCTTATATGGAAAGGGACGATATTGAGGAAGCTTTACAATGAAATAATTGTTTAATACCGTTTAATACCGCGATTAATTGTGAAAGTAAATAATCGTGACATCCCTACTACACACATGTGGAAATGTACACGTATGTAGATTTAAAATAACTTCGAGATCTTAAAAAGTTACTCTGATCATGATGTGAAATACTATATTTTTCAGTTCCAGATACCTGGGATTAAATTATGGTAATGATTTGTAGATCCAGTAAGATTTCTAAATTGTAATGCAGGTCATATACATATTTTAGACATATTAAAAAAATACATCAAATAAAATAATATGTAAATGAATAAAATATGCAAATGTGTAAATGAGGCGAAATATTGTTTAAATTCCACTTACTTTTATACCTGGAAATTCCAGGGTGTTCAGAAGGTTTTCTAAAAGGATAGTTCATTAAATGTAAACATCTTGATAATGTAATTCTTTGCACTAAAACAAAGGGAAAATTGGAAGTTTTCATAATTTACAGGATATTACAGTGTTATTTTATTGGTCCTGCCCACTTGAGATCATAATGTGCTGTATGTGGCCCCTGGACTAAACTCATTTTAGACCAGGGTCCACATACAGCACATACAGATCATAATGTGCTATATGTGGCCCCTGGACTAAAATGAGTTTGACCCATGTGGTTTAGGCTGAAAATTGCATACAATTAAGCAGTCCCGTAGGAGTATAGGTGTGACAGGACTTTGAGTGGAGAAGAAAGTCCAATCCATTTATTATTCAAACAAAATCAAACTGAAGCACAGCTGCTTCATAATGGACCCATGTGGACTCCAATTAAAAGGATACTTTGTAACTTTTTGCCAGTAGGGGCACTAAACCTGTAACTTCCCACAAGCCACACAATCCTTTTCCCACTTTCTCTTTCTGGCCTCCTCAGACATCTTCTTACTTTGTTCAGCCATGACAAACTTTGGATCAAAGAAGAGGAAAAAGGAGCTCAAAGCAGAGCCCTCTGTGTTTATAGAGGGGAAGCTGTAAAGTAAAGCACTCCAGGTCACATGATCCCATGAGAGACGGATCCGCTCCAGCAAAGTTACAATGTCTGGTTTCTGAAGAGGGCAGCCCCC
>JBBBVU010000016.1:25255473-25268273 GCA_037177055.1 Atherinosoma microstoma
TAGTGCGACTCCGGACCACGCCAAAAACAAAACCCAAAGCCGAGACCAGAGAAACATTAGCAGCAGGAGAAGCAGAGCAAGAAGCGATGGAATCTCCAAAACCAACACTGTGGTCAAATACAGAAGTGAGGACGTTCCTTTGCTTGCTAGCGGTGTGCGCGTGTGTCGCGAACAAATGACTCCATGAAACCTCGCTATGAAGACCCCGCCCACACTAAGGACGGCTGCGATTGCCTTCTATTGTAATCCGGGGTAGTGTGGTGTCGGCTGAATGAAGGCTGGGCTGACTAGGTGTTAGTGTGAAAGGGGCAAAAGTCAGGCCGGGAATCATACACTCACTCAGGCCACCCCCACTCATACACTGCACAAATATGTCCACACTTGAGCAGGCAGCGCACACAACCACGAATCCATGCACACACATATGGGTAAGTAATCACCAAAAGCTCATTATTCTATATCAAATTCTAATCAAACAGTAAGAGCTTCTCCTCTTTAGCCCCAAGCCTTCTTCAGGTGTCTTCATCTTAAAAGCCTAATTTGCTTAAAAAATACTATTGTCATCAAATTCCCATCGTTTCTGATCAGCTGATTTGTATTAATGATGATTCAATGATTCAAACTTAAACCAACAAGTTGTTTTCCCAGTACCTGTACATCCTTCTGAGCTACAACCAGGCTGAGATGACCCTTCCTGCAAGTCTCCCCCAGAATCATCACTACCTGCTGGCAGTAGAACTGAATATAAGAGAAAACTGTGTTCACATTACATCAATAAGAACTGATGAACAGTACTGTCACCAAATATTTGCATTATGTTTATGTTGAACTGTTCAGGTGTCTTAGACTACTGTAAACCTTACACATTCATGACTCATTCTTAAAAACCATGACTTGTCCTGCTGTTGCTCTATAACTGCTGCCAGTTCCTCTTTACAACTACTGGACTGTCCTCCCTTTGAAGAAGCACCTGTACCTGCTGCCAGTTCCTTTTTTCATCAAACACATTTAACCAGCAAGGATAGAAAGTTGGAATCACATCATTTTCAGCAAAACCAGATAAACACACAGTTAAACTGATTAAATCAAAAGTTCCCTTATCAGCATTTAAACTGGACTAATAAAATGTTCTTCTCTGGCATTTCTGTGTTGGTCAGGGACAGATGTGGACAGGGACAGATGTGGACAGGGACAGATGTGGACAGAGTATTAAACTATCCACCTCTCAGTTTAACACACCACATATCATAACTAATTATTTAATCTTATCCAGGTTATACCAGGAAAACCCAAATAGGACCCAATGGTTGGAATATCCATTTGTAGTTTTATGTTTGGGCTAAAATGAGGTTTAGCAGTATAGCAACAAACCACTGTAACAGGAAGTTGGACAGGAGGTACCAGGGTCATTATCACAGCTACATAAAAGGCTCAGGGAGAATCTCAACCAGGTCTTCATGTTATCTGAAGATAACATGAAGACCTGCAGATAACTGACCTTTGTGCAGGCGGGGTCACATTTGCATGACCCCTCCTCTTTGAACCCTCTTCACTCTGTATATTCTGCATGCTGACACAGTCACTGTGTCGTCCTGTAGCTTTATTTACTAGATACTTTCAGGTAGTTTTCTTTGTGTGTGTTTCTGCTACTCTGGTTCCAGGTGGTAGCAGAAATGGCATGGTTTCTTTCAGCTTGTTCATCTCTCATTGGTGCTCCTGACGGTTGTCGGCTTTGTCCTCCTGGGGGCGGGGGGCCTTGGGAGGTTCTTTGTTATGTTTCTGTACAGGTGTAGCAGGTTGTCTAGAGTCTGTGCTTGGATTGCATTGTTGTCTTGCTAGTGTATCTTTGTCTCTTTTTTTCTATTCTTCCTTTCTTTCTTGTTCTGTTTCTGTCTCCTCCGATCAGGTCCAGCAATAAAGAAATAATAAATAATAAACCATTATTCAAAACAAATAAATAAAAACAGAATTCAGATTATCAAGAGGAGCTTTTATACCCGTAAAGCTCCTCTTGGCAAAGCAAATGTGCTCGGCAGAACCAGCAGCCAGACCATCATTCTGCTAATATGATGCTGGACAAGACAGGTTAAAAAAAACAACTTAAAAATCTTCAATAAGAGTGGCATATTCCCGCCCCGGGAGGTGATGAGCTAATGATGCTCCACAGCTAAAGGAGGTGACGGTGTTTGATGTGCTGACTCTAAGTGACTGTGCAGATAATCCACTGTGGCACCAGCCTCACTTCTTTAGTAGACGTCCAATTTATCATCACGCACAAGAAAAGCTGCAGCTGATGTCAGCGTGTGCAGCAAGCGGGAGAAAACACCTCCATCAATGCAGGATTTTTAATTACTTTCTAGGACTTTTGATACCTGTGACAGAGTGCTGCATCTGGCTTTTATTTAATTATAATTAATGTAAATTAGGTTTTGCCAGTCTGAGGTAAGGGAGTGAAGAAACATGAACATCGGTGAGCATTTGAGCTTTAAGATAAGCTGCTGTTGCAGAGTCTGTCAAATTATTCAAAAGCAAAACAAAATACTGGAAGAAATATGCAATTTTCCAGGAACTGTTCCAGGTCAACCTGGTTTCCTATGTTACCTGAACAGATGAAAGAAGAAACAGTAAATGGTTGTTTATCAGGATAAATATTCAGACTAGATGAACTTATTAATCTTCAAGTGTCTTTAAAACATATCCAAGAAGAATTGATCATTTATCTACAATTACAAACTCTGTGTAAATCATCTTGGTGTCAGAATAAAGCTAACACACACATGTGAGGTGGAAGCATCACCGCAGACGCTGCTGTGTTAAAGTGACTGAGGATGGCACATTGGGGGGAAAAATGAAGGATTTTCTCTTCACCTACATTTCTTGTGGGCATTTTATAGAATATAAACCCTTTGAAAAGTTGCTGCAGTAGACTAAAAAACTCCAGAAAACCATGAATCAACATTTGGACTTTATCTGTGCAAAGATTCATGGTGCTGAAGTGAAATAGAGCAAAGTTACAGAGATAGCTAGGTGTTTTCAGGGAAGACCTCATCATCGGAAGAGGACATAACTTTGTCCCACTGTCTTGAAAATCATCTCCAGCTCTTTTTCTGTAGTGGAGCGCTTCTTTTGGGATGCCATTTAATCCAAATGTGGCTAAAAAGTGGACAAAAGCACTTTAATGCCGGGGCGATGGTACATAGAAAGCTGTCATTAAATGTTTTTCAAATAAGTAGAGATCAATTAGTCATGAACAGGAAAAATAATGGGACAAAAAGTAGAAAATGACTGACACTGTAATTTGTATTTCAATCTTCAATCTGATAATATTGAACTTTAATGATCCCAGACAGGGAAATTGTGGGGATAAAGCAACGTTTATAGGAAGAGAAAAAAAGGAAGAATGAGAAGAGCAAATTAGGTAACCAATAAAAATAGAAACCAAGCCTAGAATAATCTATGATGCAATCAATACAACTTATAATGTGCAATTACAAACATGCAGTTAAAAATAGAAAAGAAAAATTAATTAATATGATTTTTTATTTTTTTTATTTTTGTGAAATATGTGACCTGGTTTGAAAATGATGGTTTATAAAAACTAAAACCAAATACAGCTATGAACAAGTTTGATTTGAGCATCGAGGCTACTGTCAGCCTATTTTTCATCATTATTATTAATATTCAACAGCTCAAGTTCACAGGAACCTAAATCAACCAAAGGTTCATGAAACTCCGGGTGCAGCTCTGCAGGGACCTGGATCCATCACAGCTCCATGAAGTGTACATTTTCTGACTGCTCCTCCATTTATCACTTCCACGTGATTGGTGACTTTCTGGTTTATTACATTTCCTCCCACTCTGACTCGCAAGCTTCTCCATCTGGCAGAGCCACCATTAAACAGAACTCAGGTCCCCGAAAACATGTTAACACTTTACTGATAATATACAGCAGCCGTTAGAGAAAGAGCTCATTTAATTCACTGCTGAACCCTGCAGCGTACCCGGCCTCAAACTATAATGTTCACACATTTCTTTAGTCAAATAAAAAACCACCAACAGAACCAGTCAAATGACAGAATCAATTCTTTACTCTGGATTAATAAAGCTTGAGTTACGGTGAGGAGTAACTAGATAACCCAACCGGTTTAAATCCTTTGTCTTTAAGTCTTTAAGTAGTGTACATCGTTTCTGGGCAGCATCCAGGTACTTTTAGAGCACTGAGTTTGAGCTTAAATGTCTGTGTGAACGCACTATGCACTTAAACATAGTGTTCAAAAGTGCGCTGATTGAGACACACTGCATCTCTACATGATTAGATGTGTTGAGTTGCTGCGATGTGATTGGCTGATTAGATGTGTGTTAACGAGCAAGTGAACAGGTGGAGCTGATAAAGTGGACCGTGAGTTTGTGTGAAATAATGAAACATATTAAGACCTGTGACTTAAAGACAAGTTAATTTGTCAAAACGAGCCAAAATGTTTGTTTTATAATCTGATTTCAGGTCTTTACAGATCAGAGCAGGTGAGGCGATGAAGAGAAAAACTAAATGGATTTCAGTTTTCGGCCTGCAAGGAGGATTAATGGCTTAAACAAAGGACCTTCACTGGGACACAGACATGAAAAGAAAGAAAGGAGGGTAATATCCTTTTCATATTTATGTTGACTCAGCTTAACATCAATTATTCTCACTGCCAACAGCGTTTGTTTCATCTCCTCCTTATCTGTTATTTGCCATTTCCTTTTTCATGAGAGCTCAACATCATATAAACAATAAACCTCAAACAGATTAACAGAACAGAATAAATCCAGCAGATTTTTGCTTTGAGGTGTATTTTTTTAAACCCATGTGAGTGTGACAGAACAAACACAAGACACGGAACAGAGAGCAGTCCCCCTCTTGGCTTCTCACCAAAGGCTGTAAGAAAATAATCTTTTAAATAAGTAAAAAACCCAAACGTGTTTCCTCACTTCAGCTCAGAACAAGTAAACTCAGGTCAGCTGACAGAGGATCTGATTTATAGGATGACAGAAGACGACAACATGTTTGGTTTGTCTTATCAGATATCTGTGCTCATGTCGGTACCTGACAAGGAATCTTTCTGATAAGGAAGCTTGTTTGACTCGAGGCAGCAGAGGAAGCAGGTTTTGGATCCGTGTTTGACACAGAGACCAATAAAAAAAAAACAGGCTTCTCCACATTTTTACGGTCGCAGTGACACGACTGTGAATACACCTGAAATCTGAAAGAATTCAAAAAGTGACAACCGATGAAAAAACCCCAAGAAAATCAAGACTGTTTTCTACCGAACTAACAACCCTCTAAAGGCTTAAAGTTTGAGATCCAGATACATCCCTCGAGCAGCTTAAAGACGTCTTCATTCTGTCCATCTATAACTCAGAAAATCACAACTAGTGTTTGGACTTATACATTTATAAAAAATCTGAATTAAAGCAGCAAATCTGTGTTGAATATTTACTCAGGATCTGTCTTCAGTGGGGAGGTTCAAAGGCTATTGGTTTGCGGGGCCTGCTGCTTAATCAGTGAACAGCTGATTCACTGAATAAGTCATGTGGTTATTGATCGTAGTCATGTGAGGTGGATGTGAGTGCTGTGGAAATCAATGTGCCTCAAGCAGCAGTGTGGGTTTCGTTCCTGAATATCCTGATCAAGACCGAAGAGCACATCTGGGATGTAAACGGTCACGTTGACACAGGTGGATGTGATGAATCATCGTCAGCTGACACCATCATGACAAAGATAGATGGTGCAGACGGCCTTACGTTCACTGCTAACACTTTATTTCAACAGGAACCTCTTTTCAGTCGACATTTAGGTGATTTATGTTTACACAGAACATGCCGATACCCTGATAACATATACAGGACTGTGTAAACATTTTAGTGCATGGAATATTGTATTTACACTACTCCCCTGCAGGAGAATTCTTCTGTCTTGTTCACCCTGATGTCGTAATGGATGAAAAATGTAAAGTGCTGAACCTTCTGCACATATAATTATTCATTTAAAGTCAAACTAAGAGCACAAATATCACCCAAAAATTCACTGGAGTTAAAATGGATCCAGTTGTGTATGAAAGTCACTCATTTTCAGACCAGTCCTTGTACCTGATCATATTCAGAGGAATGTATTTTTTCATTTGTTAAGCTTCTTGTTGCTGATTTATGTATCATTCAAGTACAAAAAAACTCTAAACTCAAGGTATGAACCAGTCTTGTGTCGACACAAAACAGATCATTTAATAAAGAACCAGTTTTGTTAGAGAAAATACGACAAGACGATTCCCAAAGAGCTGTTTGCTAAAAACATAAACATATCTGAGGAAACTGTGGAGGTCAAAAAAGTGTCAGGACCTGAGAGATGCACGCATCTTCAGTTGATCCACCTACTGTTGGCTGAAGCCTCATCAGAAATTGTTTTCATAGAAACAGGGAGAAAAGACTGAGGTTGCCCCATGACACAAAAACTAGACTAAGAGTAAGTGGCAACGGGTCTGATGGAAGAATGGATCCTCCCCAGAACCCGGACCTCAACGGGTCTGATGGAGGGACGGATCCTCCCCAGAACCCGGACCTCAACGGGTCTGACGGAGGGATGGATCCTCCGCAGAACCCGGACCTCAACACTATTGAAGTGGTGTGGGATCATCTGGACAGAGAACGGAACAAAAGGCAGAAACATCTAAAGAAGAACTTTGAAAAGTCCTTCAAGGATCCCGGAGAACTAATCCTGAAGAAATGACACAAAGCTTCTCTAAGAGGGTTCAGACTATTGAAGAGGGTTTTTGCCTCATATACTGGACTCCTGTTCATGCTTGCACATTTCAGGAAATTCTTCTTGGCACTATAAGACAGTTGGCTTGAGATTTTTATCACTGATGAGCGTTACTGAGAAACAAAAGGTGGAATTTACCACTGATTTTAAAAGCAACTAACATTTATATTAATTTACCTGTCTAAACCTCAGATGTTGGCTCTGATAAAACCTTCTGCTCCCATTCATTCTTCTTCAGCCCTGGACAGTGTTTCCACTCTGTTTACTCACCCACATAAAATCTGAGAAGCATGAACCTATCCATGTGGATGGTGCACATCAGTTATCAAATGTCACGTAACGATGTAGAGCAGAAGAGAAGAAGAGGCGATACAAACAGGAGTCAAACATAAACCTTTCTTCCAACAGAAGGACGGGACATGGGCAGCATTTTCTTCCAATAATGAACATCTGAAATGTGCGAACAGTTCAACATCAACCGGTGTTGATCTCTGATGTAGTACAATCCAGGCCTTACAGGCATGTGTCAGCCTACACGTTCAGGTAGACATGTCAACGTGCACGTTCAGGTAGACAGGTCAGTCTACCTGAACGTGCGCACTGACACATGCCTGTAAGGCCTGGACTGTACAACATCAGAGAGCTGATTCAGTCGTGCATGTGGTGACATAAGTGTGACTTTTCAACGCAGGCTGCACATAAAGACAGACCCACTGTGAGCGGATCGACACCGGTTGATGTTGAACTGTTCGCACATTTCTGAATGAGGTGTGCATCTTAATAGATGCTGTTTATTTCATGCTTTACCAGCAGAGTCAACTCATGATGGAGGATTTGTTTCACAGGCTGTTTATTAACAGGATATTTGTCATTTTGTTGTGAATGGAACTCCAACTAATTATTCTTTTAGGGGAAAAAACATGTTATATTATATAAAATGACCATTTTCTTATCATCTCATCTGTAGCAGAATATCTGCTGTTTGACACATAATACTGGAACAGTAGTAATACATATGGTCTCGTCTTCAGGTCATTGCACACTGATGACAAAAAGGCATTAACCTCATGGCGAGTTTTCTGAAGAGTGAAGCTATCTATGTTGGTTTTTGCATCCATATAATGTAAAGTTCAGTAAACGCTGGTGAACGCGTCACGCTGTGCTGTAAACGCAACTCAAGTTTCACCCGGTTTGAAATTTGAAATTTATTAGATGGATGCAACATCTTGTTTTAAAGGGGCTCAATCGAAACAAAAAGATGCACAACAGTTACTGAACATTTACCTTTACTTTGGTTGGGAGTGTCAGGCTAGTGGTTACAGGGAGCTTGGGTCTGGACCCCAGCAGAAGTGAACCAGTATGGGCCCCTGAGCAAGGCCATTAACCCCTCCCAAACTGCTACCCGGGCGCTAAAACATGGCTGCCCACTGCTCTCTGGTAAAATCTACTTAAGATGGGTAAAAATGTTATCAATATTACTTTATCATACAAAGCTTGTTGTTATCCTGCAGGCAGTGAAATGTATTGGATGCATTCCCTCCTTTCACTGCACCTTCTTTATGTCATGCTTTACAGTCTGGTGAGCCGTCCTCCACAATGACCAAGGGGTCATTGTGGAGGCGGCTCAGCATATCAAAGAAATCAGCTCACCATGTCAAAGAAATCTGACATGGATGACTTAATCCGTTTGTTTGGAGGAGTAACGTTCCCACTCCAACTCACACAGCAACATGCAGACGTTTTACTTTTTCATTCTGTGTGCATGTTGCACTTATCTGCCAACATAAAGGACACAATCCTTTATGAAAGGTGACGATATTAAGGATCTCTACGATGAAAATAATGTTTAATGCTGCGATTAATTGTCAACATCTGCCTCTGTGAATGACATCCCCATGTCACCTTCCTAAATCAACAGGATATGAAAATCTGAGCTATGATATTATATCATGAATGTAGAATAATGCAGGGGTAATTCCCTCCATTTTATACAATATACTGAAAGAAAAGCTGACAACAGCTGGGTATACTACAACATAAAAAATGACAATATGTCAATAACTCGTCATGTGTCAGGTGTCGTCTTGGTCTGATAATGTCTGAATATCAACAGTGAGATAAAGAGGACTGTTTAGATACAAGTTGTCATTGAACCAGAACATTTAGTGGTTCAGTCACCTTGTGGTTATTCATCTTGTTGAGAACAGCATGTTGTACAATAAATACATAAACATTGAACAGTTGCATGTTAGCATTCAAAAGCATGAAGACGGTGAAATTAAGTTCATAAATAAAGGTTGAAGTGCATCTAAGGTTCATTCTGACATCATACAAAAAAGCAAATATCCAAAACGTTTAGTTTTATATCTCAGAATAATAAGCAAAAGCTTAAAAATGTTCAGGACTAGCTCAAGAATGCCACCATCAGTGGGGGTCTTTAAGCCCAAACCAAGGGTCTGATATTATTCTAAAATCAACTTAAAACAAGGGGTGTCAGATCTTTAAAATATTCAACTGCGATTAATCGCAAATTTTTTAAATCTTTTTATTCTAATTGTGTAGCTGTGGCTACACATGTACCATCACAAGGTGTGAATAAATGATTGGATATAATGTAAAAAGCTTCGTGTGTCCAAACTAATCCATTGTTATTATTACTTCTATAAGCACATGCAGTTAAAGAATAAGGCACTTTGGTAACTTGCTACACACTCATGTTCTCTCTCAGACCCTGACAGCCTCACCTTCATTTAGAAAGCAACATGCTATAAACAGGAGTAAAGATCCTGCGGGGCTCTAGCATTGTTTCCATCTTCTCTAGTTCATCCAGATCAGCTGATGGAAGGTTGTTGAATTATCAGGACGTTTCTGCTGGAAGTGGACCATCTTTAGAGGAGCAGCGCTGTCTGAATATGCTGTTTGTTGCACAGCAGGTGGCATTTGAGACGCGATGTACTGGTGGTGACTGAGTTCACATGGACAGTAGATAAAATACCTCAGTCTTGTCCAGAGAAGCATCTGCAGAGCTTTAAAGCTTAACTGTCCATGTAAGAGACCCATTCTGTGTCCGTTTGTGCTTTACAACCTGATTTCTGCATCCCTTCCTGAAACTACTCCCACGGTGCACGCCTTAAGAAAATGAGCGCCGTTAAAAGGAATTTGCTTTGACAGCCATACTTAAAACATAAGAAACATGATAATAAATGAAGGGGCTGACAGATGTAGGAGCGCAGATGTTTCTGGTTTACTCTCAACAACATTTCCCTAAAATATTAAACCATTCATTTAAATGCCACCGTCATTTACAGACTGTACTCTGGACTCGATGAGACTCTGCTGGACTCGTGGTCTGAAACGCGGCAGCAAAGGAAGCTCAGAATCTGACTTCAGAGCAGAGCACGTGTACGGTGAAGTGGGTTAAGTCGTTACATGCTGGTGGGAAGCTCACTGCATGTATAGTATGCCTCATGGCTTTACAGAGCAGATTGAACAGAAGTGGGTGGTGGGCTCCCTCAGAGGAAGACTACAGATTTAGCAAAAAAGAAAAAAGAAATCCACAACTCTGCTGTCAAAGTGATAAAAGACTGTTTGCTTCTCAGTGACAACAAAAGAAAAAGCTGCTGTGTTCTTTCTTCTTACCTCTGAATGCTCCTCAGCACGTGCCACCTCCTCCTGCAGGAGGTTCTGCACCGTCTGCAGGCTGCGCTTCTGGCCGCGAGCCTCTGCAACGACAGAGAAACATCACTGATGCATGCAGAGTGATGAAGATGAACTGTGACTTCACTCACGCTGGAGGAGAAATCCAGAAACCAAGAAACCCGCAGCAGAGAAAATTATTTTCCAAATCACAAAGAGGCTTCGTGGTATGCACTGATGAGAAGACGCTGGTGACGGGGTGGACAGCTTCTGGCTACAAAAACAGGGGAAACAGGCTGTAAATATTCAACTTTGAGCTATTTTCGGAGACTGGTTACAGTCTGGTTTCACCACGAGACTGAGATCCACGTCAGAGCCTCATTTTTGCCACTCATATTAATTTCTTTGCTTTTGTGAAAAAAAAAAAAAGAATAAATCTAAAAAAGAAAAAAAGCTTTTGTGCCTCTCATTGACGCACTCTATTTAAATCGGTCCATGTGCAACATATTTAAATGATTAATGTCCATGTCAATACAATTAAAAATGTAGGAACCTTTGAACAAACAGAGGATGAGAGATGCTTCAAAACCGTCCGACTCTGCTGCTGACGGTTCAAACCAGCTCACATCAGCACATTAGCAGCAAGCGAGCAAGCGAACAGCGACATGACAGCTGACACGATGGCGTTGTGACAATGTGATACATCAGCAAACTGGCTGAATTTCCCCAGTTAAACACTAGTTTCTCTTGTTCTGGTCCGACACCCGGTAACATCCACATCCAGGTCAGTCCAACCGCAGCTCCGCTGTGGAGGGGAAACTTAAAGTTGTTGATGTGGTGTTGGGTGGAAGGCAGAGGTGGGAGAGATTAACTTGTTTACAGCTTGTGAGGATTAAGGGTGCAGCATGCCGATGATGAAGCAGGACTGTGCAACCAGTTTATTTGTGTAAAATGATCTTGTGGGTGACTGGAGGCTTTCAGATTTGCTTGCTCCTATTTAGACACGTCTGTCAGTGGTTAGCACCCCGCTTCTCTGTGACAGCAGCTGGGAAAGACTCCAGCACCCCTGCGACCCTGAACCGGATTGAGCTGGTATGAATAACGGATGGATGGATGGATGCGAGGGGTTAGTTTGATTTAGTGGAGTTTTCAAAGAAATAACTTCCCTGCTGTTAATTTTCAAGTTGGAAACAGAAAATTAGAGTAGATGCAATATGATAAAGATTGTTCAATTGTTTGTTAACACAAATTAGGGGTATAACGGTACGCCAAAATCACGGTTCGGTATGTACCTCGGTTTCAAGGTCACAGTTTGGTTCATTTTCGGCACAGTAAGGTAACAAAGTGCAAAAACAACGTAACTTTGGTGTAAACAAGAAATTCTATTTTAAATTAAACCAAAAACAAAAAAGAAACTGCTTGCAGTAAATTCTCCAATAAAAGATTCTTAAAGGAACAAATATATGGCATAAATATAGGTAAGACTCCTTTAATTTAATAGGAAAATATAGTATCAGGATCTCTGCACATGCATATAAGGGAGAGGGAGGAATGTTTCACTCAGACTTTTACAAATATTAATCTAATCCAGAGTTCAGTTCAATGTTTTCTTTTAAAAGTAAAACTTTAATAGCATGTATGCTGTTAAAGATAATGTAATATGTGATAAGATGCAAGGCTATGACATGTTTGGTTAATAAAACAATTTTTTGAATGAGCAGTTTTCAACCAGAGTGCCCTCCATCTACATGCAGAATGGGCGGGGCTACAGGGGGCGGGGCTACAGGGAGAGCGGATCTCGAGCACAAGTCCGACAGTCTACTTTCATCTTCTCCACCTGTCTTTGTCCACTTACATCCTTTACTGGGAAGACAAAGTGCTCCAAAACATGAGGTTTTATAGAAAGAAGAGGGTCTTCAAGCTCTGGTTTCTCCTTAAAACTGTCGCTGGCTATAACATCCGCTAGCCAGAGGCTATAGTGCAACACATTTCCTCTTCTGTGTGGAAACTACGGTACACCTCTGTTCCGTACCGAACGCTCCGTACCAAAAAATCCAAATATCCATGTACCGTTACACCCCTACCACAAATATCTCATCAGCCAATCACATGGCAGCAACTCAACATATTTAGTCATGTAGTAATGGTGAGGATGACCTGATGAAGCTCAAACTAAGCATTGTTTTAACTGTTTCTTCACAAAAGGGGAAGTACAGAAGGTAGCTGAGATCCATGCAAAACAGAAGATGTTTACAGACAACAGGAAGCAACAATGCTAACATGTAGCATAGCAACATGCAGTGTTGTGCATGAACGAGTTCAATGAACGATCGTTCATTGAACTCGTTCATATTTTGGATGAACGTGAACT
>JBBBVU010000016.1:25277342-25288589 GCA_037177055.1 Atherinosoma microstoma
AATGTCATCTCAGGGCGCTTCACAGACAATCAGTTTGAGCCAATCTGATTGTCATTCATTGATTCATACAAGCCAGTGTTCATTCTACATCTATAAAAGTTACAGATTGGGGTGTTTGTTCATGCCTTTGAATATGCTGCAAAACAAACAGGGCTTTGTATTTTATTACCGGTAGTCTGATTTGCTGCTTCCTTATCACAGTCAGTGGTACTTGCATGGACGTACACTTCGACCGATTCCCACATTTGTTCATGTTGAACATTTCTATTAGTTTAGTGCATTTTTTATTTAAATTGTGCCTCAGTGAAACAATCAGATTAGCATTTTATTGCTCTACAGTCGTAGCTTTGGTGTCTCTGTTGTCCTTTCTGAGTCCAAACATTAAGGTTACAGTCACACACAGGTTGAGTCTTTATTTGGGTCTTAAATCATCGATAAACCTCTCATTGTTCAGACTTCTGAGCTGAGTGAAACTGGATAAATGAGGATTAAACGTCACATTAACAAACAATAACAACTATTGTTTATAAGAGCTGACTGGCCGAGTATTCACAGCCACAGTTTCTGATAAGTGCATTAATATAAACTATGGTTATTTAAATCTACCTTTCCTACAGAACAGGTTTATAATTGGTCCTTTTATCTTATTTACTCCACAACATAATATTTCTCCTCTACTGACAGCAAAATTTAATCTGTACGTAGTTTGGCTTCAGTGGAATTTAGATTTTTGGCTCTATTATGAAATTAATATTAATTGAGTAAATGTAAAAATTTTGCAAAAAACTTAATGCCCCCCCGATTTACTTGGACCGGAATGTTCTTACTGAATGTGATAACACCATAAAGTTTATATCTTTTAATGTAATATTGATTTAATTGCTCTTGTTTCTTTTTCTAATGCACTGCACTTGAAATAATGAACATTTCTTCGTTTCTCTGAGTATGGAAATGACAGTAATGTGTTGGATTTTAAAATGTTCAGAGCTGCAAACACCATCCAAATATTTCAAATTATAACTAAAGTTGAATCTCTTTAACACAAAGTGAAATATTCCTCTGGAAGTTTATTCATTCTCTGGTTTCTGAAGGAAATAGAGGCAAGTGGAGAAAGGAAAGCCTTAAAAGACAACTATCTCCTGGAGTTCAAGGCTCCTCCAGTTGAAATGGAGTGAGACACTTCTGTTTAAATTCAGTATAACTTTAACCAGCAGAAAGGAGGATATCATTTTATTTGAATGCCACCTCAAATTCACCTCGAATAAAACTGTATGAGAATAATAATGTCTTCACTGTCGAAGCGGTTTGCATTTCTGTAGAGCATTCAGAAGAAACTTGCTTAATTTGCGTAAAGGTTGACCAAACAGGCCTGAAGCTGCATTCAACTGTCTGACTCACTTCACTTTGAAAAGAGTATAACCTGCGTATTAACCCTGAAAAATCCAAGCCTTTTTTTGGATTTTTTTTTTATCAATGTAAAAGTACAAGTAGAAGCTCAGCTCTTTTAATCCCAGTTACCATGGCGACATGATGTTTTCAGGACAGCCTCATTTGTCAGATTATGAGGCTTAAATGATGTCATATGAATCTTTCAATGGATATAGCACCATAAAGGAATTTATTACTATTACTGCTTTGTACAAATAACACACAGATCAACAGTGACCAAGCCTTTTATCATCCCAACATCATTCTCTCAAGTCTTGGCTTTCAGGAGAAAAACAAACAGACAACAGAAACTATTTACATATTCATGAGTGCATGTGGTGTGGAGAGTGTGTGGGGGCGAGGGAGGAGGTTGTGTGTGTGTGTGTGTGTGGGTGGGTGTGTGTGGATGGGTGGTGGGAGGGTAGGAGTGTGTGTATGTGTGGGGGGATGTATATGTTAATAGGGTGTGTGAGTGCGGGGGGGGGGGTTCGTGGGTGTTTGTGGATGGGTGGCGGGAGGACACGAGTGAGTGTTGTGTGGGGGGTGTAGATATTGAGGGTGTGTGGGGGCGAGGGAGGAAGTTGTGTGGCTGTGTGTGGGTGGGTGGTGGGAGGGTAGGAGTGTGTGTGTGTGGGGGGGGTGTATGTGTTGAGAGGGTGAAAGCGGGAGGGGAGGGGGTATGTGGATGGGTGGCGGGAGGACATGAGTGCGTGTTGTGTGGGGGGTATACGTGTTGAAGGTGTGTGGGGCGAGGGAAGAGGTTGTATGGGTGTGTGTGGATGGGTGGTGAGAGGGTAGGAGTGCATGTGTGTGGGGGGGTTGTATGTGTAGAGAGGGTGTGTGATGGGTGAGGGAGGAGGGTGGGTGCGGATGGGCGGGATGGGTTCTTGGGGTGTGCGGCTGGAGCACTGGGGTGCGGACTGACCCCCGTTGGGTGGCTGTCTGGGGGGGCTGGGTCACTGTCACTGTGTTGTCATTTATCTACCAATGGATACTCTCAGCTAGTTTTCTTTGTGTGTGCTCTTACTGTTCTTGCTGTCTTGTTATCGATCAAGATATATTGTTTCTTTTCAGCTAAGTCTTTTTTTCTGTTTCTTGCTACTACTATTATTATTACTACTACTACTAATAATAATAACAATAATAATAATAATAATAATAATAATATTACTATTATTACTATTAATTATTTATTAATTAATCTTTTGCCTCACTGCAAAAAATGTGGGATATTCTCGGTCGTGTGTCTGTATTTGCGTAGTGTGTTGTTTGTTGTCCAGTTGGATTGCATTGTTTTCTGTATGGTGTTTTTTTTCCCGCTCCCACCTCTCTCCCCCACTTCTCTTTATTCTCTGTTTTTTTTTCTCTTTCTGTCCAGCAATAAAGTGAGAATTAAAAATAAAAAACTAAAATAAAGATTTTTTCAAGAGGGACTTTATACATATAAAGCTCTACTTGACAAACTTAATTTACTCGGCACAAAACAGCAGCCAGACAATCTTTCTGCAGCTACAATGCTGGACAAGACAGGTGAAAGAAAAATAAAAAAAGGGAAGTTGTGTTAATGCGTTAACTTTGTCAGCCCTAGAATAAACACTACATTTTGTGGCTGGATTGTAAACCTCCTGGACGGGATAGAAATGTCTGGAAAACTTCTGTAGATCACCTAAAGGGTAAACTATCCATCCCAGCTTACCCCACAGAGTTACTGTTCCTGAGGAATGGGATTACAAAAACCACAACCATGCTAAGCTAGTGTGTTTAATTGGAAATGTGGAAGTCCATTCTTATTGTGCAATGAAAAACAACATCAACATTACAGATCCAAGTGTACACTATCCAAGACAAGCATGAAAGGACAAACCCTGCCTGATAAATATGTAAGTAGTCACACTCTCACAGCATGTCCTCACATCCTGGGGATTACAGTCGGTAATCATTATGAACAGGCTTGACCCAGCTGACAGCAAAGTGTCTCTTATCCCTGGAAGAGATGATGTGACAGCCACGCTATCCCCAACGAGTCATACTGGGTTCAGCAGAGACCGGGGGGCAAATAAAGGTCATGGTAATGACTCTAATAACTCTAACCCCCGCAGGGGAATCTCTACCCCCCATCTAGACGGATACGTAGGGGGGGCGAGAGACATGTGTGGAGGCAGTAGCTTTCCCAGTAAAGATGTTCCTCTTCTACTGGAGGTCTTTGCTGATCTTTATAGGAGACAAATGAGCATTAAAAGTCTTTCTGAGCAGTAAAACATTATAGCTCCCATAAACGTCAGCACGTTCGGCTCTCCATGAATAATCTATTACTCCACCTTCGTCGTGAGAACGAGGCAGACGTGCATTAAGGAATGGTCTTGCTTCTGACCCGATGCTACAGATGCTGGGGGATGGGGGTGTAATGAAAGGTGACAGCCAGCCAAACAAATCTTGGAGCAGCTGTATGCGACCCATATTTTGAGAGTTGACGGGGGGAGTGGACCTGGAGGCGACTTTGTGCTGTACACAAAATTTATTTAACAAGTGAATGGTGTCAGTGTTGGGAGTCCCATTTTGTCTGGGAGCTGATAAGAGACAATGAGGAGTGGAGGCAGTGCTGTGTGGGCTACTCTCTGTCTGAACAGCTGCCACTTTTCTGAACAATGTTCACTGTATGTTAGAAAAAGAAAAACTAGGTCCACTTATTTTCTGTGATGCTTTAAAACCAGGGGTGTCAACGGCCCGGGGCCAAAACCGGCCCACCAAAGGGTCCAATCTGGCCCGTGGAGTGAATTTAGTAAATTTGAAAATGACAGAAAAGACACTGACTGCAATTCTTTTGAATAATAGTAACTCAAATTCTTAATTTGTCCACATAAGGTTGCATTTTTTAAAAATATATTACATTTCCAAAGCAGGGGGATCACTTAAATAACTTAAATGAATATTTTGAAGATTCACTGTGCGTGTTTATTTGACATATTTACAAATTTAGATAAAATATCTAAATAGATTAAATAAATAAATATATAAAATATCAAATAAAGATATAGTACAAGTAAAAATATAAAATATTTATTGTATAGAAAGTTTAAAAGATATATAAAATGCATAAAACAGATAAAACTAATGGAATGAATAAAAAAATATCACATTTAAAAATGAGTGGAATTTATTTGATCAAATTATATATAGAGATATTAAATAAAATAAAATAAATGTAACCACATAAGGCAAAATATAGTTGAACATTCATTTATTTTTCTCCATAAATTTCAGGTTGTTCATAATATTTTTTAAAAGGACAGTTTATTAAATGTAAACATCTTGATAATGTACTTGTACTTCTTTGCACTAGAATCAATTTTAAAATGTACTGATTTTATCATTTATGGGTTATTTTGCTGTTATTTTGCTGATTCAGCCCACTTGAGGTCAAACAAAAGCTTTTGAACAGCTTTTTATTCAATCAAAGACTCAGCCTCTATACATATTTTCAAGGTTAAACTGAAAACTCATTTATTTTTCAAAGCTTTTGGGTGTCCTTAACCTTTTAATAAATGTTTTCTTAAATGGACTTTTTAGTATAATCTTTTGTTATTTTTACTTTTATAAACCTTTTAATGTTTATCTTTTACTTCTGCTGATGGTTAAGCACTTTGGTCAACTTCAGTTGTTTTTTTAAATGTGCTGTACAATTAAATTAAATTTGATTTGAATGTGCGCTGTATGTGGCCAGTTTCAAAAATACTGATGGTCAGGTTTTAGATTTTAGTAAATGCTATAAGTAATCCTTTTACTCCTAAATTGATTGAGGCAAACGTCCTCTGACACATTTTGGAAGCACTACAGTACATTTACTTCACTGACCATGCTGATTTGATATATTCATGCAGTAAATATTCCCTATGGAGTCAATCATCAGGAGCCTGAACAACAATAAAACTGACACAGACTGTTTCCTCTCATTCATCATGCATCTTCACCATCAGCGTTTTCTAAAGCTGGAACAAAACTAATTCATTAATGTTGATACTGTCCCACTCATACACTTCATCTACAGATTCATCCATTCAATGATCAATTAGCCAACAGCATTATGTCTACAAATGAGTCATGGGAAACAATAGAAATGCTTAATCCTAATTATTAATCGCATTGTTATGCACAAAATTCAACAATGAATTCGAACGCGGTGTATTACGCACTTTGCTCTTAAAAGTACTGATATATCAGAATCAAGATATGTGTAACTGTGTCAGAGTCAATTTCGCTGGTAATAAAGTAGAAAATGTAAATGTAATCTCCTCCTAAGAGAAAACCACATTACTTTCAGTGAAAACCAGAAGAAAGCAGCCTAATTCATCTCTGAATGAGTGAAGAAGTCTTAGAAATGAGAAGTCATAATTCAGGTTTTTATCTGTGCTGGTGCCTATTTTTGCTGTACTTTGCTTTTTGAATGAGAAGTCATTCCCAGGAGTACTTTACTCATTCCTAGGACTACTTTACTCATTCCTAAGACTACTTTACTCATTCCTAGGATTACTTTACTCATTCCCAGGAGTACTTTACTCATTCCCAGGAGTACTTTACTCATTCCTAGGATTACTTTACTCATTCCCAGGATTATTTTACTCATTCCCAGGACTACTTTACTCAATCCTAGGACTACTTTACTCATTCCTAGGACAACTTTACTCATTCCTAGGATTACTTGACTCATTCCTAGGATTACTTGACTCATTCCTAGGATTACTTTTCTCATTCCTAGGACTACTTGACTCATTCCTAGGATTACTTTACTCATTCCTAGGACTACTTTACTCATCCCTAGGACTACTTTAACTATATCCTTAATGGTTTTCTGAACAGACCATTTCTTTCCTTGTTCGAACATCTAGACTCAAAGATAACAGGGTATCTGTCGTCGCGACTCAACCTGAATGACATCCCTGTAGTTACCAAGGCTGCAAACGCTGCATAAAACTATCAAAAAAACAGCCATGGTGATTCAATCATAATTCAGATTTTGTGTGTTGATGCTGATTTGCTGTATTTTGCTTTTTGAAGCTGTAGGAGCATCATTATTATGGTCTGGAAACCAAGCTAAACAACTACATATTGATACACTGAAATTAATCATCTTTAAATCGTAAAACACCTAAAACAGTCTTTTAAAAGACAATTTTCAATTCCACAACACAGTGTTTGGATGCAGAGAGAGATTCACCCTCTGGGGATCATGAATATTCACAGCCAGTTTCATATAAAAACCGGTGCACTTTGCCAGAATGGGAGCTCCAGTTAAAAGACCCCAGCAGGTCACCGAAGCTTTTCGAAAAGCATCTTCTGGTAACAGACGGCCGAACAGAGGGCTGGACACTCAGCTTAACAGATGGACTGGCCTCACATCTCTTTGGCACTGCTGTTCAGTCAGTTCAGCTTCCTCTGAATGAAACATTTCAGTGCTTTGTATTTGTTCTGGCCTGGTAACATTTTATATAACAACTGCTTCCTTAATAACTGACAGGCAGGTGGGATTGAAATGAAATAAGATACAAAATAACCAAATAGATTAAATCATTAAGAAGAAATTATCTCAAAATATGTATAAAATGTACATTATTTAGGGACATGTGTTAAAAATGGAGGTTCTGGCAGCTGACCGCTTTTCAAGATGTCACCTTTAACTTTTAGTGTTTTTTCTTTTTTTTAAATAGATTTTTAGGGACAGTCTGGTCCAATCTCAAATATAATATCAAGACCATGTTTTAATCATCATATCAAGGTTACTGAGTACACCTCATCTTCATACATTTCTGTTGTTTTCAGTCAGTTTGCAAATAATTTACTTTACTGAATTGTTAAGAAAACAAACAAACGATAATGGTCATTTTTGTTTAAAATATTCCTGTGACTTTCAAGAACTTATTTACTAAAATACTTATTTATTTAGTACTTTGACAATAAATCATTTCTAAAAACATCCCTACAACATTATAATTTCCCTCAGGGGATAAATAAAGTATCATAGCATGTAGGTTGCAACTGGGTGAAAGAGAAAAGTGAGTATTGGTCAGATACTCAATGAGCCCGTTTACACGAACACCAAACATGTGTTTATTATCTTATTTCTGGAGTTATCAGATTATTCAAGTGAATATATAAACGGCATAATCTGATTTATCAAAAACTGCCATGATCTGAGGACAAATTAGATTAACACACTTAGATTTCTCCCTAATATTCCAACATCTTTGTGCATGTAGACCCATATATGATTCATTTTGACGAAAGTGAGGGAAAAAATCTGTCTTCTCAACATCTTCCATTAAAAAGACGGAGCAATGCTGTCACAACATGAGCGGAACACAAAAGAAGAAACAGGATGGCGTGCAGCAGCAGGAAGTTGAAGTACGAAGTAAAACATTCACATGCAGACTATTTTGTAGCTTATCAGCTCCCACATTAGCAGCTAACGCTAAGACGGTGGGCGCTGCTAAGTTTAACAAAGATCAGATGATTTGAAAATAACAGGAAGTTACGTCACTACACACATACGTACTCCGAACTAGATCCGATAAAGGATGGGTAAATGTAGAGAAGAGCTGTTTGAACATCTCATTTCAGAAGTGCATGTAGACGTATCAGATCAGATTATTACGATTATCTGGTTACTCTTATTGGATTTTGATGGTCATGTAAACGGGCTCAATGTGGCTTGGAAATTTAAGTTTTAAAACGTTGGTTTGACAAAGCAATAAGTTTGATAATGTAAAATTTTTCTTATTGTATAACTGTAATTCAGTGACTTCCAAAGGAGGGTACGGTAGAAAAAGGTAGAAAAAGTTTGAAAACCACCGCAGTAAATGATGCTTTAGGAATCTTTAACATTTACAGCAGAAATGTTGAAATATCAGCGTTCATTCATTCATTCAACTACACAGCACAGAGTTACATGCTTCTTATAATTGAAAAATATTTTAAATGTGAGGTTTCTGATGCATTTAATTTCAGATTTATCCATGGCCACAATCTCATCTCCCGCTTCACAGCTCTGGTTGTCGAGTGCGACAGATCTACACTCACTTAAAGTTGAAAAGCCACGACTAAATAATCAGATCGACTTCCAGCACTGATGGCTTCCCCATCCCGGACTTTACAGATGTCTGGTCTGGGCCGGTTTTCAGTCAGCCGTAAAATCCTCTATGCTGATCTGAGACGATGTGGAGTCAAAACACACATCATGTTCCTATTGGACTGTTGCCATGGGAACGCTGATCGATGTGACAGTTACCGTTAACGCTCTGCAGCCATCTCCCAGCAAACAGCTGATGTCAACATTTCAGCGGACCCTGCCGAGTCCGCCGGTGCACGCTGAGATAATATGGGGGGATAAGTTCATCCTGGAATTAAATTAGAGAAAAAACCATGAAAGCTCTGCTCTTCGAAGCCCTGCACTCTGATCCAGTTACAAGCTATGTTTTTGTCACTCTTCTTCACACAACTTTAGAACTTCTCTGTTTTGTGTGTATTCAGAGAAAGGAATAGGAACGTCTTCGAGAAGAGACTGTGTGGAAGAATATGCTGTTATTTCCATCTGCATTAACGCATTAAGGCGAAAGGTCCACTTTTCCACATTGTGGGCACAATGACAGAGGCGAAGTGGTAGGTCTTGGCCGCGAGGACTGTGAGGGTGTCTCGAATCTCCTCGACTATTTTAGTGCAAGCATGTGCAGTCGAGCAAAGTGCACTGTGAAACAGGAGCTGCTCTACCAAGAAAGAAAAAAAAGGACAGGAATCCTTTTGTACCCTAGACGGTGCAGCTTTAAGTCAACGCAAAGTCAGCTGAGAGTTAAGGACAGATGACGACAACAAGAGAAATTAATTATATAAAACCATCAAAGCCATTTCTACTATTTTACACTGTTTGAGTGATAAATTTACTATATCTGGCTTTATAAAAGGTCACAGCACACTGCAGCTAACATGATGCACAGAGAGTTGTCATTACATCTGACTCTATGCCTACTGTAAACAGCAGAAAGCTAGCGTGCCCACTCACTGTGTGTGGTTCCATATTCATGTGATTTAATGAAGTAAAACTTGGTGTGGGGGTGGGTATAGTGTGGCACCACGATCCGAGGCAGCACTTTGCAAATCTGTGCTTTAAGATTTATGTGTGATGCAGATTTAATGACAAGAAGAAGAAGCTTTTCGTAGAGAGCAAGGTGACCATGGACAGATACTATAATATTATTCATTCACAAACGAGTGCAGATACATTTACTCTAATTACCATTTCAACCATTAAACTCGACTAGATAGCCAGCGCCCTGAGCACTCTCTTATATCATCATCGGTTTCTCAGGAATGGTGGTGTGTAACTCTGTCAGCTAAATTGTGATGGATAGCTTAAACTTTAGGTCAGTGCTTCTCAACTTTTGGATAAAGTGCCCCCCCAGCTAATATCCTAGTTCCCTACTGCCCCCCACCATTAAAGTGTAGAGTAGGGTTACATTCACATTGCAGATCTACATGGTCGATTCCGATCTTTGGCTGAGATCTGAGTTTTTATCTATGTTTTTTTTTTTATGCTGTTTGTTCACGTCATAATTTAAACATGAACTCCATCGGACTCCAGTGTAAACCGTCTGCAACCCAGAAGTGACCCTCATGTACGAAAGAAGACGTGACGTCACACATGTAGCCCGTTGTGTTTTTTTAAATTAAGTATGGATACTACATGTTTCAGTGTGTGTTTCAGTTCTTAAGCTGTTGTGAAATCAGAGCCGACAAAGCTCTGATATACACTACTCACAAAAACTTCGAGATATTTGCCTTTTTGAACATAGATGTACTATAACCTTTATTTGTGAACTTAATTTGCACACATACAACTGTTCTATGTAGGGGTGCACCGATTGCAGTTTTCTGGCCGATCTTTAAGAAGCCCGACCTGCCTATTCCGATTTCGTGGATCTGGTGGCCTTTATAGACCAGGGATTGACATGCAGCTAAAAGCCCAGATTCGAACCAGAGCTCTGTGTAAATGACACCTGCGCCAGCAGGTGAACTAACCACGTACCACAAATACGTTATTTGGATTGCATCCAGATTATCTGGCTGAATCCTCCTGCGTCTAGAAACAATAAGAAGCACCGATCTTAGCATGTAGCATTCCAAAATTACTGGAAGAAACTCGGTTAAAGCCTCTACTGAGCATTGCTACCCAAACGAAGCACAATTAAAACCAGAAAAACTTATTTAAACAATCATAAAGTCTGTCTTACCTTTTCTGTTTTGTGGTCAAAACTTACATTCCAGGTGGAAAAACCTCGTTTTTCATGTAGCGGACATGTACCGGCTAGCTCCCATGTCATGAGAGCAGAAATGTTGCGGCACCTCGTTTTGACCGAACCCACAAGAAAAGTTCTCAATATCTGAACATGGCCAGAATCTAAAAAGTCAGCAAGGAAGTGATATGTTTGAAAAGATAACTCCAGTTAAAGAGACAATGGACTTTATGGCAAGTATTCTGTTTTATAGTTTAACCTATGCAGGCTATTAGGCTACAGTTAATATAATTTATTCAAATGATAAATTTAATGGACTTCCTAATAAAACACAGGTATTGGATCAGTACTTTTATCAGCAGATACCCAAACCCCACGTATCGCAACATCCCTACTTTCATTTGATATATCTGATTTCTTTGCTGAAGAAAGCGGCTGAATCAGCTGATATTAACATTTCAATTTATATATGATTATTTGTGACTTTTTGAGCCCATTATGTCAATAAAAAGGTTACAGAGAAAAATCAATTATCAGACCC
>JBBBVU010000016.1:25321810-25338354 GCA_037177055.1 Atherinosoma microstoma
TAAAGTAGAAGTATAGATACTAGGGTTTTTACTCAGGTAGAAGTATAGATACTAGGGTTTTTACTCAGGTAGAAGTACAGATAGGGTTTTACTCAAGTAGAAGTATAGATACTAGGGTTTAAAAAGACTTCTGTAGAAGTTGAAGTATCAAGTCAAGCTGTTTACTCAAATAAAAGTGTAAAAGTACTGGTTTCAAAACTAAAGTATAAAAGTAAAAGTAATGTAGGGGCGGTGCGACAGAGACCTATAGTCCACTACCCCGTCGCTCCATAAAAACATTATTCTAAAGCCAATAATGGCTCCAATTTTATATTTTTATATCTTATATTTAAAATGTTAATGTAGGAAAACATGGAACGCTATAGGCAAACTGTTCTCTTGATTTTCTGCTGTGAATATCTTTATACCAGGCTACATATGTCTGCTATGTCCTGCTAAACTGGGATGTCAGTCCTGTCACTTGATAGGGTGTCAGAATGGTTTATGTTTATACTTCTCATCCAACCACAAAATCACATACACTCTATCAGGATGGCACCGTTTATCTGGAGAGGTTTTTGAACAATTTAAGGAGTACAAAGTATAAAATCGGCTGACAAATAATTACTCAAGTAACATTTGGATACCTCAAATTTCTTCTTAACCCTTGTGCCCTCTTTAAACTTGGCATCCTCTGGTGATCCTTGTGTCCCCGCACAAAAACTTCTATAAAATCTTATATTAATATTTCTTTCTGATTTTTTTCATTAATCACTTGAACAACTTCTGCCCTGCTCAAAAGTACATTCAGTCATTTTTTTGTACTTTAACCCTTTAAATGCCAGTTTGAATATCCAAAGTACTGCCACATTCAATAAAAAAAAGACAAAAACTGATTTATTTTCCATATAGTAAATATTAGATAGATGGGTCTTTGGATTTGTCAAAAATCATAAACAAAATTATTTGATCTCATTTCTATTTTTTTATGTAGTATCAGATACAAATTATCCCAAATATTTTAGTTTTTATCAGAATTTATACTGTTTCCTTTTGAGCTTGAATTTTAAACTTCATCATGTTTTTAATCTGTTGTCCTTTCTTAGTCTTGATTTTTAGATTATTATTATTATTTATTGTTTATTTTTCCCTTCTGTTTTAATATATTTTTCTGCAATGTAAAGCATCTTGAATTGTCCTGTACATGAAATATGCTCTATAAATAAATTTGCCTTGCCTTGCCTAACAGCTTCATAATATAACAAAAAAATACCAGATTTTCCTGCATCAGTCAACAATGGTAAAACAGTTGAATCTGGTGAAATCCTGAAAAAATGGCAGCTGTAACTATTTGTCTTCCAAATGAAATGCTCACATCAAAAAAATATTTGTTTTAAACTATAATAATTGGTAGATTAAAAACTATGGTTTCCAATGGAAGTCAATGGGACACTTTTGTCCACTAGGGTCACCAGAGGTTGTATCTGATATTACATAAAAAATACAAATGGAATCAAATACATTTTGTAGCTAATTTTTGACATATCCAAGTGTCTAATCACCACCAAAGACCTAAACATCTAATATTTATTATGTGGAAAATAATGACGTTTTTTTTAAAAATATGAATGAGGCAGTACTTCAAATGTTCAAACTAGCATTTAAAAGGTTAAGATCCTGAAAATGTGAAAGTTTGGCATTTTTGGGCAGGATGGAAGTTGTTTAAGTGATTAATGAAAAGAAATTTAGAAAAAAATATTAATGTATGACGATTTTATAGCAGGGACACTTGGCCACAAGGACAACCAGAGGATGCCAAATTCTTCCACAGTGTGTGAAAGATATAGAAAAAAAGACACGGGATTTTAAAGATTTGACTAAATACAAGACTTAAAGCAAAAATAGATAGAAAAAATAGATCCCAGTCCAAGCTGTTACACTGCCCAAATGATCACCAAATGAAAAAAAAAAGTTGACAAAAAGGACAAATGTATCCAGAGGAGGGCTTAAGGGTAACAGAGTATTTTACTTGACATCTCTGCTGGATGTCAGTTTTTAAATCATTTTCTTGCTCCTGTTCCAACTTTTTACAGACGTGTTGCTGCCATCAGATTCACAATCAGCTTATATTTTCCATTAAAAGGTAACATGTCTCAGTTTCAACATCTGAAATGTTTATGTTCTAATGGGAACAAAATATGAGATTATGAGATTTATAAATCATTGTTTTAATTTACATTTTACACAGCTTCCCAACTTTTATGGAAATGGGGTTAAAAAAAATCAATAACTTGGGACAATATGAAGACATTCAGCAGATATTAACTCTAATCAAGCATATTAAGATGTTGTCGACATCTTTGTGTCCCAACTTTAGAAACAACAAACCTTGAAGAAGATGAAAACATGAGAGTCGATGAATAAAAAGTTTATTGTAGAAACTGAGTGAGTGGAAAGACCATGGAAATTCCTACAGTAATAATAAGCAGTGAATCATCCACGATTTAGTCATGATTCATTCGTTCACTGCCACACTTTGCCATCGTACTCTCTTTAAGTACAGTGACAACATATACAATCAGTCAAACAAAACTTTATTTAAAGGTGACAATGACACACTGGCTCATACAAGACACAGCAGTGCTTCTTCTTATTAAACTTACTCAACCAGGAGTAAATAGTTGATTTTCAGTTTTTTCCAGTGGCAGATGATTACACTTTGAATATTTATGGCAGCTGGGTAGATGTGAGTGGGAGTACCTCTTTGCCCTGCAGCACTGACGAATAAAACATACAGGCTTTAAATATGAAATCATCTCAGTGTGTACAAATCCATTGCCAGCACTGAATTTTCAAAGTGTTTATTTTCTCTAAGGAACACCTAAAATATGAGAACAAATACAAAGTTTATAATGTGAGGAAATTTGTGTTACATGCATATCAGATAAAGCCGATTAAAAGACTTTGTTGAAGGCAAATCTGGAAAACAAACTACATTTCCCTGCTGTTTTCTGTAGTCTTCATGTTTCTCTATCAGGAAGGTTAATTCTACCTAGGGGTAAACCTCTGAGGGTTCAGTCCTTTAAAGTATTTACAGCCAAAACCTTTTCAGTTCTCCCTTAAAACCATTTAATAAGCAACACTTACACAAGTGAGGAAGTATACAGCAGGTATTTCAGTTATCTAAAACTCACAGTTCATATCATGGAAAAAAAAATCATGTTAAAGTGTCTATCATACATACATACATAAATCCCTGAGGATCATCTTCCAGTACACATATGTTGTTTAAATTAATCAAATTATGAGCAATAAGTTAAAAATGGTGTTTTTGAGTATATTTCTAAATCATGGATGTGTTGGACTGAATTCCATATAAAGGCTACGTATTGTTTAAACCTCACCTCATATACATGTTACAACCAGAAAATAATACAAATATTTTCTAAATTCATTAAATGATGAACGACTAATATGTACTTTCCCATAAAAAAAGAAAATTTCATAATAATTCAGCTGGAAATAAACTATGTTGAAAATTTGCGTTTTCGTGGAAACTATGGTGACCTCATCGAGTTAAATATGAGTGGATATAAGGCCTATAACAATTACAGAAACAGTTAAATTTCAATGAATACGTATTAAAAGTCAGAGCTGGACCAAGGCATGAGCCCCCTTGTCACCAGGGGTCCCCCAAAGTGTGCTTGAGATGTCAAGATATCTTAATAATAATGAAAATAACAAAATAATGAATAAAAAACCACAAATTTATCTTTGGATAATTTACATAAAAATGGTAATACACACGAAAACTCAATTTCATAGTATTTTAATCATGGCTGCATGCTATGGCAACCATGGGAGTTTTATGGTTCGCATGCATATAAAACTAGTTTAATTAATTGCTGGTGCCTCCGTTGCACGATGTATGCAGTTTTTTGTGCAGCAGAGTTCTGAAGCATCATTGAGATTCACTTACGTAAGACGTGAAGGACAAGTTGGCTGCAGTTTTAAGCTATTTATAGCGGAAGATTCTATTTTTGCAAACTTTTGGTGCCTTTGTTCCAAATTTTTACAAACAAGAGTAATTGAACTGTTTGACTTGTTTACTCCATATGTGTGCTGATATTTTTTCTTACTTTTTGAAAGAAATTCAGCATGCCACACGCATAGATCACACCACATATTAAGTTGTGTAAATTAACACTAGACCATTTTTCTGATTTTGCCACCCCATGAAGGTTGAAAACTTCAACTAGAGTAACACCAGTATGATGTGAGCTAACTGCAAATAATGCAAACGAATGGGCATGTTGCAATTACAGTGTATGAAGTGATCAAGCGCTAGTAAAAGTAAAGCAGTGCTGAGCTGGTCTAAGAGGGGGGGGGCAAATCAGATTCTGCCCGGGGCTCCAGAAAGACTCGGGCTGGCCCTGTTAGAAGCAGAGCGACAGGATTGTGTAAGGCAACATGGACTCAATGGAAAGTCTCATATCTTGATATGATTTAAAGGCACAATCAGACTTAAGCTACATTCACAGAAGCAATAATGCTATTTTTATTTGTTTACAATCTTGTTATTTTGATTTCTTAACTGCGTATTGGTTGCATGCAGATGATGTGTGGTTTGCCAACTTGAATAGCATCCTCATCCCGCTGTGAGGTTTTTAAATTGTATTTTTTCAAAGAAAATTCCAAGTTATTTGTTAACATATTTAAAGCAAAAACAGAAGGAGTAAGATTTCATTTTGACAGACCACTGTGGATCAGAGCATGGGGAGAGGAAGAATCCAGTCTCCCCAAAATCAAACCAGCTGTCTCAAACTCTTTCTGCAGACTTCAGTGTCTGCACTGGATTGGTTATTTTCATTTTCATGAATTATCGTAAAAACGTAACTGACATGAAATTCAAATCTTGATGGAAAGTCTAAAGTGTACTTGTTATATCCTCTAGTGGGGTTACACCACATCATCGTAGTCATCTTCATCCTGGTTTTCGTCTTCACCTCCAATGTCATCGTAGTCCTCTGTGGAGGAGTTGTCGCCTGCTGGATCCTGTGGATGAACAAAGACAGTCTCTTCATCCTCCACCTTCAAATAGTCAGGTTGTTCGTCCGTGCTCTGCTCATAGTCATGATCCTCAGCCAGGTTTTCATAGCTTTGTCCCACTAAAACACAATTGTTTAAATTTGGAGGTGGAGGGAAGATGGCGGGCTCATCCTCCACACTGATGTAGTCGGGTTGCTGGTCCGTGGTCTGCTCATAGTCGTGATCCTCAGCCAGGTTTTCATAGCTTTGTCCCACAAAATCACCAGATTTCAGGTTTGAATTTGGATCAGAGTCATCGATCTGCTCGTAGTCGGCTACGCTCAGTTCACCGTCAGATCCTTCAGCCAGGTTTTCGTAGCTTTGGGCCTCTGAAACAACAAACATCATTTTCAGACATTTTGGGATGGTCTCTTACAGAAAATACCTGCAACCTGTCCAGCCTGCCAGACAACCTCAGGGCTGCAGACGGATGATGTGTTTAAAAAGAAACATCAAAAGCTTCCTTTTAGTTTAGCTTTCAACTGAACTGATTTATTTTACTTATCTTATCATAGTTCTTTTTCATTTACTTACTTTAATTATTATTTATTTTTTGTGAAAACACGTATTTATGTACTTTTTCCAACTTTTTCCAATTTCATTTTCTTTTTAAATGAATTTCTTTATTTTCTTTATCTATATTTTTACACTTGTTCTTATTTGTTCGTATCATTTTTACGTTTATTTAATCTTTGTTTTTACTTTTTTAAAATCTTTTTTAACTATACTGTTTTCCTCATGGGGATCCTCCATGCCGGGGGCTATGCCTGCTTGGTCAGTGGGGTTGTAACGTTGGGGATTGCCCTTGTCTGGGTGGCTCGGGGTCCTGCTCTGCAGCCCTATGGCTGTGGTGTGGCCCCCAGATGGCACTGATCTGGGTGGGTGGCGTCCTCTGTAGTCATGGGTGGGGTGGCTTCTGGTGTGGACGGATCCCCAAGATATTGTTTCCTCACAGTAGCATCAAGCCAGATGTTTATTCATTCATTTATTTATTCTTTCTATTGAGAAGGACTTAATTTTCTGAAAGAGATGCAGGTCAAAGAAACAGGAGAGGTGAAAGTCAAGAATATGGTGAGAGGCGCCCATGAGGCGACCCTTGACCTGCTTCATTTTAATGATCTAGCTGATTTCATACAACTAGTTGAGCATATAATAATAATAATTGATGATGATGATGATGACACATGGGACTATTTAGTGGAAGGATCATTGGGAGAAGCACAGTTTGAAAAGATAAGTCTTGAGTTTGGATCTGAAGCGTGGAAGTGAGCAGATATTGGGGAGGTCAAGGGGGAGGTGAGTTCTATAACTGGGGAGCAAAGCAACTGAAGGCTCTGCCTCCCATGGAAGTGAGGCGTGAATATGGAACAGTGATACAGGTGGAGGAAGAAGATCTAAGAGTGCGAACTGGTGTAGCAACATGGATGAAATCTGAGATGTATGGAGGGGCAAAATTATGGATAGCCTTGTAAATGAATAGTAAGATTTTAAATTGAAGTAGACTGGACGAGAATGGAAGCAGTGTGGGGCGTAAGGGAGGGGAGCATAAATGATTAATATTGCTAGGATGAAAGGAAGCTGTACGGGTGATGTTAGTGACATGGGATGCGAGGGAACGTGTGTTTTTTTAAGGATGACAGATTAAGTCTTTGAAAAGAAAATCCTTAAAAGGGACATTGTGTAACAGTTTCTGTCCAAAATCGATATCTGCATGTCTGTGTTATCATTATGACTTCCCCTAGTGATCTGACACATTCTCGTAACAAAGAATATTAGATTTGTTCGTACATATGACAGGTAAACCAGTAGGGAAGCGCCATCTTGAAACTACAGCTGCCGGTAAAGGACAAATAGCACCAACGCAAAATAACTCAGCAGATCTGAAAACAGCAAATGTTGTTTTCTCAACGGTCTGCCGTCGCTGTAAAACTGGAAACCTCCCGATGGCCAGCGGATCTCGGCAGAGAAACTGACCTCGACACAGCACCAGCTTTTTGTCCCCGTAAAAGCAGCTTATAAAGCCTTCCCACCGGCTTTTAGCCCGGCTTTACCGCGACTGAAACCACGTAAACATACAGATCCACCAGGTGAGTAGAACCGGATTTCACTCTTGGTGTAATGTGTACTTATTGGATAGCAGAAGTTGGATTATCAACAAGTCTCCATGCCGTGTAGTGATTCCAATCAGCAGTCAATGAACCTGGTTCAGTGGCTGAGCAGAACAAACACACAGCATGGAGAAGATTCCCATCTCACACACTCACACTAATGATGGGATGCAGTTTGCAATATTCATGAAATCCCCGACCTCTTCACCTCAGTGAACACTCCATGAACCATCGGATGACATGAATTTAACTGTGTTGTCAGGGCTTTTTGACACACGGTGGCTACCGTTGTTGGAATACATGTTTGAGAAAGTGAGGCGCCAAAATACACTTTACGTTAGGATGAGACTCATGATTCCAGTGTTAGATGGCAGTAAACGTTCCTTTAAAAAATCTGCAGATTTCTGAGGAGGCCTTTTTATTTTCAGATGAAAAAGTCTGTGTTGATGTCAGTGTTTTCATTTATTGTTAATGATTGTTTGTCTTTGTTAAAGACGTACTCCGTAACTTTTCAACCTTAAAACTCTGCGTTGCGGACCCGTTTGAGGACACAGTGTAGGGACATCTATTATGTACATTCCCAGCAGCGTCCCAAGGCTGAGAAAAACCCCTACACAACCTTTTCATCCAGGACGCTGCGTGACGTTGCAGCTGAGTTTTGCTTTGTGCACGCGCCACATGCTAGCAAGAGGATATGAACACACCGGCAGTTTTGAACGTGCACCGTGGCGGATTCAGCAAAGAAAGACATTATAAGAGGAAGAGAGGAAACAAAATAGAGAAAGAGATGAGCAAGAGGTATGGCGAGAGTAAAGATGAGACTGTCTTTTACTGTCTGGAAAGAGCTCACAGTACAGGTAGGATGAAGATGGATGCTGTTATTGATTAGCCGTCAATAGGGGGTGCATTACTGAGAGCTCTGTAGTGCGTCTTTAACTACCATTCTTGCAGACTGAATTTAGTTTTTACTTCTGTATTAATATGAGAACCAGTCTCATATGTTGCCTTTGTAATAATATGGTCACAAAAATAACTTGTTAGGTTTAGTACAGAAATTATGTGTCCTGTCATTGAGTTGGACTGAATAGTTCAATTTTAATTAGTCTTTCGTTTTCTAAGTTTATACAACTAGGTACAGTCCGTCTGGTGATATCAGAAGAAAACAGATTCTATCGCGTCGCCTGGATTTCTCACGCAAACAAGATGTTATCATGTGGCCAACTTAGTGTTACTAAATTGTGGGCATGGATTAATATCACATGGGAAGGAGATAATCAAGATGTGGCCACGTGTCAATCACTTATCAATGTCCACATTTTGTGTTAGTTGGAAATCGCACCTTAAACACCCAAATGAAGTGTTTCTTACTAATAACGACACTGTGATTAATCACAAAAGGGGGCAGGATATCATTTCAACAGATCATCTTGCTCTAATCTTTTGGGTGTTCTGAGTATGTATATCCCATCCCCGTTACTTGTTTTGTTGTAAAATATTTAGTGAGGTGAACCCAGTAAGCTCAGTTTCAACATTATAATTCATCCCAATATTAAAAGTAAACTAAATTAAATCAAAATTACTGTAGCCACGAATTCCCAAACATAACTAAGATGTGGCCAAAAGTTAACCCTTTGAGCCTTCTGCCTATTTTTTAGGCCTCTGCTCAAAAAATGCATACCCGTAACGGATAGAGGTCAACTCTGCTACCACATACTTCATATGCATAAATATCAGTATATGTGTTACTGGTGAAGAATAAATAAAGACGGCACAAATAAAAAAAACTTGCCCAGAAAAAAAGACTTTCAGGATGGAAATAAATATCTGTAGCTCGAAACCTCAATGAAATCATTGTGCTATATGTGAACATTATCTCTGCAACGGGAAGCAGAACAAAACATTTTGGCCCAGTTTAGCACCATCTGTTCTCACTGTTCTCACCAATTAGGGGACCTCAAGCTTTTTAAAGGTTGATTTATTTACGCGTGACGAATAAACAAACAAACCAACCACATCATCATCAATGGTCACACTAGTTTGGTTTCCAAAAGTCTTACTCTTTTATTTGTCCTTCCTCTCTTGGGTTAATGCTAAAATAGCAGTTAGATGAGGGTTTTAAATAGATTGTTGGTATAGTGAAGAGAAAAGTGGATAAAGAGTGGTTTAATTATTAAGGAGGAGGAGAATTTATATTGGATCTAATGGGGGATCCAGCATATGACTTGCCTGCTGTGAGAAACTGTGTCCGGGGAGGAAGAGGAGGCATTTTGGTGTCCAGGTTTCTCTCTTGGTATTTGTTGCTCCTGGAAAGTTGTGAAAAAGAGAAAAATGTTTAAGTTAATGTTTTTTTCAATCAGTGAGAAAAACTTATATCCAAATAAAATATATACAAAAAAAAAAAGAAAAAAACTGCTACAACAATAATTTCCCTCAAAAGGGATAAATAAAGTATTTTTCATTTCATTCATTAATTTTTCATATTATATATAAAGGACTAGTTCCACTAAACATGTGCCAAAGACAGTAGCTAGCTACTAATACTCTAATAAATTATAAGCTTAAAAGCTAATTCTTATGTTAGCCTTATATGTTTAGTCTCTATGTGAACATGAACATTTATATCCCGTGTTCATGTTGGTGAGGTTTACATTGGGCCTTGTAGAAAGAAGAAGAGAATAGCACTCTTTTTGCTAGTGCGCTTTTTTTTATCAGGTTAACATGTGCATACTTGGTCATTTCTGTTCAGCCTACATGACGTAAAAACAGACAATAAAGCAATAAAAGGAACATTTACATTGCTATTTGTTATGTCAGGATGAGATACATCTCCGAACAGTAGTTTTAGCTGACTTTGTTTAGCTAAAAAATATGGATGGAAAACAGAAAAAAGCTAGCTCAGAGTTTCAAGTTCAGTTCTGTTAACAGATTTAATTCAATGACAGAATCACTTCTGTTGTTACATGCTCATACTATCATAATAGTAGCATCATAACTGGCTTGGTGGATATTTAAGAAGGTGACATTTTCTAATTCAGTATATTTAGTCTCATAGTTAAACTCAAAATGGAGGAAGCTGGCCTGTGTCTGCTCAGGAAGTCGGTAATACAACAGGAACAGCTGTCAAACCCCGTAGGATAGTTAAAGTTTTTTATTTCTATCTTGTAAATGAATAAAAAATGAGAAACTACAGATCCCGTCTGGTGACACTGATGGAAAGAAATATTAACTCCAGTCATTAGTTATGCATGGGAATTTACAGCTGCTGAATGCAACGCGGATAATTCTGATTTGATTAGATTTTCTGTTAGCTGTGGGATGAATTATAATGACATGACTAAGTTTGCTGGGTTCACCTGACTGAAGGGTTTGTTACAAAACAACAAATGGAGACGAGACACCAACTACGCCATTCATCGGTGGCTTCACCGCTTTATTGTTCCTAAAACAAACTACAAATCCCACAAAAATGGTGTGCCTACTCAGTGGTAACGGTGCTTTTGATCTGACTCCCGGTCTGAAGTCGGATTCTTAGTTAGAGTTCATTTATTTTATAAAAAAGAGACAGTGCATATTAATATACATATATAATGTAAATATGCAAGATTATAGCAAAGCTAATTCCCATCCTCAGTCCCTTGGCAGACCAACCTAATAGAATAATAATAGGAACAACAATCGAAAAAGATCTGAGTTCCCAGTCTGAAATACAACAAGAACGCCGCTTCATTTATGCGTCACTCATGCATGAGTGAATAAGAAGGAATAAGTTGTCACCGGTTACCCATGAAGAAACACCAGCTAGTGCAAAATGGAAGGCAATGCCTCGAGACCGGGTCTGCAGTGCTTACTTTGTCCCTTGTTGGCCCTTCTGATGACACCAAAGACGGGAACTATTACCCGTCTGGGCAAGAGGAAGTGGAGAGACAGCAGCTCGAGTGAGAGACAGCATCACCGTGAAAATGTTTACTGCATTTCAGTAAAAGCATCACTGACTCAATTATTCAATAAATGCATTAACTCTATGACTAAATGAATCGGCATCATAATATTTCGTCTATCTAATTGAAATCAATCTGGTCAGATTCCAGCTGACATGTTTGCATGGACATAAAGTGATCCGATCAGTTGTGTGTTTACATGATGGAGAGATTTAACGTGAGATGTTGTCATTCAGTGTCGGAAAAACCGATGGAGGATCTCTGGAATCCACCTGTAGCAATGCTAGCTCTGTCCCCTTGCTTCACAGCATCTCAATTTTCTCCATCGGCAAGGTCGGCTGGTTTAGCCGTCAAAATCGTGACTAGAGTTGCTTTCGACGGTTTCATAAGCAGATCAGAATAACTTTGGTCAATTTCTTCTCTTTTCTTCAGCTTCTTCAGATTCGCCTCTATGACATTTTACCCGAGTTCTAAAGACGATTCGTACTGATAGGGTAAAAAAAACAGCATGCAAAAAGCCTCTTTCAGCCCTCCAGATGTAAATATGCATAAATTAAATTGGTTCCTACACTGCCCCTACTGGTTACTGGTATGTTGCAGATGGGGAACATATAGGGTTAATTTCTGAGGATGTTCACAAACGATGCTTCGAACAAACTCAAAACATGCGAGGCAGCCATGATAAATTAGTAAGTGCATTACTAATGCATTAGTAAGTGTCCACAAGTATAGGTTTTTTCTTTCCATGTCACCAGATGGGCCCTGAATAATCTGAACAAATGTGAAGGAATTTTAAAGTACAGTTGGGTGCATTTGGGTCACTTTATGTAACATTTATTACTCCTACCTGACTCTTGAAAAACATTTGATATACTAGAAGTAAATGTGTTAAAAGAAGAATCTATTTCTGTTTTCCATCTGTTTCCAGGCCCGGTGCTAAGCTTAGCTAACCAGACACTGCAGATTTGTTCCTGTTTCCAATACAACATGAACCAGTCGATGTATTTACTATTAGATACGAGGAATGTACTGAACATATGAATGCTTTACTCGATTTGGTTGTCAAATCTTCTTTGGACATCCAACATCCGGAGTTTCCCTGCAAAAAAGACAGAAAGAGAAATGTGAGGTAAAGCTGCGGGGGAAAATAAAACATGAAATAGATTAAAAATGCAACTGTTTGCATGGGGTGGAAGACCTGGAGGCCACGATGTTACTGCATTTCACTATAAAACCAAAGTCTGAATCAGCTTGTTTACTGAAGTGAGATAAAGTGAAGTAAAATCTGAGGATGTTACGCTTTGTGTCAGTTTTCACACATAGTTCACAGGTCTTGTCCTCCAAGCATCTCTTATTTTATCTCCATGTGTGGCAACACTAGTTCGCGTGTTACACAATATTTTGTTCACTTTATTTGCTTTTTGTTCATTTAAAAACCAAACCAGCACAAAGCCCGGCTCTCTGCTGCCATACAGCCCGATTTCCCCACAGGGATCATTAAAGTTTCATCTAAGCCTATCAAATCCACAGGGTGCCGCTAATAATAGCAATTCATACAATTATAATAGTTTATCTTTTTGGTTTGCAATGAGGCCATCAGATATACTTCTACAGTAGAGGGGTGGGCTTTGCGGTTTCCGTGCTTCCTGTTCAGGGTTTTCATTTGTGGTGAAAATGTTCCTTTTTTTATTCTTTAGTTAACATCATAACATAAAGTTGATAATAGTGAAAATGAAACTGTGTTTACTTCTCTCTTCATTTCACTTTAGATATGGTTTGATGGGAAAGTAAGTTAATGGTTTCAGGATCATTCAGCAGCTAAAAATAGACCTGCTTTCTGTAATATTACAGTTATTGATATAGTTGTGAGGTTGAATGAGCTAGAAACATAAAACTTGGTAAAATACCTAAAATACAAGTACTCAGATTCTCATTTACTTATAGCTTGTCTTTTTCTCTGCACTGACAAGTGGCAGATCTAGGATTTTTCCAAGTCGGGGGCCCCGTTGGAGCCAGATTTAAAAAAGAGGAGGCACCATGTACACGTTTTATGTCCGTCCACACAGTGAAACTTCAGCGGATTGTGAAATCGGGACTTTTCCCAGACGTCAGTGTTTCTATTTACTTCTGAAAAACATAAAATCTGAGCTGGAAATGACATCATACTGGAGGTGATTGTGTTCCAGTTGCAGATAGGGAAACCAGTAGGATTTAATCATTGCAGTGGTTACTGACTAAGCATGTTATCATTACTGGACATTTTGCAGTATTTTTGCGCAAACACTTTAGCAACACGGTTTGATGAAAAACTTACCGAATGAATCAGGAGGGATTCTAGGGTATATATATATATATATAATCTAACAGCTATTACAAAATATGATTATACATTCTGTGATGTTTTAGGGTCATTAGTAACTGTTCAGCACTGAAATTAGCCCATAATGGGCCTATGCAGAAAATGCTTTTAGATAAAATAAAAATTGAATGCTAGAATTTGTAAAGAGACTTTCTTACAAAAAACGGTGTTAAATGCACAAACACAGCCAACATAATGGCCAGATTTAGAGAAAAAAAAAAACCTAAGTGTACAAAAATGTCCACAGTGATGCATAGTTTAATGTTCTCTTAGAACTCTCAAAGTAAAGTTTCAGATTTAGCTCTAAGACCAGTAGCAACCAGTATCACAAAACCACACCACAGAACTGTAAGATGAGAAGATAAAATCTTAATAAATTAACAAAGCTACATTTTGCTTTAACAATGCCACCAAACATTAAATGAATACATAAAATAAACATGAAATGACCACAACGATAATAATAAAAAGAAAAGAGAGATGTGTGTAATGTCTGAGCACCTTTGCTGTTAGCGGCTAATAGCGCAGCTGTTTTTGGTGTTGTGGCCCATCTGTGTCTTCCTGTTAGTAAATCATCAACAACACTGGATCGCACTTCACTTTTCAGAAGGCTGTAAAATGTGTTACTTTAGATTTTCTGTGGTTATAATCATGATTATAATAAATCATGAGCCTGATTTGTTCTGTGCCCCCCAGAACTTGGTGCCCTACATGCAGTGCGTGATGGCTCTGATCTGAACACTCTTCCTGTTAAATTACATATTTCACTGGATGATAGTAAATATTTTGTATTATCAATGTTCATTTGCAAATCAAATACTTTTAATCAACCACTTGTAATTACTGTCTCTATATTCAAACGTTCGAACCAGCCTTTAAAATCATTTATCAGTCCATCCTCATGGTCAAATATTAAACATGACTACTCACTTCATGTTAAAGAAAAGACCATTTCGATAAATTTCATTCCTAAAATACATCTTTATCATCAATATATTGACTCATAAAATCCAATACAAATAGATACATAAAATAATCTTATAGCCAAATGTATCTGAAGGTATCATAATCTGCTTATTTTAATAAGATGACCAAAAAATGGGGCTTAGAGTTGATGAGGGATTTGATTTTAGTATAATCCTGGCTTGTTAATTAGCAGGATTAACTGTTTGCATAACTCTTGTGTAAATGAGCAAGATTGGTCAAACAACATGGCTGCCTTTGATACCGGCTCTTTATCATGGGAGGGGCTGAACAGGATGTTGGTCACAGCCCATTGATCTTAAGTTCACTGTATGAATAAGCAGGCTCGAGATTTACCTACACTGCTTGCAGCAAATGGAAAATTGGAACTGCAATTTTATTTATAAGCGCACTTTAAAAACTACAAATCTGACCAAACAACGTACAACACAACATTAAAATAAAATGATAGAAATTAATAGCACATAAGACACCTTTAAAAAATGAAGATACAGTTATATAAAAGGAAAAAATTCAATTGAAAATATGAAAAAGGAAATGTGGATCACCCTTATAGAGATTTGTTCAACAGCCAAAAATAAAAAGGTGAACATGTGAAACTGGCCGCCATCGAAAGTCTGACTGATATAAGGTTTTTCATAAAGTTCAAGCTTAATGTTTTCTATAAGAAGCCGTTGGGACAATTAAGGTAAAAAAATAACTTATTTTTAGCGTTTTCAGTTTATTCATTCTGAGGAAAACAGTCAAATGATGTATTTTTTGTTCATTTATCAACATGAAAATGTATCTGCAACACTGTTAGACTGAGCTACACACTACTACACTTTACTACACACTACATATTACTACACATTACTACACACTACACTTTACTACATATTACTACATGCTACACATTACTACATATTACTACATGCTACATATTACTACACATTACTACACACTACACTTTACTACATATTACTACACTTTAATACACACTACTACACATTACTACACTTTACTACACGCCACACATTACTACACTACTACACATTACCACACTTTACTACACACTACACTTTACCACACACTACATATTACTACACTTTACTACACACCACACATTACTACATATTACTACACATTATTACACATTACTACACATTATTACTCATTACTACATATTACTACACATTATTACACATTACTACACATTATTACTCATTACTACACATTACTACACACCACACATTACTACATACTACACATTACTACACACTACACATTACTACACACTACACACTACTACACGTTACTACACATTACTAAACTTTACTACAAGACACACATTACTACACTTTACTACACACTACACATTACTACACATTACTACACTTTACTACACACTACACATTACTACACATTACTACACACCAGTAAAACAACACAAACACAACAGATGTAAATGATGACGATGATTCAGGTGAACCCGACTCATTGATTTTAGGTTTCGTACTTCATGCTCGAGCCATACACAGAAATAAGAACCGCTGGTGTTACAGTATGTGAAGGTGCTCTGAAGGGAATTAGACCAAACCGAGTTCACCAGATGGGATGGCCAGATGTTTAACAACATCAGCTGTACCAGATGGACTGGTGCATGTGGTCTCGGCCTTATCGTAGTTTTCTGCTGTTATGTTTCTGTTCATTTCAGTGAAAGAGGGCAGAAGTTCGTCTTTATAATAAATGCTTTTTAATTTTTTTTCTTTTTTTACAGATGTGTTGCTTACACTATACAATCAAGACAACATGACTAGCTTGTAGTTATTTAACATGATGTAAAACACAGTAAAGTTTCATCTAGTTTTGTATTTTAATCCTGATAAATACCAAATTCGGTATAACTGACCTATAAAAACTCACTGTCCACATTATCACCTGCTTGTTAACACACATGTCTAATCAGCCAATCACATGGCAGCAACTCAACACGTCTAGTCATGTAGACACGGTGAAGACGACTTGATTAAGTTCAACCTGAGCATCAGGATGAGGAAGAAAGGAGATTTCTGGTTGTTGGTCTGAGTATTTATCTCTAGGGTTTCC
>JBBBVU010000016.1:25376934-25400934 GCA_037177055.1 Atherinosoma microstoma
GCACCACACCGCCCGATTTGTTTGTGTTCCCATTACCATTTTCCCGGGGCGAGTCGATACACTTTTAGCACCTACTCAATCGAGGTTCTGAAGGGGCCGAGTTGGGCCAAAAATGGTGACGTGTGCAGATTGCAGGCCGCTATTGGCCAGAATCTGACGTCAAGCAGGGATGTAACGATGCATTGTGAATCGGTAAAAAAATCGGTTCGAACTGGTTCAAATGTGAATCGATGTAGAAAATATAAGAATTGAATTTTAACAGCCTGTAAATAAACCTCTGTAGAGGACGTAATCTGACACGCTGCCCCGCACGTCATTGGGTATTGCTTGTGTGGACGGCTGCAGCGCCAATAAACAAACTAGTATCCAGAATGGTGACAGCAAGCTCTTCGAAATAGAGGAAGCTTCTATTGATGTGACGTTGAAGAATGAAAAGACAGCCGTTCTTTTTTTCTTTCTGAAACACGAAAGCGCTGCAGAGCGGCTGTTCTGAAGCTTCACCGCTGTTAGCGCAACTGAATTGTGACTGAGGAGGTTGTTTGAGCTGTGCACACTGCGTTGGCATTGCTACTAGTTTCATGGCAAGTGAAAAAGCTATGGAGAGGAGTGTCCTCGGTGTAGGAAGAAAGGACCATTTATGACAGTGGAGAGGAGGAGCTGGAGGAATCAGAGAAGAGTGAAACTCGTGTTTTGTGTCTATTTTTTTTCTGTCCATCTATACATTCATGATTCTTGTCTGAGGAGAATTAGTTGTTTTGCATGAAAGTTTATTGTTTTCTTTTCCAGTTTATTGTTCACTTTTCCACATAATATGTCAAGATATAGCTATATTTTGGACAGCTCCAGCATACGCCTGATGTATATCAGCTTTTACGACATTGATTCAGCTCATATGTTAATTAAACTACCAATTTGTGATTATTTCCATATCATGTAGAATTATTATTTATTCTGTGTTAAGTTCTGTTAGTGAGACGACAAAGTTACAGTTTGAGGACAAAAAAGCAGATTTTGAATTTTAAAAAAAAGCTTGGAAAAGCTATAATTGTTTTTGTTGGGAAAAACTAAATAAATCGGAATCGAGAATTCAAAATCGTGAATCGAATCGTTGCTTAAGTGCATTATTACATCCCTTATTACAACTAAAGAGATTATCTGATGTAAAAAAGTGAAGAAAAACTAGTAAAACCAGCAGCTAATGATATATTTTATCAGCAGGTGTTTACTTGATGCTGCTGTAGGACTTTAATCACTGCTGCACAAAGAATTAAATGATAAAAAGAAAAATGTGTTTTTAGCCAGATCATGTGTTTTATCAGTTTCTTCATCGATAGTGGCTGTTTAACTTCGGTCTTCACTTCTGGTGATTTTATCATCACCATGGAGACGGTTGGTGAGATGATGCTTTATGATCTAGAACAAGATAAAGATGATGCAGAACAACATATTGAAGTACATTACATGCTGCATTTACTGATTCTTAGACATCTGACGTTTACCCAAGTGAAGCTCAGTTAACACTATTTGACACCCCCCTCCCCGCTCAAGAAACACCAAAACCACCTCCGCCACACTTTGGAAAAGCTTGCTACGCCCCCGTGTATGAGCCTGTGTGAAGATAACGGCCTGTAAAAAGCAATGTGGACCGGAAGATTTGTTTCCTGCAGCAGCCGGTAGCCACAGTTTGCTCAGAGAGGAGAGCTAAAGCTCAAAGTTACACGAGAGGAATTTAATTCATATCTGTACAAGTAAAAGCTTAATTATCGGTATGCTCAAGTAGTTTGTTTCCCTATCATGGCAAGCATGTGCTGAGTGATGAAATACACAAACTTTACATAAGAAGTACGGCAACAAAACAGGAAAAAGTAACTTTCTGCATGTCTCAGGATGCTATGTTGAATTATTGCATAACTGTTGTTATCTGCACAACAGTCAACTGTAATGGTGGTACTGACTATTTCCTGGATGCCCTCTTCTGACTGTGGGGACTAAGTTGGCTAACATGAGCTTCCACAAAACACCTCAAGTCTGCGTTTTTTTTTCAGGATTATTTACTTAAATACTCTGGCAAACATTACAGGAAAACAACAAGATGCTCTTTGTGAGTAAACAAACCACAGTAAGACCAGACCAGTTTACGCTCTGGGCTCCTTCGTACTGACTAATTACAAACATCTGGGTGTCGAACCAGTTAAATGTTCATTCTCATTGATCCACAGCTATCCTGAGATTAATCACTTTTCCAAACGTCAACACCTTGCTAGGTGTTAAACCTGAAATTGCAGCCTCAACAAATGTGTGCTTGAGGTTGAAATCTTCTACTTCCTTTTGTCTTCTTCTTCTCCTCCTTCTCCTTCCTCTTCTTTCTCTTCTATTTCCTCTTTTTCTTCTTCCTTTTCCTTTGTTTTTTTTCTTCTCCTTCCTCTTTTACTTCCGCTACATATTATTCCTCTTATTATTCTTTTCCTCCTTCTCCTCCTTCTTTTTTCTCCTTCCTCTTCCCCTTTTCTCCTTTCTTTTTCTCTTCCTTTTCTTCCTATCCTCCTTATCCTCCTTCTGTTCCTCCTTTTTTCCGTTTCCTCTTTTTTTCCTCCTCCTCCTCCCATGCTCTAAATGTAAGGATGTTTTTTTTGTGGATTCGGTTCACCGCTGTAACGAGGCACCTACACGCCCAAAATCAGCTTCTCTTGTCCACACATAGCCAGGTTTTTAAAAAAACGAATATCCTCCTTCCTCAGTCTAGAAAGAAATGCGAGTCCACATGTCTCGTTTTTAGAAAAAACACCCGTCTACACTTAACCGCATACGTGCGTTGTTGGACTCAGTCATAAGCATGCAGAGTAGTTATATCTGTCCTATCCAATCAGAATCTTCTATGTGCAGCAGAGTCCTGCACGGGTCCAACTTTATAAACCCAAACCCGTTAATTACCAAACCCGACTCGGTACCTGCTTTTATCTGGCAGTCAAATCTGGACCCGTTGATATATAACCCGCAACCCAACCCTCTCTGCATTATTTGGTTTGTACCATGGTCTGGGTGAATTCTCTATTCTGATTGGCTGCAGGGTGTCCGTTAAAAAGTGTTATAGGACACCTATAAAAAAGGTTCCGGTTAAATAGCCTGATTGTTCTTAATTATTGCGCTGGCTCAAACGCTAGTTGGTAACCGAGGCAACAGAGAGTGAAAACATACATAACATACAGCGATGTCGCTTTATGATCCTTCAGTGTCGGCTCTTACTAAATGTGAACCAGAATTCACCAACATTGTTCACCTACATGGCAGCTATCAGTTCTGTATTTATAGATGACTCATCCTAAGCTACAAGAACACTTTCATTTGGATACGATTGTGATTAGACTAAGATAAAATATGTATTTATACTTGATTTTTGCAAATAAAGCTAGATTACAAGCCAAATTAGTTACACGCTGTCCCTTTAAAAAAATAATTCCACAATTTGACTTTTAACTTGTTGATTTTAACATCCCTAATAAAGGGACGTAACTGGCTCTACGAGATCAGTGATGGATTTCTCATGCATCGCTCACCGTTCTGTGTCCTGAAGCTTATTTTCCTATTTGAGTGTTATCACATCTGCGTAGGAGCATCTCATGGATTCTCTGCTCCAGGAGGTGTTTACCTTCTGTTTGAGGAAAAAGGCATTATCTGCAGGTGGCTAAAGTGCTGGGATGATTTGTGTTGCTCGTCTGGTTGATTTCCTCCTGCAGAAGACCTTTTCTGTCATTTGTGTCGCCGGAACAAACACTCCTTTTTAATGTCATGAAACTGGAGGATATTTGATATTCTCTTGGTAAAAATCATTACAACAATTAACTGATCAGCATTTACAAATGGAAGGCAGAACATACACACATAAATATACATATACATACATATATGAGAGAGGAGAGAGAGACATGTGGATCAGCAGGTGTGCTCTGCAGTCTCCTCGTTCACCGACTTGCAGCATTGTGTAGAATTATTATGATTAGACATCAGATCTGCTGGTTACTTGGTCTGAATATTGAGCAGCCTCACCCGAGACGACGGTAAAATTACCACACCGTCTTTCATTCTCCGAGTATATCTCGGTTGATTTTTAAAAAAAAACAACTAAAAAAAGAACCTCAGGCGTTCCAGAGACACAAAGTTTAATCTCCTCTATAAGGCATAAAAATCATGTCAGTTTGGATCTTATGTCTACGTGTCGGTCAGGAATGTAGATCTCCATCAGTCATTTGTCCTTCCACAGCAACAGCAGGTTACCATGGTAACTGAGACGTGAGTCGTGTTTTATAACGGGTCAGAAAAAAACTACAAAACTGTGGATGCAGTGGTGGGAAGAATTAAAATAAACTGCTGTCATAAATATCTGTTGTTAACAGGGTTGTAAATATCTGTGTTATTGCTGCAGCTGATAGTTGTTTAATCCTTTATGACTCTGTTTATGATGTATTTAACCCCTCAGGTTATGAACTTTTACCAACTGGTTAATGGTTTAGAGCTAATATATGTAAAAGTAAGTGCTTAAAATATTATTCCTAAACAGCAGTAGTCACTAAAACCCCCAGTTTAGCCCTCAGACCCTCCTTAAATAAATCCCCTTCTTCCTCTGAAGGACTTTTTTGGTTCCTGGGTTATATTTAAAAATGTTAAACATATTATTTATTTTTATCCTCACCATGCATAGCAAATAAATTCTCATTTTCATCATTATAACCTTTTAAATGCCACTTTATTTACATAAGGCAACAATTCTTTATGCAAAACAAATAATTATTTTCTATTTAATGAATGTAAGATGGATTTTTTTGGTGGCATTATCAGACTGGGATATTTCAGAGATTAGCAGCAACACTTTTCCTGCAATTCCAAAATAAAAAAAATCACCTTGGTCCTCTTAAAGACCTTATTGATCCCTGAGTTATATTTAACAGTATTAAGAATATTGAACATAAAAGAAACAACACTTTTTCTTGGTCATGCGTACTCAAAATGAACTATTTTTACACTTTAAATACTAGTTTATTCACTTTTGCCTTTGCTTTCCCCCAAAAATTTGAGTTATTTCCCATTTGATAAGTGTAAAGTGGATTTTTTGTGCAGGGGTTAAGAGTCCAGGATTTGTCAAATATTAGCAACAATCCTGAAAATGATCGGTTAGTGCCTTTTGTGCAGTCCCCAAAAAGTCCCTGACATCCTCTCAAGGACCTCTTTGGTTTTTTTTTCATATTAAAAAAAAATTTGCGGACCCCTGGACCAGACAACTCTACTGTGTGTATTTATTACATCGCATTTTCTATACTGCTGCAATTAGCAGGCGAGAGGCCGGTTACACCCTGGACAGGTCACCAGTTTTTATTTCAGAAGTATTTGACTATCTTTCGGGTGATCAGAATGACTGAATACTGCAGCTGTGACCACTGGAAAGAAAATAGATCTGTTAACCTCACACAATATGAGATATCTCTGATGGAGATTGGTTCTGATAAGCCGTACTGTACCATAACATGTACTGGAGTGGTACAAATAGCATGAGGCTACGATAGAGTGCTTTTAAATGGAGGCGAGAAGCTGATGTAATCGCTCTTCATCTGCAGTTGTGGGAAAAAAAAACCCAACCAGCCAACACACCCACAGATGTTTGATAATGGAAGTTTCTGACCCAGCTTTGCTCCCATCTGCACCTCGAGTGAAGCACAGACCTCCAGCAAAGCAAACCTCCAGCTGTGCAGCCATCCTCTCTGATGCAAACCCAAGAGGAGCACTTAGCAGGCTGACAGGAATGAGGAAACAAGGTCCTGACAGGAGGCTGCAAGGACTCTGCAGTGCTACTCTCTTTAGTTTATTTCAGACAGCTGACTCACCCAGATGAAGTGAAATGACCTAAACGTATGCACAAGCAGGAGTTAAACCGTTAAATGAAAACTGATGGATGCTCTCTGTTGTGTTGTAGGTGTCTGCCCTCGTGCAGAGAGTCCAGGAGTCTGAAACACTGCTCAGCACACTACAGCAGGCCTTCAGTGACGCTAAAAGGAACACACAGGAGCAAATGGTGAGCAGCACACTGATCTGATGGCGCCTGTTCCTGCCGCTTGACACGACGAGAGGGACCACTTTGTTTTGTTTTGTTTCAGGCGGTGCTGGTGAAGTCGAGGGAGCAGGTGGCCGATGAGCTCAGCCGACTACAGAGAGACAACGAGAGTCTGCAGGGAAAACACAGGCTGCATGTAGAGCTGCAGCAACAAGAAGACTTCCAGATGCCCAACACTGTGCACGTACGTCAACCCTGAGTCACTTCTTACAGCATCAGAGATTTGATCAGGGGGTTTTTGTTAACTATTTTAAACAGGATTTCATAGGCGTAGCCAGACCTCTGGTATAATCTCAGGAGTTAAGCATCCAGCACTGAGGATGAGGTTATATAACAGGAAAAGGGACAAAAGACAGTTATTTTACACTCATCTATAAAATTAAGAAAAAGATAAGTAGTTGTAATCATAATTAAAGTTTTCAAATAATATTGCAGCACTTTTTTTTTCTCAAAGCTGCTTCGCTTAATGTCAATTTGACAGGAGTTAGAGCTCCGTTCGGGATAAATAACGCCTTAAAAGCACCACAGAAGAAGACATTACATTAGTCGTTACCTGTAGTGCACCTGAGGCCACTGGATCCACTCTCAGATGAAAACATGTTTATATCTGGAAGAGTTGTGGCCACTGACGGTACATTCACTGTGCTATACCCATCTTTACCACTAGATGTCAGTAGTTATTACACACTGTACCTTTAAATGAGACCTGTCATCGTTCACTGGATTGATTTAATGGGCAGGTTTGTGATTGCTGAGCCATTGACATGTTCAATAACACCCTGTAAATGCCAGTACTGTAGCAACAGAATATTTTATTTTAGCTGAATTGATTCATTGAACACATAAACCCTGTGTTCCCCAGAAGAGCAGTCCGGTAGCGCCCCTGCAGAATTAATTATAATCAAAGTGGGTTTAATTAGGCTGGATGATCAATGAAGTTCAGGTTTTATTTAATGTTAAATTACATAATCTGCTTGTTTAGGATATGTTTAAGAAAGAAAATTATATTTCAGGAAACGCCTTTTCTCAAGCCTTTTTTTTTTTTTTTTAAAGTTCCCTTTAAAACCCATTACAGCAGAAACGATGGTGTTGATGCCACTGAGTGGAAACACTGACTGTAAATCTACAGTAAATATTCCCTGCAGGGAGGCTTTCCTATGGCAACACATCCGCTGCCCTGCCAGCTCTGCTCATTTTCAGCTTTCTTTCCAAGGTGAAGAATATGTTAGAGCTTTTATAAATCTGGTTTACAATTTGTGCTGTCCTCCCATCAAACTCCCATCTCCTCCCACACTGTAGCTCTCGGCCTTGTGCTGAGTTATGCTCCTACGGTGTAAAGAGGAGAGCTCATGTTGGAGTGGAGGTGGAGAAACTCTGATTTTCCTGTGACATTTTCAGCTCACTGCTGGGTGATATAAACCAACATACTGCAGATCATTTTTCTCCTGGATCCCATCCAGAATTAAAGTTTAGATATTTCTGTATCTGTGTGAAGTCCTTCCTGATTTTCTGGTAACTGCTGGTTAGTCTAAGAGTTGCATCATAAAAACACGTGGAATGTCTTACCTTGTTAAAACATCAATAATGGGAAACATCTGTAGCACAGACGAGTCAAAAGGCCTAACAGGGGTCGCTGGAGACCCCCTGAATGGCTGGAGTACATACCAGATCAGCCCAGTTCCTGGTCTGGATCCTGGCCTCACGTAACTGGTTTTATTTCGCATTTCCTCTCTCCATCTCTGTCGCAGCTCAAAGTGGAAAGATTTACCGATGCAGCAAAAAAAAGAAACGTATTAGCAGGTAAACTGGAAGCATCAGCAGCTGTAGTTTAAAGGCCAACTGTGTGTTTGGAAAAGACGACGTCCAGAGCTGCCAGACGGACGTCCAGCTGCAGAGCAGTAAATCACAGAAAGATGTTTAACACACTCACACAGCTTCTCCTACAATCATCTGCAGCAAGTTGTTGGAGAATTACTAAAAATCTGCACCTGACTCATCACGTCTTTATATCATTGAAATAGTTCTAATAAACATCCCAGAAATGTTTAACCAGGAGTAGATGAGGAAGAAATGACGGAGTCTTCCTCATTTTCTAAACAAGACGACTTAGTGAAGCTTCCAAGTCCACTTCATGTCATAACACCACCGTAACCAGTAGTTACCAGACCAGAAATCAGCAGCTCTGAGGATTTTCAATGAATGAATTAATTAATGGTTTAATTTGAACATATATTTAAAAGAAAGACGGCAAAATATGTATTAAATATATCATAAATCATTTAAAGGTGTAACAAAATCAAAGATGAATAACAGAAAAATGATGTAGATGAAATGTTTGTTTGAGGTATTTTGGCTAGTGACGGCCACCGTACTTTCACACCTGTGCTTGGTATTTGAAGGCATGTCTATGCCCGTCTTCGCCACTAGACGTCAGTCATTTTTACACACTGTACCTTTAACGTACCATTTGAAATTGCTGTTTTCTGTAAACGTTTTGCTCTCAGCTGACAAACTGAAGATGTTTTACACACAGATGTATTTAAATTAACTTCTGGAGTTTCAGAGCTGTGGCTTTATGAACGTGTTGTTGTTCCAGAAGAGAGATGCTGATGCAAACGCCATGTAATATGAAACCATGCGGACCTCAAACCCTGACATGCTCACTGAGTTCTGTTCAGTTTTATTTGTACAGTTCACAACAGTCCTCTCAAGGCCCTTTTACAGACATAGTCCAGTTCACTGTAATCCCATTATAATCCAATTAAAGCAGATCCATTATATGATCTACATTAGCCCAATTTATTATACCTGTGTTCATATAAACCAGTTCATAAAGATAATGACCTATTCATATAAACCAGACCTATCAAAGGAAAAACCTCCATCCATGGAAAATTTCTAAGCCAGGGAAACCTGCTGAGGAAGAAGAGAAACACAAATGAATGACAACAACAATGTCAGATATTTCTACATGGAGAGTAAAGAGAGCAGAGAGGAGCTCAGTGCGTCATGGGACGTCCCCTAGTGCATCATGGGATGTCCCCCAGCGGCTTCGGCCTTCAGCAGCAGTACTACGGCGATAGATCAGGGTCACCAAGCCCGACATGACTATAAGATTTATCAGGAAGGAAAGTTTGAAGATGATCTGAAACCATGTTGGTGTGAAAGAAGCTTCTCTGCCTACATAAGAAACTCCTGGTGTGTGAGGGTGGGTTAGACAACGTTACACATTTAACTTCCTTCTTTCCCCCACTTGTTTGATGATGATGATGATGATGATGATTGCCCACCGTGAGTCCTGTAACATAATGTGACTCTTCTTCAGGAGCTCCAAGGCCTGGTGCTGCGGTTGCGTGAGGACCTGGTGGCGTTGCGGACGTCCGCCGACCACATGGAGGAGAAGCTGAAAGCCGAGATCCTGTTTCTGAAGGAGCAGCTCCAGGCGGAACAGTGTCTGAAGGAGAACCTGGAGGACACGCTGCAGCTGGAGATTGAGAGCTGTAAGGAGGAAATAGGTGAGAGTCGTGGGGGTCAGATCATTGACTGATCAGGATATTGATCTAACAATCATTTTTAAACCTCAGCAACAAAGTATAAACTTGTGTGTTTGTCTCCAACTTGCGTTTTATTTACTGGACATTTTTCTGCTTTTGTTTTCCTCTGTTGATCACTGTCTTACAGACATCTTGGAAGGTATGAAAACCACTTTGAACCAGCTCACATTAACCGCCTGTATGTGTGTGTTTACAGCGTAGTTATCAGATGGCTTCAGTCAGAATACTATGTAGTGCTTTTTTTATTTTTCCTCACATTGTTTAACCGTCTCAAGCACCTTTTAGATAATTTCACCTTACTGTGTGTTGACTCCCCTGCACACACCGGTTGTAACATACTGCACCAGGAGTGTCCAGCTCCGGCTCTCGAGGGCCAGAAATCCTGCAGGTTTTCATTATTTCCCTTCTCCAACACACGTGACTCAAACTTCATAGGCTGTTGGATCCATTTAATTTGAGTCAGATGTGTTGAACCAGGGAAACATTGAATACCGGCAGGACAACAGCCCTCGAGGACCGACTTTGGACACCCCTGCACTATGCTCTAACTTTACGTTTGATTTAATGGAGTTCTGTATGCTAACACCGTTGTACAGCTGAGGATGGGGTTTGATAGCTTTTCAAGGAACCTCAGTCCAGTTTGGAGTCCACAGATTGAATCTGAATCCCTTACCAAATCTCTGCAGGTACTTTGCTTCCTAATATTCTTCATTACTGAGCACATACTTATCCTAAACAACTCTTAGGTCGTCTAGGTTATTTTATACCTAAAATAATGAATTAGAGTTTGTGGAGATGTCGTCCCAGTGCGGTGGCACTTCTTTGTTTTCATAAATAAAAACAAGAAATATCTGCTTTTAAAATGATTTAATCCTGCTGTAGGAACTGAAATGATCTCAAAATTTAAGCTGTGTTCAGGGTCTGAACACTTCGAAGATGAATTTGGATTCATCGTCTGCATACGTCACAGTGACGCGCCATTTCAAAAAATTAAATTAAATAGAAACAATGCTTAAAATGTAATCCTTTTAATAAAAAAATGGCCAAAAAATAAATAAATAATATCAAATAAACACTTCTCAGCCCTCCCTCACTACCACTGGTGTGCCCCAGGGTTCTATCCTGGGGCTCTTCCTTTTTATTATTCACCTCTTTCAATCTGGATGCAATGACACCCAGTTCCATCATCCCACTTTCCTCCTTCACCCACTGTCTCACTAAACTAAACTCCTGGTTTTCTGAAGGTTTGGTTAAACTGAACAGAGATAAAACTGAATTTCTAATGATCTGAAAGGAGATGACACAATCACTTGATTTCAGAGTTAATCACGGTGTTAAACATCATGATTTATTCACCGTAAACATCCCTCAATCTCATCTCTTTCAATGAAATATTATGTCTGAAACACATCAGAAGATCAGGAACAAAAACAAAGTTTTACCACTTGTTACCATGGCGCGTTAGAGGCGTGTTGGAGTTATTTCCTCCAAACAAACAGATTAAATCGTCCTTGTCAGATGTTTTTTGGTGATAGAAAAGTGAGCCAGGGGTCATTGTGGAGGACGGCTCCCCAGCCGAGGAAATGCATCCAGTGTTTCACCACCTGCAGGACAACCAGCTGCTTCGTACCACAAAGTAAATGTTCAGTAATTAGGTTAAATGTCGTTGATGTTAAATCAACATAAAATTGAGTTTTATTCAACTTGGGTTGGACTTTGCGTTAACTGAACGTTACATAATACAGATGTAAAAACACAAAAATGTTTTTGATTAATTATTTTGCTTCTCAAACATAACATTATATAAGAGTTTTTAGTAGAAGAAACGGTTAGAGATATTTACCAGTATTGATTTTTTTAAAAGGTTTAAGATGATGCAGTCCTGTACTAAATGGAAGTTAACATTAGCAGCGTTAGCTTCCCACCACTGTGAACTTCTGGATGGTGGTTTTTCAGATGGCATATTGAATTGGTGGTGTTGAAGGATTTGACGCGGTTTGATCCTCCTCGCATTACTTTGGCTTTCCAAGTATTTCATGCTGCTTTTCTGGCATCTTCTTTCAAAACCGTGAAAAATGAGCACACTGCTGACATTGCTTCTCTGCTTCAGTTAAACCCACCATGATGTCACATGACCAAACAAATACTGCATGCCCCCCCCCGTCCCCCTCCCGACACACATACAGAAACAGCTGGAAATAAATATCCCTTGTTAATATCAGCCCAGTTTTACTCATCGGACCAATGCTGATATGTTAAAAAATTACTAACATCTGCCGATATTAACGCTGATGTATCCCTAGAAACCGTATTTAATTCCAGATCTATGCTCTTATTTCTTTGTTTTCACTGTTCCAGTTTTATTTATGTGTCAAACAGTAGCTCCTCTGCTAAGGGACAGCTGGAAGTCAGAGCTAGCTAGATGCTTTTCATGTGTTTCTAAAAAAAAGAAAGAAGGTTAAAAAGAAATGTTGAAAACCATTTTTATAAAGTAGTTTCCAGAAAGAAGTCCCGGTAGAGGTCCTGTATCCTTCACCTGTTTTCTCTGAGAGAAATCCAGTAAAAATGTAGGATTTATTTATTCTTTGTTTACTTCTCTTTATTGTTACATCATGTTGGCATCAAATAAATAAAAGTTATAGTTACGTAGTTTTACACATTTATAGTGATGTGAATTAATGAACACATAATAATTGGGATGATTATTTCTCTGACAGAAAATCTAATGCATAAATCCCCAATGTGAACCAAATCCTCTCAGTCACTATTGAGACCTCCTCTGTTTCCCCCTCCCCTTAGGTCGGAGGTCATCCTGCTGGACAGTCCGCTCTTTTCAATCCTACATCAATAACATCACGCTCATATTTCCATCTATACAACTTTCATCATCTCCTCCCCTCCTTACATGTTCATGGCTTAGTCACTTCCTGTATTGATTTGCTGTAATTTTCTCCTTTTTGGTCTCACACATAAATCCCTCCATAACCTTCAATTAGTCCAGAGTTCTGCTCATAAAAACACCCCCCCACCCCCCTCCGTGTTTATTCACCACATCATCCTGTTCTCAAGCCGCTTTGCTGCCTCCCGGGAAAATTTCACATCCATTTCAAAATCCTTCCTTTCTTATATAACCCCTAAATTATGTAAAAACAAAAGAGAAAATAAATAAATACAGTTTAAAAATAATGGGGAAAATAAAACATGCTTACTAAACATACTTAGATATAAATAAATAATAGTAAGTAAGACATCTTTTAAAATCCCTGAGCTGGTTTGCAGCAAATTTGCAACACCAGGCATCAAAGGGTTAAGATCATCCATCATCTCTCCCCTCCATTTCTATTTGACCTTGTCCATATCTTCACCCCGTCCCCCTCCCTCAGATCCTCCTCCTCTTCCCTTCATCTTCATCTAAAGGCCCATTTATGCTCCTTTACGTACGTCCGTTTCTAACGTTGTCCTACGTCGCCGTCTTCCAAGCGTCTCTACCATCAGTTTCAGACACCGGTCGGTGGCGGTGATGCACAGCTATGAACTCACCCGACACACTCACACAGCCTTTCTCTAAAATCTCCCGCCATGTCCACAGTTGTTGTCATCGTCTTGTTCTTCTTCCTGTTCCTCTACTTCTTCTTCTCTGGTTTGATCCTTTCGCTGGTCGCATCTCAGCAGGAGGAACTTTTCCATCCTTCCTGTACCTGCTGGAGGAAGTCCTCCCTCATTTTAATGTTGTTAAAAACGTTTTCCCTTTTTAGATAAAATACTTTCTACTCCTCTTTAAACATCTCAGTTAAATGAGCGATCATATTTTGATCTTAACATCGTAGTGTCTGTCGCTGGAGTTGGACATTAATCATCAGCCTTTTTATTTACACCCCAGGTAAGGTGATTGAGAACCATTTCTCATTTGCAACAACGACCTGGCCAAGAGGCAGCAGCTATAAGGCAATTTATAAAATAATAAACTCATATAAAAGTGGTTGTTAAAGTCTCTGCTTGTCCGTGCATCTAACAGAAATTTAGCTTTGCTGGTTTATTGTTTTATGTTGGTGTCTTGGCCAGGTCACCCTTCTGAAAGACATTAGGATCTCAGCAGGTTTTATCTGGTTGAATAAAGGTTAGAATTATAGTCTATAAAAAGAAATGAAACAAATTAAAACATTTTGACACGACACTCAACAAGGAAACTTTTCCTTTGCTGATCGGAGACAGATTTGATGAGGGATTCCCAGCTATCAGAGCCCGTCTCTCTTTTGTTTGTTTTTTCTTTCATTTATGTAAACTAGTATTTGTGTTGCACTCTAAACCAAAACTTTACTGAAGAACGATTGTGAGCTAAATTCAGTTTTTAGTTGGTTCCCAAATATTTTAGTTTTTGGTTCAAAGTTTTGTGGAAAAACTTGTTTAAAACCTAAACCTGTTATCATTTCAGCTGATAAAAAAAGTTGTTTTATTTCACAGAAATGCCAATGAGAAGTTCAGTAAACGTACACTTTGTTCCAGATTATGCTGTTTTGGTTCATTTCTAACAAAAAATCAATATGAATGACAGTGAATACGTTGTTTTTAATAGTTAAAAATGATATTAGGTTATATAATAATCCGGATTTTATTGGTTAAAACTACCAACGAGGAAAACTGAAAAATCCAGTGGTCTTTTATCCTGCATAAACGTTAAATTGCTTGTAAAAAACTGAAAATGTTCACGTCATAGTTTTTGCATTACATATGAGATCATTTTTCTAAAAATGTATAAAAACAAAATGGTTCCAGAACCAGTTCCATGTTACCATGGAGACCTTATCAACTCTCTCATCATTGAACCTGGAAGTTCATGGATCGTTTCGGTCTGGATCTCATTGAAGAGACCAGAATTCCTCCTGAAGTTGCTGCTTGAGGTCTGTGGATGCTCCACTGGTTCTCAGTAGGGTTGAAGTCAGGGGATGATGGGGATCCCACCATGAGTTGTTCTCTCTTTATACCCATAGCAGCCAGAGATCCTGCTGGTTTTCCTGCATCATGGGATGGAGCGCTGTCTTTCCTGCAGAAGTATCGCTTCTTCCTTTTACGCCACGGCAGGAAATGCTCCGTTGGAAACTTTTCTTAGAATAGGAACAATATGTGGACATTAATCACAATGGCTCTGAATGTTCAAAACCCTGAGGGACCCCCTGTGCTATTTAGGGGGACCCCAGACCCCAGGTTAGAAACCACTGCTTTATGTGATCATTGGTTAAAGGCGGTCCAGATAAAGCTTTATGTAGACCTGCAGCCTCTAGGATCCTGATGGAGAGGTTCACCTGCAGCTTCACATACCTGCTGATGCTCATCAGCTGATCTCAGAAAACAATGTATTTTCCTTTCTCTGAACCAGCCTGTTTACTCTCTGAATTACACTAAATACATGATCTCACTGAAGTTTCCTGAAATCTCCAATGTGTTCATTTGTTTCTCAAGACTTTGAACTATTTTCATTTACAGAGAGATCATTTTTTCCCCCAGACTGTATGGAAATAATGTGGAACAACCTCCGTCAGTCGTTTCCCTTTAATGAAGCTCACCTGGAAACTAAAGATCAAACCTGTCTGAGATTGTTAGCTGTGATTTAAGCAGATCTAAAAACTAAAACTGAAATCGACCTGCAGAATCATCTGGAACCACAGTGTATATTATAATAATTGTGAATGCATGATTTAATTTAAGACGAGTTTGAAGAATATTTGCCACTGACTTTCTGGATCACTTGTCCTTTAAAAGTGACCAATTAGCCACTGAAGCCATTAAAAGTTGTAGAGATTTCTGAGCATGTTGTTTTTCCAAGTCCAGCACTGGTTTGAGGGTTTGGTCGGAGCTTGTTTGGATCTCACTGTGTGTTTCACACAAGCCAACCGGCTTTGTTGCATTATTCATAATGTTGAAGGGACCCAGTAATAACTCCGGAGAGAATATCCGGCCTTTGAGATTCAGATGAGTGCTGTGAGATCCTCTAATGATGTCTCCTTCCTGCAGCTTCTTTCTCCAGTCTGAAGACGGAGCTGGAGAGAATAAAAACGGAAAAGGAGCAGGTACGTATCCTGAATAACGTCTCTCGGGTTGTGTGATGCTAAAAAATGTTAAAGGTTATTTATGTAACCAGAGCATCGGCTTTCTGCTGCTTATTTAGTCCTCTGAGGACTGGGAAGGTCACCCTCTCTATCCTGATTATTAAGCTGGTCAATATTTGGATCATATGTCTGAAATATAAAAGAAACCTGAGATAAAGCCTGTTCGTGTTGAAGCTGGGGGTCATATTCAGATAATTATCATTGATGTGGGGTTGTTGCCGTGGAGATCTGTCCCCCTACACATGAAGGGATGTCCACAGATGATTCAGAAACGGATTCATATGTAGGAAGTTCTTGTTAACAGGATGTCTCCTTTTCTTTGGAAGTCTTTCGTAAGAGTGATGGCCTACTTATTCATGCCTCCACTTTGGGACAAATAAATGTTTTTATTCAAGAGGTAAGGAAGGAAAAAATGGGGTTTGTTGAAAGCAGATTGTGCCAAACTGTCTCCTGGACTATCTGTAGTAAAACCTCTTTAATTTACAGTTGTGATAAGTTTAAATACCCTGATGATTCTGGCCTGATAACATGCACACATGTTGACCCAAACGGGTCTGAATGGCTGTTAAAAGTAACCATCCTCACCTGTGATCTGTTGGCTTGTAATCGTTGTGCGTGTCTGTAAAGGGTCAGAGAGTTTCTGGGCTCCTGAGTCCCGACAGACCCTTGCATCTTTCATCCAGTGATGCACCAATGTTTCTGGATTCTGAGTCATGGAGAAAGCAAACAGATTGGCAAAGGATCTGTAGGAAAAGGAAATTAAACAGTATAAAACAGGAAAGGAAGATAAAAAGATCTCCAAGGACTTGAGAATTGAGAAAACAATCAGTAGTGTTCAAACTCTAATTACCAAGTGTAAATGAGGGATTCTGTTGAAACCAAACCACAGTAGGTAGACCAACAAACATGTCAGCCACAGCTGCAGGGAAAACTTGAAGCTGTCATTGATGTAAAAGGGGCGTTACGCGGTATCAAGAACTGGGGTGTATAAACTTTTGATCAGTGTCATTTGGGTAGTTTCTGTTGCCATTATGATTTAAAAGAGTAAACACTTTAGTTTGACTATAAATGGCTTCAACCAACCACTGACCATGAGAGAAAGAAAAGTTTTTCCCTTATCATTCATATTCTCTGAATAATGGTCAAAAGAAAATCACAAATTCTGCCGGGTAATGTAAACATATGAGCACAATTGTAGTTCTGTTAATGCGAAAAAACCATTTACTTTTGCGATATATATACTTCTACATTGATGCGTCTGAAAAGCCCCATGAGAGCGTAAAAACGTTTTTAGCAATATTTAAGAGGCTTTTAGAAATTTAGGTGTTTTACCAGTTTTTTATTGCGATGTTTAGGTTTTTCACAAGTCGGCGAGTAATGGAAACGCAGCTAGATGTTTTCCTTAAAGCTTTCAGCATCGGCACCCGTAAATATTCAGAATCAGCTGCTGCATCTGTGAGCGTGGTCGTCTCATTGTATGCCGCTTTCCTCTCATTCCCTGCTATTTTTAATCCATACATGAAGTACTCATATCGACACAGTCTGCTGTTCTTAGTGACTTCCACAGGCTAATTTCTTCATCATGTGCTTCCTCCTGCTGTTCCTCCTCTACACTTCCAGCCAGAAAACCTCCTGATGGATGAGCAGCGCCTCTAGTAATAGACCCTGCCAAAGGGTCTTTCTCCTGAAAATCTTTGATGTTTGTGTAAATCAGGGGAAAGATGGCCAACTTATAGAGGATAGTGAGATCTGTCTGTGACTAGGATTTCTGGTTAAATGGGGTCACATCATAATCCCACACATGAACGTTATTATAGTTAAGTATGAGTTCAATGTTTTTCTGCTGACAGGTGTAACATCCGTTGCCATGCCGTCCTGTCATGGAGGCTTCAGTTTTAAAAAACCTGCCCAGAGCATCTCTATTTCTGGCCACGTCTGCCAGCTGTTCTTCTAGTGGAGGGAAGAGGACATGGTGTCCTTAACAAATCATGTGAAGGGTAATCTCTCCAGCATGTCCTGGGTCCGCCCCAGGGGCCTCCTCCTCCTCTCTGGAGACTTTCTAAGCAGAAGTGAAACTGAGACGGCCTCGTATCCAGCATTCTTTCTTTTTCTTTACTTTTCCCCCTTCGTGATCTGAGGCGAGGGAAGATTGACCAGTAAACTTTTCACCACATTAAACCAGTACAGTCTCTGATGAATATGAGAGGAAATCAGAGGAAACCTGGAGCATACATTTCACACAGAACGACAGACACGTAATGGAGTGAATGATCTAGTAAACGGGAGGTGATTATGACACATTATGAGAGGAGATTTAATAATGAATATAAATCTGTCCGATGGGCAGGAATCATTTACAGATGGATAATAAAGTGAGTTATCTCAACTATAATTCCGATATTGACTTAACAATAACTAACGAAGTCAGACGAAGCTGCCCTTCAGCTGTGAACTAGATTAACTGTGCCATTATTAATGTTTGTATTATCTTGTTCATGCAGCTGCAGAGCAGTCTGGCTGAGAGGACTGAGACACTGGAGAGCATCCAGGGCCTGAGGATCACCCTGGAGCAGCAGCTCAGAGAGCTTACTACTGCAAAGGTCTGTGTTTGGCATGCACATTTATCTGTAGAACTACCCAGCAAAGCTCCTTCATTCAGCATCATCCAGCATATTATATCTGCTGTTCCACAGCTGGCCTCCGTACAGCATCTCATCCACCAGGCGGGTCATCGTGTAGCTAAATCTGAGCCTCAGCCATGACCGTTTTAATGTTTGAGTGTTATAACACAGGCAGGATGTGTGTGTGTGCTAATTTGTAGTAAAAGCTGATGTACGTTGAGTTTTAACTCCGTCCGGTCTTTGTGAAATCTTGTTTGTGTCTACTGTAGAGTGCACTAGAAAGTCAGGTCCTGGATGAGAGAGACAAAGCCCAGCGGCTGCAGACGGAGCTGGATGTCAGTGAGCAGGTTCAAAAGGACTTTGTCAAACTTTCTCAGACGCTTCAGGTAAGGAGGACATGTTGGACATGTTGCTATATTAACACTGTTACTGTTGGTTTGTGTTGCTATGATGAGGACTTTTCCTTCTTATGCAAATCTACACTCACCGTCCACATTATCAGGCCCACCTTGCTAAATGAGGGTTGGACCCCCTGTTCCTTCAAAACTGCCTTAATTCTTAGTGTCTTAGTTTTCTCAAAGCATTAAGAATGAGTTTTATCTGGTACTGGATCAGTTTTATCTGGTCCTGGATCCGTTTTGTCTGGTCAGAAATCAGGAAAAGGAAATCAGAAATCATGGCCCAGGTGAGCCTGATTTCTTCCAGAAAACTTTGCTAATGAAGGAATGTATGTTTTATTTTTGTCCTCAGGTTCAGCTGGAGCGGATACGACAGGCAGACTCCTTGGATCGAATCAAAGTCATACTCAATGACACCAACTTGACTGACATCAACCAGCTTCCAGAGACATGATACCTCTGAATGAAGACTGGCTTCAGTTTCATTCCCCTCTTTCTTTATCACCGGCCCAGTAACATCATTATCCAACCCCCGTCTTCCTCCCCACAACCACCTCGGAAGAGTTTGGAAGGACAAGGACAGCACGTGACATGACGAGCTCATGGCCTTCTGCGTACATTACTGAGTTCTACATTTGAACTTTGGGATAGAAGATTGAAGAACACTACTAGAAAAAAAGAGAAAATGTAAATAAGTAAATGTGTGTGGATGGAGGGAGTGGAAGCCCCTCTCCATGTGGGTTTGTCTTGTTTCTACTGTAGATAGGACCGTCTTAGCTCAACCAAAAAAAAGCACTTTTCATCTGCAACTTCTCTTCTCTTTCCAGACAAATAGAAACTTCTCCCAGTTTTCCGAGCGGTTGATAATCGCTTCCTTATTCCACTTGCTTGTTCTTTCCATGTTTTTTCCTTTGGTTTTCCCTACCTCTGGTCTTTTTCTGACATTTTCCCACTGCGTTCTGGTGTTTTAACCCGTGCACCCTGTGACAAAGACACAATGAAGGATGGAAACAAACACTTGCACATAAATGAACTGGGATGAAAAAGGAATATAACACAATGTGAGCAATACTCTCATTTCTTTAACATCCTCAGCTGCGTTTTGCTTTGGTGTTGTTGGTTTTCTTTTAGACTGTACAAATCTAACGTGGAAAAATTTATGTTTGAAGTTGTGGGTTTTATTTCTGTTAAAGACACTAGTTGATCCAGTTTAATTTCAGCTGAATAAACTGTTATAGGAGAGAAGGAAGGACGAGGTGTCAGAATGAAAACAGATTTTAATAAACGCTTCGCTCCCGTTGATGCGTTGCCTTCCTGGATTCGCTTTGGACAGATTTTCTTAATGTAATTCTGAATATCTTAAATCTTAGTGGGCAACTTTTAGATTAAAATGGAAGAGCACAAAGGACCCCCCTCCCCCCACCCACCCAGGTGAAACAGGTCATTCATGCCTACAAGATATTCTGTTATCTGTGAATTAAATTGCCTGAAGGTTTCTTATTAATTCATTATATAGGTCACTGTGGATCAGGACCAAATCTGCCAGTATGACTCCCAAAAATCTCCAAATCCACGATTTGGTTTAATGTGAACTTTGCATAAGAAATGCCCGGCTGTGCACAGGTGAGAGCGTGTAGGGCTGTTTTCCTGCAGGCGGTCCATCTTTTCCCCTCCCATATTTAACTACCATCATGTTTCCTCCAAATTCAGGAATCTCTTAGTCACTTTGGAGCTGGTTATGGTTTATAGAGCGTGACCTGCCTCTGGTTTAGCTGAATAAGGACTGGTTTTCTTCAGACTGTGTTCCTGTTCTACAGCTTCTCATGATCAGCTCTGATAAATCAGTTTTTTCTCTCATAACTGCATTTTCTAAAATCCATATTCACCCAGGCTGTATGTGGTGGAATAAATAAATAAAACGGGGGTTGTATGGATCGTTACAATTCTTCATCAACAGATGCATGTTTGTTTATTTGCTGCTTTTTTTTTCTTTTTTTTTAATTCTTGGGCTATTTATTGACATTTGGAAGTACGGTTATGAGTGAAAATTTGCTCACAAATTGAGAAGCTAGAATATGTTTTCTTTTGTTTTCCACTAAATTTTAAGACTGTAAAAACCAGAAATTTGTCGAGATTTTGGCTTGTACAGACGTGGTTTCATTCAATCTCTGAGGCTGGTTGAGTAGAATAACTCCTGAGATGAAGGTGGTGGGGGGGTCTGAGCTCTGCAGTTTCAGGACACGTAGATCACTTTATCTGTTTGCGTTGCCTGTGTTTCCTGTTTCATATGTCTATACTGTAAATATCCTGAGTTGTATTTATGCCAGATTCTTGCAGTGTTTTATGAAACAGTGTGGATGTGTGAGTTGCACTGAGCGAAACTGAATTTACGTCGAGGATTTGGGACGTTCTTTCTCTAAAGGCCTTAACTGCATTGGCTTGGCGAGTTTTCATTTTTAATGTCTGCATCAGTAATAATCCTTTTGGCCCATATTGAATTGATTTCAATCTTCTTACAAGATTTACAAAAGCAAGAGTTTGATGTCATGCTTAAAAGTTTATTTTTATCAAATAATTTCTTCCCTAATGCTTTGGATTGTTTGCTAAAAATGTACATCGAGTTCCAGAAATGGTTGGAAAAGATGACTTAAAAGCTCACACTGTGCTTCCTGCTGCTTAGTTTTGAACATAATTATGAATTCATGACAAATAAACACTCAGCACAACAATAAGCACTCTAATCCTAAATGTTTTTGTAAAATCTAAATTTGTTTTAGAGGATCCGTCTGTCTTTACAACCTTTCTAACGCCCACAAATGAATATTCACATTTAAATGAGTTATAAATTATAACCTTATAAGTTATAACCTTTTTAGAAAAAATGATGTTTGTGTTCTTTGTTTTTGGTTTACTACTAAAAACTGAGTGGAGTGCACAGTTTGAGCTTCTGGGCCACAGTTATCATTCCACTTTGATGGTGATCAGACGTCCCTTCTGTGTCTGATGAACTTTAAAGCTAAAGATGAGAGGCTGATGCGTTTCATAGAAAATTGTCTTACAATCTTGGGGGCATGAAGATTAGTTGATTATGCGAAATTGTAATTTTACTCACAACATGAAAGAGTGGCATGAGCAACAAGATGGATGATGAATACCATGACATTTAAACAATACTGACTATAAAGGACTGCCCACTGAACGTCTGTTGAATTTTGTGGTTTTCCTGCACAGATCTCTTTCTCTCACCTTCAGCATCACAGTATATTTTATTATCTGCGTGGAAAACTCCTTGAGATGTAGCGTCTCGTTTGCAAGGGGGACCAAGAAAACATGAAACAAAAGCATTGCAATGTTTCACACATGATTCAAGAAAGCATAAAATACACTATACATAGTTAACATAATACAAAGACAATACAATAAAGACTAACACTTACACTGGACAATCACAAAATAGTCTAGTTCACACAACCCTCCTCCGGACCCCATATTCATGTCACATTACACTTCAAATAACACAAGTTTAGGTTGGTTCCAGTTTACACAAGTACAATTTACACAAGGAAAAACAGCATTACAAACACAGACTGTTTTAAGGTGAGTATGAAGTAATGTTCTGAAATGGCCAAAGAATGATTTTGACCTTAGAGATGCAGGCAGATGGTTCCAATCAAATGGGGCCTTAAAGGAGAAAGACCGCCACCCTGCCTCTTTCTGAACTAAAGGAACAATACAGGAGAGATTTTCTGAATGTCGTAAGGAGTAGGTTGGCATGCATAGAAATAAAACATTTTAGAAATTATGGTACATTAAAAAAAAGCACATTTGAAAATAAATTGCAACCAATGCCACAGTCATCTCTTGTCAGGCTGCAACCAATAAAGTTACACAGTATAAAGACATTTAATGGTTTGAGACATATTTTGATATATTGTCTGTATAATCAATCTAATATTAACTGTGAGACAATTTTCTTTCTTATTTGACGTGTGAAGCAATTGGATAATCGGTCTAGAGGCATTAAACAAGAATAACTATGTCTGATTATATAATCAATTTGTGGTTTGAATTTTAGTTGAGTTTAGCCAGACACCTGAATATTTAACTGTAGTTTCTCTGGTCATTAAGGAACCTTTATTAAAATTGATATTTAAATTATCTGAATGAAAAGAATCCAAAGAGCATGCAAGTAGGTTTTTTATGTTAAGTTTTAAGATATTTACTTTAGCCCGTTTTGGATTAAACTAAAATCCTCCTGTAGATTTTGTAGGTGAGGTATATTTGAGCCTGACAAATAGATGACAGTGTCATCAGCATACAGATGAGTTTGACAATTGATACTGACTTGAGGAAGGTCATTTATAAAAAATAAAATAAAAGGGTGCCAAGAGTACAGCCCTGTGGCACACCTTTTTCCTAGTCCACCAACCAGATTGATGACCATTAAAAACAACAAATTGTTGTCTATTATGTAGATAGGTATTGAACCATAAAAGAGCATTCCTACTGAGACCAGTTGATTTGAGTTTATCCAGGCGTAAAAAGTGGTCTACATTGGTGGGCAGCTGAAAGCGGGGATCCCTGGCTGTAGACGCAAGCTCTAGGGACGTAGAATGTCACTTCTCTGGCGTGGAAGGAACCTGAGTTGGTGCACGAGGTTGAGCGGTTCCAGCTAGATACAGTCGGGCTCACCTCGACACACGGCTTGCGCTCTGGAACCAGTGTCCTGGAGAAGGGCTGGACCCTCTTCCACTCTGGAGTTGCTCTCGGTGAAAGGCGCCGAGCGGGTGTGGGCATACTCACTGCCTTGGCTCTTGTGCATTGGGGTTTACTTCGGTGGATGAGAGGGTAGCCTCCCTCCACCTTTGGGTGGGGGGAACAGGTCCTGACTGTTGTTTGTACATATGCACCGAATATCAGTTCAGAGTACCCACCCTTTTTGGGGTCCTTAGAGGGAGTGTTGGAGTGCCCTCCTTCCGTGAACTCCCTCGTTCTGCTGGGGGACTTCAATGCTCACGTGGGCAACGACAATGAGACCTGGAGGGGCGTGATTGGGAGGAACGGCCCCCCCTGATCTGAATCCAAGTGGTGTTCTGTTGTTGGACTTCTGTGCGCGTCATGGATTGTCCATAATGAACACCATGTACAGGCATAAGAGTGTCCATATGTGCACGTGGCACCAGGACACTCTAGGCCGCAGTTCCATGATCGACTTTGTAGTCG
>JBBBVU010000016.1:25423630-25439332 GCA_037177055.1 Atherinosoma microstoma
GAAACAGCACCCCATAAAGACTGATCACTACATGTAATGTGTGTATAGTAAACTTGTTTTGTTAAACCATTAAAAACTCTGCCCTGTGGAGTTTATCGGCAGATCCCAGCCCTTCTGCTGCCTGCAGATCCGGAAAAGAAACTGCAACACGGCGCTTTTACCCTACGCTGGATATAAACACTCACCGCCTCTGCGTCAGCTTTAGTTGGTGTCGACGCTGTGAAAGATGTTGCAGAATTTTTCATAAACGTAACACAAACATTTGGGAAAAAAAACTGGAGGTCACATATCCATCTGTCAGTATTTCAATAGGATCAATGCTTATGGAAGCATGGATTTCTTTGTGTAGAGCTTCTTTGCTTTCATTGGTTTCTCTGTTTAGTTCTTATTACAGGGTGTCTTTGTTTTGTTTCACAGCCACACGATGTGGCAGCGCTGCCTTCTAATACAATGATCAATGACGTCCGTAACCAGAGTGTCCTTGTGGATGTGCTGTGCCTCTATCTGTAGCTGACTTCAGCTTCTTGTACGAGTAGAAAACATTCCCCTCCCAGTATGACAGCAACTTGGAGTCGGAGCTCTTGGCAATAATGATTTTTTTCCCCCCTCTAACATAAATGTATTTGTCCCCCTGGATAATGAACTTCATGAAAAGTGGAATCAAATGAAAGAGCGCTCGGCTGCTGATTAAACAGCTTGCTCAGCTGTTTAATCTTCTTTCCCCGTCTCTAAATGTCTCCATTGTGTCCCTCCAGAGTCTCTTCCTCAAGCCAACACTGCCATCATAGTCGGAGCAGTTTCTGGCGCTTTACTCGTGCTCGTCATCATCGCTGTAGCTGTCTGCTTTGTCGTAAGGGTGCTCCACAACCGCCATGATTATGAAGGGTAAGCTTTTATTTTCTCACACAATGGTTAACTTTACGCAACAATGTTACAGAGGACTTTTTTCCAAAGTGCGTTCTTCACTTCTACAAAAATGTATCTCATTATTTGACACTTTGGCTTCAAGTCTTTGCTCTCTATCAGTCATATTTACTTATACATTAGATAGTGTTCATCTGTTTTCATGATAATCTTAAGTGATAAGGGTGTAAATCGCAAGTTTGATTTGATATATCGATTCATTGGATAATGATTCAGTGTTTGCTGATGTCAAATTCTGAGAGGTTTGTTTTCCAGAGATTTATTCATCAGGCTTAACTAAACTGTTAATATTGATCTTTTAACACTTTCTGAACATTGTTGGCTGCATGTGCAGTTTTATTGTTTGTTTAAATACATGGGCCTCGCCTAAAGCAAATCTACAGCTGAAGAGCGCATGATAACGTTTTTAAGAATCTAACTCTTTCTGCATGAGGGCAGGGTCACCTGCTGGGGGAAAACAAAAAGAAGTGTGGGTATTGGGTTAGCTAATGTAGTTACTAATGATTAACGTGGTTTGTTTCAAACTTTTTCTGCTTGTGGTGGTTTGACCATGTCGATCGTGCATGCTCCAGCAACACTTGATCTCTGTTAATCTTAGTGAGAAGTCGTGTATTAAACCTCAAAATATGAGAGATGGCATTGATGTTGGGACAGTATTCAGACTAATTCGCTCAGAAAACATCTGATAGCTCTTGCCTGGCTGATTGAGAATGTGAACTGAAGTACCAGCCATCTTTGTCATTGCTGTTTGCACTGGTGCCAGTCATTTTTCCTCCATCACAGTGTGTTAACAACAATAACATTTTCCACTAATATCGCTGATGACCGTAGTGTCTGCAAGCCGACATCTTGTCTTGTCATTCAGTACGTTTACATGCAGCTCAGTAACCTGGTTACAGTTACGTGAAGAACCTGTTTACCGTAACTGTCGGAAAGTGATGACATAAACTTGATCATTGAGTGAATCTAGATTTTTCTCAGGTGCAAAACAACAAAATCAAACATTTATTTAAACGTGTCCAGATTTTACAGAAAGTCTGCAACACCAAAAAACGCATCAGAGTCAAGTCCAGGTGGGTTTGAACATGTGTGTCTCACTCTGACCTTTTGATTCATTCATAACACAGAATAAATTTTTTTATAACCAAAAAAAATGAAATTGTACAAATATTACATGTCACATTAATATTTTGACCCCGTCAGAGAAAATCCTATTAAAAGCTCAAAATTATACACAGGCTCAAATATATGGCTGATTCTTCAACTACGTCTCTTTTTGGCTGTGGATTGAACTGTTGGGGTCGGTGCAAATTTAATGTAATTTTTTTTTGGGGGGGGGTTACCTTGGCTTTCAATGTGCGTGGTTTGTTGGCCCAAAGAGTTGCATCCACTAAAATGGTGGTGTCTTTTCCACCAACTTCAACAAAGTGATGGATATAACTGTTCTGGAAAAGACATTTTATAAATCCTTTTTAAGAATTCCTATGACATGCTAGCTTGCTAATGTTTATTAGTTAGCATTAAATATACCCAAAACCCACAAGATAAAACACAATTTCTGTTTATAAATGATATGAATGATAAATTGTGTGCCATTTGGAAATGACACAGAATAAAGTATACTTTAGATTTAGCAAAGATTTACCATGATTTTTATTATCTTTTTCCATTGAGCTGCCTTTTGCCTCCTGCCATGTGCTCTTTTCTCCCACAACCGTGACTATGGCCTCATTTTGTAGTGTGTGATGGGAATGACATTAACCCCAAGCAGCTGTATCGATGCCAAAATGACCCACCATGCGTTCATTATTGAGCTCTTCACATGTCAAAATTACCCCCTTTGGTGGTTCTACGGGGTTATTGAAATGTTGGTGGTTTTAGTTTTTTTTTTTTTTTAAATCCTGGATCCAGACGGTGATCTGGATCACCCCCGAAATCTAATCAGTTGTTCCATTTTGGGGATTTCCTGAAAATTGCATAAAATATGTGTCCATTACTTTTTTAGTTATGTTGCTAACAGACAAACAAACGTATGCCATCGAAAACATGACCACACATCTTAGCAGATCATTACCTCAAACAATTATTTGGCTGTGTTACCTCTTTGCAGAGGTCTGGAAGTTGATCCAAACTTTTCCCCTTAGATGAAAGAAGACTAGTTAGTACGTTCAAGAGCCAGCAAAGCTCAAGCCTGCAATGAAGTGGAATCTGTTATAACATCAGTGTCCTACGCAGCATAAGTTTAGCTGTTGCCCCATACATGCATAGGGTTGCCATGACTGACATTTTCCAGCCCACAGGCAATGCCCAATGCTATCTTTTTTTTTTTTTTTTTTTTTCAAAAGAAGCCCCATTGTGCGGAAATCCACCTGATCTAGCAACACTGTTCAGGTGTGGTTTCTATAGAAAAAGAAAAAAGAAAAAAAAAGCGTTATAACTTCTGTTATACCCGAGGAGCGTCAGCCCTCATATTGGTAGCTAACCCTAAGACTGGGGTCTTCACATTAGCAGCTAATGCTAAGAACGTGTGCCATCATATTAGCAGCTAACGCTAATACTGTGGGCCCTCAAATTAGCAGCTAAACCTAGGACTGTCGGCCCTCATATTAGCAGCTAACCCTAGGACCGTCTGCCATCACATTAGCAGCTAATGCTAAGAACGTGTGCCCTCATATTAGCAGCTAACACTAGGACCGTGGGCTCTCACATTAGCAGCCAAGGCTAAGACCACGGGCTCTAAATTTAGCTGCTAACTAACACTGTGGGCCCTCACATTAGCAGGCAACGCTAAGAATGTGTGCCCTCACATTAGCAGCTAACCCTAGGACCATCGGCCATCGTATTAGCAGCTAATGCTAAGAACGTGTGCCCTCATATTAGCAGCTAACACTAAGACCACAGGCTCTCACATTAGCAGCTAACTAACACTGTGGTCTCCCACATTAGCAACTAACACTAGGACCACTGGCTTTCATTTTAGAAGCTAACGCTAAGAACATGGGCTTAATCAAATCAGGCTGTTATTAATCGAATCGATTCAGGAAATTAGTGGTGACGTTAAAACTTGGACACAACAGGATAATGTTGCCAAAGAGACATTTAAACTTGTCGCAGAGTGGATAAAGCAGGCTAGCATTAAGTCTGGAATGGCCGTCCCAAAGCCCCAAACTCAACCCTGTTGAAAATTTGTGGACGATATTTAAGGGCTAGGTCTGTGTTGGGAAACCAACCTATTTAACTGAACTGTACCAATCTTGCTAAGAAGAGTGATCAGATATACAGCTGGAATTATAGATACAGAAAACATCTGATGGAGGTAAAACTTGCTAAAGGACATAATGAATTATTAGATGGTAGATATTTGAGCCTGTATAATTTTGACTCTGTTATTTCAGAAAATCCTGATTGAATTTAAAATTGTGCACCAAATTCCTGTTTTAAGGAAATTGTTGAGGTTGTGTTTTAAATAGATATCACACCCTGGAAAAAGAAATGTTTAGATAGATCCTTAAAAGCTCAAATGAATGTAACCTTCATACCAATGAGGCTGACTACATCTCTACATGTTACTCTGCGTCAACTTCGTCCAGGTTACCAAAGTTCATGTAAACAGTCTTTGTGCATAATGTTTGACCACTAACCTCCTAAACTCACCGCTTTGTTTCCATCAGGTTAACACATCTTCATCATCACCATCATCATCATGTCTTCTTTCATTTAAAGTGAACTTGACAGAAATGTTTACAGGCTGTTGCTGATAATTGTTAATGTTGAAGAATGGACTCATCCATACCGTCTTTACACACAGCGTCTACACTAGAGACGCAGTTATAACCTGTTTCATTCTTATCAATACGGATGAAAATAAGATAAATAAAACCAGTTAACAGTTTGTTTGTTTATAAAAACAAAGTAAAATGTAGTTTAATTTCTGCAGGTGTAGAGAATGCGTACGTGACGTCACCGCGGCTTTCGTCACCATTATGATGGTACCCGGCTACTGGTTATGTCTACACTTTCAGGTTTCTCTCTGGTAAACTGTGTTAAAAACACGCTGAAAAGAAACAACCTCACCGTGAGAAACTTTGAAGAGAAGTGAAGATTTCATTACGATGCAGAAACATTTTTAATAAGTTAGATCCTTATAAGCTGCTGAACAACAAATGAAGTTCAGGTTTAGATATTTCCACTGGTTTCAGTCTCAGACGTCAGTGTTTACCTGGTGTTTGCTGGAAGTTCCTACATCTGTCGTGAATTTATAAACTTCTCATCATTAAATGTTCATCCAGCCATTTTACAAACTGTCGGCAGCAACTACACCAACATACTGATCATTTATATGTTCATTAAACATTGATAGGTCACAGATAGATAGATAGATAGATAGATAGATAGATAGATAGATAGATAGATAGATAGATAGATCCCAAAGGAAATTTTTAATTTTACGAGTTTTAATTCCCCTTTCATTCAGAATAAAAGTTAAATTCTCTTTAAAAAGATTAAAAATGATTATGTAAACACCTCATTCCAAATGAAAATGACCATCCCGAATTAAACTTAAATCCAAAATAAGTGGCTGGTTTATTCTGATTTTAAACCCGAATTGAACAATTCCTCCATCTTATATACGTTCATTCCACTTTAAATGAATTATGGTCGTTCTGAGCGTGCTCGTTCCTTCACCCTGTTGCCATGACATTCATATTTTGCGCTGGCGGACACATATTCCAGGATGGCCGCCCGAAGCGAGCGTTGTACTGGAGCCGAGACTATTTAAGTGAAAGTGAAGTAGTTAGCTAGTGTCTAGCTGCTGTTGTTTTCTTCCGGTAGACATAAATATGTCACCTCGGCCCCCATTTCCAATCAGAACCGTTCCCAACGCCCAGATGTAAAGCAGAATTGATTGGCGAACGAATGTGTTTTCCATGTAAACCTCAATTCGGAATTACTTTGTCCAATGAAATGCGAAGGATTAAACTTAAATTCTGATTAATTAATTCCAAATTACCAAACATCATGTAACCGTGGCCAGTGATCAGATATTTTGATTCTGAAATCAAATATATTATCTGTTAATCTGTGTGGATTAATTTCTGATAAATTGATATATTCTGGGCGTCTAAATATACAGGATTAATAAATCTAATACATCTTGTTTACGCAAAAGGAGGAAAAAATATGAAAGCAGTCAAAAATATGAAGAAAAATATTTATTTATTACAAGAGAAATAAAATATACAAAAACTTTACTGGATTAGATGGCTGTTCCAGTGTGAAATATCTGAAACCAGTTAACAGCTCTGAATGTGTTACAGAACAACAACCTGTTCTCTCATCACGTTCATGTAGCTGATACGTTGTAAAGGCGGCCATCTCTACTTCTGCTCACATAAACTGTCCTTTATAATTTATCTAACCCACGGTCAGCCAGAAGCATCAGCTGGAGAAGTTTCTGTAGATGTTCATCACGGCCTTGAGGATGAAAATACGCTGCTTCATTTCCCGTTTAGAGCAGCTGCTGCAGCCAAGGACGCGACTGAATGAGACGGCGATTGAAAAGACTAGAGCTACTGCTGAACCGATGTAAACAGATAAAAAATGGTGAATTGCGTTGATGACGTTGGTGCGCATTCTCTATACTCACCTCCTCAGATAGTTTTTCTGTTTTTTAAGGAGAACCAGGACATAAATCTGCATTAATATCAACTTTTAGATTGATTTTAAAATCAATTAGATATCTGAAAATATAATGTTCTATTTGTCTATTTTCTAATTGAGTTCCAGAGACTTTTATTTAAGTAATAAAATAATGTATAGAAATCCAATTACAGATACAACAATTTCAGATATTATCTCATAGAAACAGCCTTTGTTTCAGGCATTAATCATTTTAAAGTTGACATTAAAATTGTTGTAAATGAAAAAATGGACAATTATCAAGCTTTTGACATCTAAATTTTAATTCTCCTATTCATTTAAGAATGAAATGATGCCAAAGAGACGGAACGAAATCGATCCTTTACTGTAATTATTGGCTTTACTTTTCCAGCTCATGTTAATATTGCCATTAATGTCAAATTAAATGTTTCTGAACTCGAAGGGAAACCTACAGATGACTTGTTTTTGCATCCCAACAATCCAAAAACGAAAGATGAGATTTGCTTTTCTCGTGATAAAATCCTGATATAAAAAGCAGAAACGGGAGAAAGTTTAAAAACAAACAAGTAAAAAAGTTTTTAGAATAAATGTAAAATCAACTTTTAAGAACACAAATTATTAAACTGAAACATTAAAATTCAGAAATCTGTCATCAAATAATTATTTTAAAGTAAAAAATCTATTTGTTTAGATGATTAAATCATGTTTTAATCTACAGCTTCAAGTCATATTTAATTTTTTAACTCTAATTATTCTACACATTGCTTAAAATATATCATGAACTTACCCATCAAATAAAGCTTTGCATCATTAAGTTTTGGGACAACATTCGATGGCGTCCACGTCCCTCCAGTCTGCTCCAAGCTGCATTGTTTCATGTGTTCACCTCTCATTGCTTATTTTTTGTCTCGTATCCCATTTTGTGTCTGTCTCACTTTGACTGTGCACCAATGATTGCTGGACACCATGACAAATCGTAACCCTAAACTAGATGTACGTCCTTGGAAAGCATGAGCTCTCAGGCTCCGCAGCCACGAAAGAAGGTGGAGTCCATCCGGGAGGGCTCCAGGTGTACCAGCCCCTCGGGTCCTCTGCAGGTAGGAGCAGGGGGACAGAGAAATCCACTGGCTGCCAACATTTCATCGGTAAAACTTGCATTAAATGTGGCTGGGTTCTTTCTTACATGCACATCTCAATAATAAGTTAATTAATGTTTGTTTCTGGAACAATCTTCACCCCTGGTCGTGTGTTTAGAAGATTCACACCCATTTCAAATCTGTCGACTTCGCTCAGACTATTGTTTTCTATGGTTTTATACGGTTAAACACAAAACAGCCACAGCATTAAAATCACTTGTTTGTGTGTAAACCCCCTTTAGGCCCATGGGGGGATGAAGATGATGACTCTGGGGGTCCTGTGGTGTCTAGTGGTTGATTTCAGGGTGGGAACCTCATCGATGATGCATTCTATGGAAGTGCCATAGGACTGGGATCTCAGAGTTTTACTGTGGGTCAACTTTTAGCTCTGCTTGTCTTCCTCGTCCTCTTCTTCAGCAGTGTGGTCTATTTTGGGAGGGGCACATTTCCCTGCTGGGGGAGGCACTGCCATCAGTAGTGAAAGGGTTATTTTTACAGCAAACTTAGCTTTAGTTCAGGGTCCTCAATCCTGGTCTTTGCTGGCCCGGGCTCTGCAGGTATTAGATGTTTCTCTGCTGCACCTGATTCAGACCTGGGCAGAACTTTGTGTCAAACTCTCCACAAGTCAGGTGTTGCATCAGGGAAACTTCTAAAACCTGCAGAGCCAGGGCCATCGAGGACCAGGATTGAGGATTCTTGGCTTAGTTTTAGTTTGTCTATATATGATAATTCAGTTTAATCAGAATTTAATGATCTGAATCATGAGTTGCCGATGAAAATGAGCATCTTGATAAATGTGGAATATTTACAACAATATATTGTACATTAACATGTTTGGCCCGGTTTGGATTACGGCGTAGACTAAATGTGAGCGTGGCTGTTAAAACTCAGCCACCTGACCCCCACATGGAAACTACCATAAGGAAGGCTTCCTGTATTAGGACCACTTCTGGCCAATAAAATACTTGCCGTAATCCACGCCTAGGCCAACAATTGATGTAATGCATTTTATTATAAACAACACTTATCAGTGCCGTATAAGAGCCATAAGTGCCAAAAGTAGCCTGGATTTGGCCCAAACATGTCTGCTATCTATGTGTGCACTGTCCCTTCCAAATGAATGAATAAATGAAATAGTCAACTAAGTTAAATAGTCTAGGCGACTAAATCTACAGTAGATTTAGTCTCTGTAATGTAAAGCATAACGGTTTATGAATTGTTTTTTCTAAGTTTCCCTTAGAAATACCTTTTATGTTTCTTAAAATGTGCTGTCAATTGTTGATTTAGATCTCAGATTAATGGTTTATCAAGGAAAGGAATAAACCTGAAAACATGTGATGACATTCAGATTTTTTTTACGTGGTACTAAGAAAAACTATGAACAAGTGCATTAGTGTGTGTTGTAATTTTTACATATATGGTTGTCTTATATTAATCATTGGATTTTAATAGTTGCTAAATTTATTGGATAAGAAATATAATAGGAGACAAGGTTAATCAATTAGAATTTTTATACTTTTATTGTCGTGGGTTGTTGCTTGTTTAATTGCATTTATATTGTTTTCATTTGTATTTATTTGTTTACTTGACTTGGGACCGCAGATGGAAATTAGCCAGTGACCAAATCCGGTACAACGCATCTTTTCTCTTCTGAGATTGTTTTTTTCTTTTTGTGCGCAGTCCCCGACAATTAAAAATTTTAAAAAACTAATTAGCTTCTCTAATTCGTACAATGGCAGCTTTGGGTTTTATAGTTCGCAGCGTTGCCAAAGCTCCCATAGCTCATGATGTAACATTAGCTTTAGCATGCTTAGCTTGGGCTTGCCATATCTTTCAGAATAACATATATTTAATGCACATGTCCCAACTTGGGACACAAATTCAGAATACAGATGAGTAAAATTAATATTTACTGTAATTTAGATTTTTAGATTTAGAATAATTCTGCCATTTCCAACCATTCTGTTGATGAATTGTGTAAGTTTTATATTGTTTCATGGCTGTATGTCCATCCATGGTGTAGTCACACCAGGGACGTTTCAGAGCAGAACATTTCTGCTGCAGCTGGATTTTCTAGTTCACTCGATCACGCAATAGTCGCTGCACTTACGGGTATTTAAAGTGAAAATGAATCAGCAAAGGATTTTTTTGGCCAATCCGACCCGCGCGTCATGTGCTTGCTCTTTGTTTGATCATTTTCCTTGTCTGTACACGTCTGATGATGTCAGTAGATGTCTGTAAATTTCGGTTACTTCTCATACTTTGGTTTTCCCGTGTGAATGCACCACAGAAAAATCAGACGTAGGGGGGTAATTTATTTATTACATGTGGTCCCTAGGTATAACTAATCCCATCAGAATAGGGCTATTGTCTCATTTTTGTCAGGAAAACAAAGCCAATGAAACTATTTTTTCCAGCAGGACATCTCACCGGATAGATCAACATATTAAATTATTTTATAAAAGTTTTTTTTAACTACTTATTTAGGGTTATGTGAGATTTCTGAAGCTCATATTTTGGATAAAAACAATTTCTATGACTGGTGACAGTCCTGTCTGTTAGTGGTTTTAATGTTGTGGCTGATTGAGCTGCGTTCAGGTGCTATTTTAATGGCCGAAACTTCCAGAAACTGAATGAGAGGTCCTCTGAATGTATGAAGGTTGTTGTAAATTGTTTGCTTTGTGCTTATCAGGATGTATTTGCATGTTTTACTGACGTCTTCCTGTTTCTGCTCTGCGTTTTGTTGTCGTGCTCCAGGGCCCGGTGATATACGCCCAGTTGGATCACTCAGGCAGCAAAAACTCCTTCCATAAGATGGAACCGGTGGTCTACGCTGACATTCGTAAAAACTGAAGATGGGGACCAAAACCAATAAAAAATAAAGAAAAAAAAACAGTAAAGTATGAAACCTCTTTATCAGCTGCTCTTGGGAAGGGTGGGAAAATTTCAACAGGGACTGAAATGGTGCAGTTTATCTTTTCTTTCTTATATTTTCTCCTCTTAAAGCATGAAGCTATTACACGATCATGTCTCTACATGCTTTGTTGTAAAGACAAAAAAACAACACTATGAAAACACTCCAGTTGATGCTACATTGCATCAGCCTTGAAATTGTTCTCCAGTACAGGGATTGAAATAAAAAATGAGATTGCCTTCATAGATATCATTCCAACTGTAAAATATTTAATTTATTAATCCTTGTGGTCTTGTGCCCCCAAAAAGTAGAAGTTCTGCAGACTGTTGCACCAACTTGGCCAAAAATGTATTCAAGCGTAACATTGGTATCAAATTATTAAATCTTTCCTTTGAGAAAATGTTGTAGAAGCCGGGGTTTCCTCAGTTTTACATGCAACATGCGTCATGAGTCCCGTCCTCCAACCAAGAGACTGTGCTGCACCGTTCATGTTACGTGATGTTTTTACTCAGAGTTCCACTTCGTTGGTTTAGAAGCTCCTGTCATTCTCATTTCCTTCTTCTTATAAACATCCACTTTCTGGTAAAATCAGAGGTAGATGTGTAAGAACGTCATATTTACTTTTTCTTTTAATAAAACAGTGAAATGTTAAGATGACTCGTTTGTCCACTGATCAACTAAATAGGTAGTAAATTATTGATCAAAAAAACTGTTTTGACACTGATTGGTTGTATATTTACATATTATCCCTGATTTTTATATAAAATCCACACCCAACAAAAATCTATAAAATGTAAAACAGCAAATTTTTCTGTTTTTCTTTTCATAAAAAAGAAGTGATGAGATCAAACTGGCATTTTAAAGGGTTATAATAATTTAAATAATCATGTTTGTTAGTTTTGATTTCGTCTGAAGTTGATAGAAAGATTTAAAGAACAAAAAAGTGGAAATAATCGCGATCGGTCATTTGTTTTTTTAGCAGCTTTTGTTTGAGGACATTTTTGTCCACTAATGTCCTGAATAGGTAGGAAATAAACTCCATACAAGTCCATCACGTGCAGCACAGTCTCTCAGAACAAAACTCCACAGATTAAAACCTGGTCTGTATTCATTGATTTTCTGGCAGATCGGGTTCGAACCGACGCCATCGCACAGCTGATGCAACGGCGCCACCTCGGTGTCCGTTTGGTGCTAAACAGAACCAGACGTGTTGTAAGTCGCTGGTGCAGCAGTCTGCAGACGCTCGTCCCTACGATGGGCTCCTCCAATAGTGATCTTGTTTTCTGTAAAGTCTTGGACCGTAGAGCTAGGTTTTACATTCCCTCTGTAACTTTGCATGCAGTTGTAACATCTAGAAACTAAAGCTGGTACTCCTGACTCCGCTAGAAGCCGCCTGACGTCGTGTTACTGTGAATGCTTCAGCTCTCTGTGAACTTCTGGCATGTCGTTGTGGTACCGTTAAAGACATTTACCCCTCCCCAACAGTTTTCACCTCTGTAGAACACGAATGGTCTGTCATTTATTTTGTATAGACACACGACTCACTGCCTCTTAATCATGTTTTGAAGCATGTTTTTAAAAAAAGTTCAATTGAGGTGAAATATCTTTTTCTAAAAACTGGGAAATGTCCTTTATAAAACAAATAAACCGTTTGCATGCAATTTACTAACACATCAATCATTATAACAATAATAACTGTCTTTTTTTTTTTTTTTTTAAATCTATGTATCATGTTTACCTTTTTTCACTAAAGGGCCAAATATCTGCTTTCATCATTTTTTCCAGGTGATTTTAAGCTTTAAATTCATTCCAAAATCGTATTTCTTTTGTCTTAAGGCATGTTAAAGCCAACGTTATGTTACTGTCTGGTTTTTTTTTGTGGTTCAGTCATGTTACAGAATGATATTTGTGTTGGGACTCAGAATGCAGTAAATGTCCACGCTGACCAGAACAAAAATGTAGTGCTGTTTACTGTAACTCATTCCAGTGTATGTTCGCCATTGGGTGTCCTTCCATAGGAGGACGGTAGTTCGCTGTAGAGGCAAAGAAAGTTGTTGTTTAATGTTTTCACTCGAGTCTTAATTTTTATTTGTGCGCACGCCTGCAGGAAATGTCGAGATTTTTCTTTCAAAATGGTTCGAATTAAGGCTTTCTTCAGCCAGCAGCTTGCACACAAAACAAATTAACCCCAAAATTCAACATGTTCGCTTAAAAACAATGAAACTGAGCTTAGATCACAGTGCTGCCTTTTAAAAACATGAAAACACTAAAAGTTGTTCGCAGCTTGAGTAGAAACTTGGACATTTATTCTCATAGCTCCTCCTCAAGCTGCTTATATCAGCAGTAACAAACATTTTGACATTTGTTTAATGTAAATATATGGAAAAAGTTCAAGATTAAGCTTGACGCACCTCATCTGGAGCAATTTGCAAGTGAATAAACAGGGTGATCTCAGAAGAGACAGCTTGGATCATATCATCCCAACAGTATTTCATCATGATGCTTTACAAGGATTAAATGCAGGGTTTTAAATGTAAAAAAAACAGATAAATAGATATTTAGATAATATCTGTGGTTTTTAGAAATGTTAAATGTAGAATATTTTCTGTAAGAAGGTAAAAGAATGGCCTGATAAGGGTTTAATGTATTGTTGTGAATGTGACTGAATAATGTACATGTATACTGCCTTCATCTGGACCTACTTGGTCCTCCTGGGTTTATATGAACCATAAAAGCCTAAAAGCGTGCTGCCGTATGAATAGTTTACCTCATTCCCACTACAGATAGATGAAGGTCGACTTCTGTTAGCAGTTTGAAATTTTAATTAGAGCTAATTTACATAAAATCCAAGAAAGAGGCTCATCTCAGAAGTTGTTTTTTTGTGATGATAAATATTTAATTCCTGAAGAAATCTTCAATTCTGTCCATTTTGACTGGGCTTCCTGCAGGCGCTGTGTCCTCTTCCACCTTTCTACTGTTCAAGTTTCTTTCTTTGTTTTGGTTTTTCTGCTCAGCAGCGATGCATTTCAACATACTGACGGAACTTAAAAAAATAAAGAGACGGCCATGTGTGATACGGACAACCCATTAACTGCTGGTCGCTTCGCTCCTAACCGTGACTTGTTGCAGTGTTTTTGTGCCGTTTGTAGAAATCGTGATGTTAAATATAAATTATGAACGATTCCCGATCCGACCGAGCTCAAACGCAGCGTTTGGTGGTTCCCGTGAACGCAGGGCGCACTGTTCACTCGGGACGAGTCTTTAAAAGTGTGTGCTCAGTGTGTTTTCGATGGTAAATAGTTGTGTGTTATTTGCAAATTGTTTGATATGTTATGTTATGTAAAATCTGCACTATGTCTTGCATATCAAAGACAACAAATGCCCTGTGGTTATGTTTTTGTTTTGTTTTGGTTCATCTCTGAATGATCTTGGCCTCTGTTTAACGTCTTTAAAACTGGAATGTTGTACATTTAGTGCCTTTACATTTCATCAGCTAACTTGAACATCTGCTTGAAATCAAAAAGATAAGATTCATTTATTTTCCTTTTATTGTATTTTTTTATACACATAATATCACCTCTGTATCCACTGTTCAAATTTTATATATAAAACCTACTCCTGGCCAAATGTTCGTGTCTGCTCTGGTTCTTATGCTCTCGTCTTACATTGTGATTTGTTTTATTGACTTTGGTGTCACAAAAACATGAAAATGTTGTAGATAGAAACTTTATGACAACCATATCTACATTTTCAGAGCTTCGTCCAAGTAGAACAATTAAAAACTAACTTTCAACAGGGTTATGAAGCGGAAATTAGGCTTCATAATGCTTCACATTTGTATACAGAGGATTCACATGTGACATCACTGGGATTCTGTCCGCCATCTTGGGGGAACATGGCGACTGGTTCCATCCACGCTGTTGGGTTTCTCACCAGTAAACTTTGTTGAAAACCACGTACGTAAATAGTTACATTCGTTTCAAACCTCACTGCTCTCATACATTCATGCATCCCTTTACGTTGGCATGCTTGTTAGACAAGACATCCACCAGAGGGCAATACAGAGTTCACCTTTATGTTCTGACCATGGTTTCGGACAATAACAAACGTGATGATGGTGGAGAAGATCATGATGATGTTCGTCCTCTGAAAGAGATATGAAAAGAGTATCAATACTTTGAAGTCGCTGCTTTATCGGTCAAGTAAGATATTGGATTTGATACTGCTTTGAATATGGAGATAACCACTCTGCTCATACAAAACATGCCATTTGTTTTCAATTCTAAGAGTTTTAGGCAAAACTGCGAAGCCCAGACAGTTTTCCTCTTGTGTCACATGATCATGGTAGCCTATCAGACGTCATGATGATGCTCCTGTTAGTGAGGATGTATTGTTTTTATATTTTCTTGTTTAATTCAGGTTACTGCACATTGTTTTATCATATAACTATTACATATGTTTTTTATATTTTCCATTTAATAAAGCTTTTTTTCATAATTTTTTAATAAATCCAAAACTAAAATTCTGTTGTTTTTTTGCACTTTTTTGATTTGAAGTTAAGATTGAAAGAAGTTGAACTAGAAGAACGACACCGGAAGTTGCAACAGATTCTCTTTCTGCAAACCTACATTAAAGGCATTTTGTTCAGTTCTTTTTTTTGGTGTTTCTGGTCTGCAACCCTCTCAGCATCAAGTCAACACACACATAGACCGTGGGCGTGTTTCAGAAAAGAGGTTAAACAAACTCTGGGTTGAATTCTGAACTCTGAGTTAATTAACTCTGAACGTTCAAACTCAGTTTTCATTTTCAGGAAAGGTGTTGCACTTACTACACAACTTCCTGACACTAAATAACTGTTTTGATGTCTACCAGACAGGTTTCCGGCCACATCACAGCACAAAGACTGCTCTAGTTGAGGTCTTTAATGATATCCGCTGGAACAAAGATAGCGGAAACATTTCAGTCCTGGTACTACTGGATCTCAGTGCTGCATCTTACTAGACCGGCTGAAAAACTGGGTAGGACTTTCTGGCACTGCAATTAACTGGTTTGAGTCCTATCTAAAAG
>JBBBVU010000016.1:25439432-25463154 GCA_037177055.1 Atherinosoma microstoma
TAATTATCAAATATGTTTTGGGGTACGTGTATCTCTCTTTATGTTTCATGTTGAAGATGGCTCAGAGAGGTAAGCCTGACATTTACAAATCTTGAAGCCTAATTTAATGTGGAGCTGCTGCCTTTCTCAACAGGGCAAGCAAATATCCTGCTTCAACCCGTGATGGGGGCTTGGGCGGTAAAGTGTGCTCCCTCACAAATGACCTAATGTGCTGTCATCGTCCAAATGGGGAAAAAGTCTCTCGAGACTGGATCACATATTCACCATCTACAGGCTACATTTTTTAACTTCCCTTGCATGTTATTTACATCAAAGAGAAACCAGGTCATTAGTGTTTTTTCTGACTGGACACATCCTGAACGTGTGCATGACCATGAGAAAAGTTCAGAGCACTGCAGCAGTATGCTAGCTTTACCTCATCAGCCACTGGGAGCGGGGATGTGAAGCCAAACTGGCACCACAGCTGGGAGGAGAGCGGTTTTGGCGGGAGGTGCCTGAGAGAGGCCTGCCTTTCCGTGGTGATGATGAATTACTTGGATCAACACATAATGGCAATTTTTTCGGCCTTCTGGAAGTTATTTCTCAGTTTGATCTTTTTCTTGCTGAGCACATGAATAAGTTTGGACAGAAGGGCAGCACAACCAGAGACAGAAGCTCTGAGAGACAGTGATGGGACAAGAGGAGAGAGACAGTCAGGTGAGTGTATGTGAAGACAGTCCTCAGGAAACAGTATCATCATTATCATTAAAAGAGAAAGGAACCTCCTTTTTTTAAAACTTTGCTTTATTTTTCATTTAATATCAGATCATTTAAAAGTTTTAGTCCAGTTGATCTGAATTGATTCCATATTGTCTGATCACATAAGAGGGAAGAAAAGAGGCTGAGACACAACAATGCAGAGATGGAGAGCAGAGGAGTAAGGACCAAAGGAGTGAGACAGAAAGAAAGAGACAGAAGCCATGACAGAGAGATGGTACAGAAGCACTGAGAGACAGTCAGGTATGAAACATAGTACAGGGGTCACCAACATGGTGCTTATGGGCACCAGGTAGCCCCCAGAGACCATATGAGTTGCCGGCAGGCCCGTTCTAAAAAAAGCACAACTCACCAGTGAGCTGAGTTTAAAACTTTGTTTTATTCTGTTGCTAATGTTTTTTTAATCACTCTTACATTTATATATATTTGAAAATGACAGTATCTTAGAAAATAACTTTAGAAATATTAAATGTAGAAATGGACATCTGGAAATGTAAAGTATTGCTAATAATAATAGAAATAAAGTGTTGAATATTGATATCTGTTTCCCATCTTTTCAAGCCTTTTTTTATAATTATTTTAGAACTCATTAATGTGATCAGTGTCTTCACATAGATGAGTTTCATTATTCATTAACTTTAATGTATAACTAGCAAATTTGTTATTTCAGAAGAGTGTTTCAAACTGGTCGCCCTTCAGGTGACTCGGTAACCATGAAGTAGCTCTCAGTTTTGAAAAGGTTGGTGACCCCTGCATTAGTAGGTGTGACTGTGTGTTTGTGATTGAGTAACGGAAAAATGGGAAATGTAGACCGCCTTGATGTACATAAGCCAGTGAGTTACACCACAATGTGTAGCATGTTGCTATTGGCACCACTGACTGAGAAATGTTAGAAATGTAGTTTTACAATGTGTCATGGACAATTTTCACAATATTGCCGTGTGTAGGGGGTCCCCTTGGACACTCTGTGCCCAGGGGCCCCTGCAGTTTTAATCCGGCCCTGCCCATAGACATATTTGTAACAAAACGTTCTGTTTTGTTTCTTTTTGCTTTAAATACACAGCAACATTACCCCTACGAAAATAGCCTATTTGGGGGGGGGGGGACACCAACAATCTGGTTTTCTATCCAGTGCCAAGTCACAACCGAAGTCATTTCAGGTTCCATTTCCTCTAGAAAAGGTTTATACTGAGTTTTCTTTCAAAAACAGACCGTCCTCCTCAGAATTACGCCCAAATAGGTCGCTTGTACTTGCGCCAACTTACAGACTTTATTTATGTTTCCAGTAAATCGTCTTATCGACACAGTTATTGATAAAAACAGCTCAGTGCTGTTTATATAAAAAATTTGGAGAACCTCAAAGCATATTAAACAGAAATTTATTAAAGACAACAATGAAATACATCACATTAAATGATCACTGGTTGTACTTGGTTAAGCCATTTTTAAACTTTAATCTCGTGAAACTAAATTGTTTTTTTAGCATTATTATAACTTTTATCATTACCATTTAACGAATGTACAGATAGTTCTATGACATCCGGCTGGTCTGGCTCTTTCAGCTTTAGTGATGAAAGAAAAACATGAAAAAATCCCTGCATGTCAATTACTTACTAAAGCTAGTATTTACTCCTGTTTTCTTCAACGCACATTTAAAATAACCGAACACGACAAAATTCATGAACAATGAAACATTCATTTCTATGTATTAATAATAAACCATCAAAATTTAGACAAAACGTTGCTCTTACTGCAGGGTAGATTGTCTAGACTCTAGAGTATGTGGCTGGATTGTTGGTGTCTCTTTTGTTTTTCCTTTCTTTTCTATTTTTCCTGTACTTTTCTTTTCTCTTTCTGTCCCCTTCGATCGTGTCCAACAATATTATGTAAATTTAGTAACAATCCTTCAAAATAAACAAATAAAAATAAAGAAAAAGAAAACAGAATTCACATTATCAAGAGGAGCGTTGTACCCATAAAGGTCCTCTTGGAAAAACAAATTTGCTTGGCACAACACAGCAGCCAGACCATCATTCTGCTGCTATGATGCTAAAAAATGATGCTAATAAAGATGAATTGAATTGAATTGAATGCTGGACAAAACAAGTTTAAATAAAAAATAAAAAAAAGAACTCATTCATGCATAAGATTGACAAATACATTGAATTTCTAAAATGGTCCAGTTGCTTTTGCAATGCTTTAATAAGCTTTGCTTTTTAATCAGCTTTTGCTTAACAAATGCTAAACAAAAAGTCTGCTTAGTTAAAGAAAACATGGTGCACATGCTCACTTCCATTAGCCCAGAAATAATAAGAAAGTGCCTTGCACTTGGAAGAAACACAAACATATAATAAAGGTTAACATGCACTTAAAAACACTAATATTTAACATAAATATATTTAAGATGAACAAGTCACAACTTCATCCGTTACTTACAGCGGGACAACATCCCTGGAGACCTCGGGGTCACTGACTAAGTGGAAGCAGAGATTCGGATGTAATTTTAATACGAAAACATAGAACATACTTTGAACATATTTCCTGTAAAGTTAATAAAAAGAAAAAACATAAATCAAAAACATCGTTGATAAAACATTTATGACACTACAAACTGAGATCTACAAAGACAAAGGAAAAGGGGTTGCTCGCTTAATCCTTGCCTTATGAATGTCAAGGATGTCAAGGATGGGCAAACCCTTATTGATTTAATCATTTTAACCAGGAAGTAAACCGACAATTTTCTCAAACATCTTTTTAAAAAAGAATGAGACCTAACCACTGGGCATGCTACAGCAGAATGTGGCACACTAAACAACAAATAAAACACATAAATCAATCCTTACACTACTTGCATAGTTGATGTGAGCACAGACAATAAAGCATGCGGACAGTGTCGAAAACAGTGTTTCACAAACTTTGTTCCTGGGGACACACTTTTTTTATAAGTTTGATAAATCGTGAGTTGTTTTCAGATTCACATCTCCACTTTTTATATTTAATGAGACAAAGTAAATGCAAAATAAGACAGTTAATAATTAGTTTTTCTCCCTACCATCAATAAAACCAAAGCAGGATAAGTTAAAGCTTTTCATAAATGCATCTCTTGGAACTATACGAACCTTCAGTGATATCAAAAACATGCCTCTTTTTAAGGGTTTGAAATGCTTGTCTAACCACATAGTGATATGTCTCTGAGATCCTTCCTACAGGCCTTGATGAAGTTGTCTGGAGAGTAGATGGTTGGGATTAAAATATTCAGGAGTGGAAAGAAAACAGCTGCTGTGAGCTTTTAAATGGAAAAAATGACAGAAAATATTTGATAAGATCGACAATAACATCAATCAGTCGATAGATAGATAGATAGAATTGGTCGTGGAGCATTTAAATTCAAAGCTCCTTCAGACTGGAACAATTTACCAAGCACAATAACATCGATCACCTCAGAACACATCTTTAGGAAGTCTGTACGTACTTATTTCCAGTCGGCCTGCTCCTGTTTCTGAATTTATTTATTTATTTTTTGCTACATTTCATTACACTTAGCAGTATCCCGCAGTAACTTAAAGGGATACTGTGTAACTTTTGACCCAAACATTAGTCTTATTATGGTAATAATAATAATTACTGGGGTCAATATACAGTGTTTGACGCATGTCAGCGCTCTGAGCAGGCTGCCCTCTTCAGATACCAGACATTGTAACTTTGTAGGGGTGGATCCGTCTCTTATGGGATCATGTGACCTGGAGCGCTTTGCTTTATGGCTCCTCCTCTATAAACACAGAGGGCTCTGCTTCATGCTACTTTTTCCTCCTCTTTGAACAAAACTGTGTCATGGCTGAATGAACTTAAGTAAGGTGAAAACGGTGTCTGAGGCCAGAAAGAGAAAGTGGGGAAGGGATTGTGTGGGAAGTTACAGTTTAAGCCCCCTAGTGGCCAAAAGTTACACAATATCCCTTTAAATGACAGAGGATGATGTACGGTAATGCTCCTGCTGGTATTCAGTTGTGTTTCTGAGCATGGTTATACCGGGTTCATTGGTATTTGTATTTCATCTGCATTGGGGAGTCTGGTTTACAGGGGGTCAGAAGACTTGGAGAGCTTTTTTGTTGTTATAGTTTGTTTGTTTGGTTTTTTATCTGTTTGTGTGAACGGTCGGAATTGTGATTGTTTTATGTTTTGTATTTTTGTTATCTGTATAATAGTTTGTCTGTAGAAGACCACCTCGAAAACGAGATGTTCCATCTCAAGGGGTTATCCTTCGAATAAATGTCAGATGTGGGAGGAGAGGATGTTCAGGGGAAAGAAGAGGAGAGAATATATAGAGAAAAGAGACGTGAGAGAGGGAGTGGTCGTCATTTTGGTCTCTTTAAGATGTGTGGGGCTCAAAGGGTGGTGTATCTCGGTATTTCTAAAACCCTGGCTACGGCCCTGCTTACAGAAACTAAATTCAACTTTGAAATAATTTATTACATTAATAAATAGAATAAAAAGTCAGAAACAGAGAAAAAATAGAAAAACACTTCATGAATCCCGGGGGGAAATAGTAATGTTGGAGTAGTTTAAAAAAAAAATATATATAATAACAATAATTGATAGATTATGGGGGTTAAAGTGTTGTTCTGAAGTCTTACGGCTGCAAGCCAGAATGACTTCATGTACCAGTCAGTCTTGGGCCTCGTCACCATCGAAAATCACATTCATCAAATATTACTTTAAATGTATACTAAATTGCTTAAATTTACTCAGATTAGACATAGGTAGGCTACACTGAAAAAAAGATGACCTTATTAGGGAGGGTTATTATCAATTATCATCAATCTATGAATAGATTTTTTTTTTAAATCAAGCCCCAGATTAGATAGGCTATTAAATGTTGTGTACAGTGTAGTGAAGTGGTAAGAGTGGTATTGATTACATTCAGACCATAGAAGCACACGGAGAAGATTTTGAGATAGATGAGAGAAATAACCCTGCAGTGTATGAAAATGACCAGCAGAGGGCAGAGTTGGCCTTACAGAGCGCTCCTGAGCTCCTGTTTCGACCTACTGATGAATGTGTAATTTCCCTCTGCTGATCCTGACCCCGTTTGTTTCCAGGAAACCAAAATGTTGGAGAGACAAACACCTCCACTCAGGTGCCGATGAGCTGCAGGGAAATGGAAACAAAAAGTGTTGGAAAGCCCGGGAAATAAAGGTGTTCTGTATGTGTAACTTGATGCAGATCAGTTTGGATGTAAACAAATGACACCGCAGATAAAAGATGAAGAATGAAAGGATGGTGAATATGAAACCAAACCTACAACAACGTCTGTGTGACATCCAGAAGAAAACACACCAGGTAAGACTCACTCTTATCAGCTCTTTACATTATCTACCTTTTATTTGTATATTTACTCAGGCGCTTTCCATATAACTAAATCCCAGAGGGAAATAATCTTTAACTCCTGATTCTAGATTTTACAACACCATCTGGTTAAAGATTTTTTATCAGTGGGATTAAACTTGAATCTGAATGGAAAGAAGCATCAAAGCAGGTTAATAATCGTGCCTCAAGATCCACCTGCTGCCTTTTTCTGGAGCTTTCACACACATCTCTGTCTTCTTCTGAAGACGTCTGTCTCCAGATCTGAGACCAGCAGGAGGGACGGTGTGCTCAGAGATATGCAGATATGCATCACACATGCAGCAGAGTTATGATTATGCACCATAAATATGAAGAAACATAGACAACGAACACATAAAACTGTATAATATGAATAAAGTGCATAATCTGTTTTAATGACTGAGCATTGATGAGATCTGTGTAGTTGTTTTTATCTTTGTTTTAAGAAAATGTTGGGAGTGTTTTTAAGGCTTGGAAGTCTTGAAGGCAACATTGTGTCATAATGATTTATAATGGAAAAGGAGATTTTCTTTTTCTAAATTTGATCAGCATTTATTCAAAAACATGTAAAATATTCAACAAGTTACAATAAATATAGTTTTAAATGTAAAAGTCTTATAAAAGGAAGTTTTTTAAAGGATTTTACATGTCTGGAGGCAACGCCGGACCAACTCATTAAGATGAACATCTAGAAAGTCAAAGCTTCATTTTTCAACTTTACTCAAACTGCGTAAACAAAGATCCCAAATACTTCATAAACACCAAACTGGAGTCTGATTTTTTGATTTTAGTTAATGCTTCTGTCAGTTTTCTGGATCTTTCCTGACATGCGCTGCCATCATCTGTCATGTGTTTTCTTATGGAGCTCCATGAAGCAGGTTTTTTCTACCATTTCTTCTCTGGAGAACGCAACTGAATTAATTCTGTAAACGGAGGAAAATGTGTGGAAAGGACGAGTAAATAAGACAGAACACGGAGTTAATGCACCAATTAGTTTAGTTAAATCATAAAGATCGGAACAAAATGCCGATGAACACATGGTACTAACGTTTCATGCAGCCATGATAATTCCATCAGTTGTATTTTAACAAGTTTTCCTTATTTATTTAGGAAAGAACTTTTATTAACCCCTTAAAATCCTGCAATTTTCACCTAAATCATGTTTTTATGGATAAAAGACTTGTTGTGGACGGACTATTTTACCGGACCCTTGCTGATATAACAGGTGTTTGTCGCAGTATTTTCTGCTACTGGAACGCCGTATGGTCTTAAAGGTTAGGCCTACGTTGTTTTGCCTTTGCACCTGGTCTGAAATAAGTGTTTACTGAATCTACTGGTATGATTGTAGCCTGGATGGTTGACATCACTCATGATGTGTGTGTGTGAATGTGACGTGTAGTGTCAAAGAGCTTTGAGTGGTCATGTGACATCTCAAGGATCTTAGCTTTCCAGTGGTGTATAACATGTGGAGGTACTTGACTGGGAGACGTTCATACTTATCTGTGAAATATCATCATGTACCACACACCAACACTGTAACATGCTTTTCCAAGCATCTCTCTGCATCCTTACATTTCTTTTTTAAGAACAATGTACTTATTTTATGTCTTCTTTCTGCAAGGATATAAAACTGAAGAATTAAGCTTAAAAAGATAATAATAAGTCATTAGGAGTACGAATACAAATGATTTCTCTTTCACACTTTAACCTGATTGTGACGCAAAAGACAAAACTTTATTATTGTTTCATCTTTACTTTTACATAATTCCAACATGTCTGCGTCAGTAATGAACACATTTACAGGTTTGTGCTTTTCTGCCAGAGAAGGAATATGAATCACTTCCTGTATACTTGCTGAGGTGGAAGACAGATTATTTACACTGTGGTGGTTTTTGCTGTTTTAACCCCTTCACACCTGTTGCAGTAAAAAATAAAAAAAATTTGTATTTCTTTTTACCTTATCAAATCATTTATTTACGTACTTTTATTTACACATTTATGTATTTTTGTAACTACTTAATTATCTTTATTTCTTAATTGTTATTAATTGAAACAATATTTGACTGTAACACAGTAACAGTGAAACCCGAACTATACGCTGACAATTGATCTACGCTGAGATCTTTTCTTTGGGAGACAAATTTAGACACATTAGATGTAAGTTGTGTTTTAGCTCCTTTCAGCTCATTATTTCTGTCAAGTTAGCAACAATGGAAGAACACAATGAATCAGAGTCAAGCTAAAAACGGAATTAATTCAAATGTAAAACGTCTTTACTTTAATTAAAGTTATTTAAAGGTAAAACACTTAAAGAGAGTGAAAAAAATGAGTAAATCCAATGTGGAGCATGACGCTGTGTGAGGCTGGATTACAGAATCAGACAAACACAGAAAAATTGGTTCAAGGTTCAGGAAGTCTTTATTTTCCCTGTCGGGTAATTTGCTGTGCAGCAAGCAGTAAAAATAACAATCTGAGCAGTCACACACATAAACAGCAATACATACCTAAAAGGACAAAAATAAATAAGTAAAAACAGAAAATAGGGCTACTTGTTCAGCAGAATGCGTGAGTCTATTCGTCCAGCAGTTTGGCAGGATACCTGCAACCTGATGGAAGCAGAAGAAACTGGCCAGCCAAGGATTGAACGGCCAGGCTTCGGGCTCCGCTTTGATGGAGGGCTGAGAGGTCTTCAGGTGAATCCCTGGATTTGAATATGTAAATGGTGGAACTGGGATTTATGGGGACTTTTCTGGAGCCTGGGAGTAGCTGCTGTAGGACCGTAGGACAGTCGGCTTTAGGTTTTTCAGCTTTTTTAACATCCTGGAGAAGTTGTTGTTCTGTGGACTTCAGCAGTCTTGCTGTCCTCCTTTTGGCTGAAGATGCAACTTCATCACTGATGCTATTACTTGGGTTTGTTGTTCTGATTCAAAGTAAATTTGGGACCCATCAGATGCCTTATTGATTCAATAAACTTATTAAAACTTATTACACACAGAACCTTTATATACTCACCTATCACTTTATCAGCTCCACCTGTTCATCACTCCAATATCTAACCAGCCAATCACATGGCAGCAACTCAACACATCTAGTCATGACGACCTGGTGAAGACAACCTGATTAAGTTCAAACTGAGCATCAGAATGAGGAAGAAAGGAGATCTAAGAGACTTTGGCCCTGATTTACTAAGATCCCAACGTAAAAGTGCTTGCGCTGCAAATAAGTTGCACCTGTTGTGGCTCCATGATTTGTGGTGATCTACAAAGATTGTTTGTGTAATTGATAATGGCGAAAACAGCGGAGAAGGAGAGCGAGAAAGATGCAAACGGAAAACAAATGGAGATCGAAATATTAGTAGAAGAGGCATATGTAGATAACCTTTGATAAATCAGGGCCTTTGAATGTGGCATGGTGGTTGGTCAGAGTATTTACTGGGATTGTCTCACCCAACCATCTCTAGGGTTTACAGAGAATGGTCTGAAGAAGAGAAAATATCCAGTGAGCAGCACGTCTTTGCTCACAGCACACCGGCTGTGAGCAAAATGAACCTGCAATCCTTCTTGTATTAGTGTCATGGAAGCTGACGGGGTTTACCATATTACTTTTTTCATTTATTAATTTTTAAAAAAAAAGGCTGGATCTCAGAATAAAAGATTAAAAACTTTGGCTTTGTTTAGGTTGTTAGGGATGGAGAAATCAGATTTACTCACATGTTCCCAGCCAGGGCGAGACATGCAGACAGTCATACAGTCATTTAAGACTAAATTGTCTTCTTGGTAAAGTATCTTACTCATTAAACCGACAGGGATGTTTGTTTACAATACGGTGAACCAGAGAAAACCAGACGACAAACCCCACATAGTCCCAGAGGCGTGAAAAGGATGTGTGATTTTTCAACACGCCCACGGTCCTCTGGGAGACGCTAACATTTAGTAAATCTTTCTATAACTGCAGCTGACTTTTTCTTCTGTCAGGGTGGAGACATCAAAACATTCCCATAAAAGGCTGCCTTAGAAAGAATGGGAATATGTGGAGAGTTGGAATTTGATTACAAGTAAAATGCCCCAAATTCCAAGTGGAGGCTGGTATGTGAGAACATACTAACTTTATTTCCTGAGGAATTCATCCAGCTTTAGGATTAATGGATGGCATGTTTTGGAGTCGAGGGGGCTGTGTCTCCTTGAAGTGCAAGCATAAAAACTTGCCTTCCCAACCCCCTTATATGGCGTTTCCCCACCAGCAGTGGGAGGGGGGAGGAGGGCGAGCGATGCAGGATATTTTCACAGGACGTGATGGCTGGACAGAAGCCGGAGCTGTGCGATGTGGAAGCAGGAGTCAGCTGAGTGGAGCTTCTCGCTATCGATCAGTGAGTGGGTGTGTGAGGATGTGAAATCAACATGGTCAGGAGGTGCTGTAAAGATTAGTCATCAGCTGAAAGTGAGGTAAATGCACAGCTTCGTAGAAACATCTTTAAAATTGTTGATGTGAAGGTTTTTGGTGTGAACTGTGGGAGCAGACGTTGCTGGGTTCATGGTGGCAAATTAGAGGGAAAAAACTAAAAAAAATCCTAAAATGATGTAAAAATATTCTGTTAAAGGTAAAGTTGCTATAGTAAATGGTCTACATGAGGAAAAGTGCCTACTGAGAAGTACTTCAGATGGTATGTCTGTGTGTTTATACTGCTATAAACTTTTACTTTACTATGTAAATACTCCCTGCCTGGAAAAAAGGGGAGAAATGTCAAACTTGCAAAGAAAAATCAACAAGTGGGAGGCTGTGGAGGTTTTTTATGCTCAGTGGAAAGCTTATAAAAAACATCTATGACATCAAATGTAAAATATTACGTAATTTAGCAGAACCTTAAAAAAATAATCATGTTCTTAGATCTTCTGTTTCATATTAACACTGTGCAGTCTTCCACTGAAGCACAACTGCTTTGATATCCCTTTGTACTTCATCTATGGTATATCTCAGAAGCCGATTAGGTACTTTTTACTTCACTGACCTAAAAAGCTTCGGTCGTGTTTAAAATGAAGGTTTTAGAGCTCAGAGTTTCTGAAGTCTGAATTAAACTGCCTGGCTAGTAGCCAGCTCATTTATTGAAGCTAAACATTGAAGTTCTTCCGGATTCAGAAATGAGTTGAAGTCCATTTGTTCGTTTAAAGCAGAGTTTTCAGCATTCTGCGCCATAAATATATTCAATTATTTTAATGCCATTACCCGGAGATCTTGAGTTCATATTTCTGGCATCTTGAAGGCATGTAGCTCATTTTCTGTGATAAGTTAATTTATCTCATTATCTGAAGAAGTCTGCCTTTTCTTTTCTCCAGAAAACCTCCGACTGTAACTTTTTATCATGAAAACTTAGTTTTCTCCATCACAAGATGAACATGGTGTGCTAAAATTAGACTCATTAATTAATTTGGTTAATTAAACTATTTATTTTTAAGTTTTTTCTTTTAATGACACTTTCTACTTCATCTTCAGAATATCTCAGAGGCTGATAATTTACTTCACTGAATTAATTTTACAGTTTCAGTTGCGTTGAAAATGTAGATTTTAGAGCTTATAAAATATAAGTTACACTACACTTTAGCTTTTATAATTTTGGGGGATCCATGAAGACTAAATAACAGAAATCCTGGATCCAGATTCAGACGTGCATCAAATTTAACCTCTGCCTCAGTTTTTAAGTCAAAGCTTTAATAAATTCCCTAATAATCCTGTAAACAAACAGTTCAAACTTAGCAGATGTAGTTATCAATTAATTAGGAAATAATAATAAATTTAAAAAAAAAAGAACCAGATGAGTCCATGATGGAAGTACTGATAGTACTGATAATACTTTTACTGATGGTCAGAAGTACTTTCACCGGTTAGGGAAGCGAATTCTCTCACTTTAAAGCTGTAAACGTAGATAAGGATCTTGGTAGTTTATTCATGTGCAGCTTTGTGGTTTAGTGCTGTAGTTACCAGTCTGAGAGTCGGACTCTGAGTGCTCATCCACTAAAGACACACAGGAACATTTACACCCAAGACTTTATTACTCTAATATTCACTAGTGAAACATTGGATGTCCGACCCTCTTGTGGGTCTTAAACATGTTTGTAAGTGAAGCCATGTGAGAGGTTTTGAAGGGAAATGTCTTTTTTTCAAGGGTCCCAAGTTTCTAAATGTATTTCTCTGATGTAACTGGAAGAGAAAACTCAGAAAGGCTCAGCTAGGAGAGCACGTAACACCAGAGAAAACGCAGCGATGCATCATCAGGTTGTAAAGATTTGAGCCGAGCAGAACGGCTGACCTTTCCACGTCTGCATCGCTGTAAATCTGTGATGATCCTGCGCTTCTCTTCCTCTCAAAGCACATGACGGTTTTCATCAATTCAGTTTGCTGCGTTTAACTTGTCAGACACAGAGAATCTTCTCAGATACCGAACTTTCCGCCAGCTTGTCGGGTACTTGCCACTTGATGCTTGTTACTCCCACATTGTCTGCTCTGGAGATGTGACTTGATGTTTTGTGTTCTGAGGAACTTATCCGGAAACAATGAGGTGAAGAGCTTGTGTCTCAAAAATAATGACTCATTGTCGTCTGACGAAACAGCCTCGTCTTGTTCTGCTTCAAAACAATAACCTATAGTAAAATAATCTAATGGAAACCCTTTAATTGCTTAGTCATCAGTTCTGCTGAATACCGTTAAGAGAGAAATGACACAGCAAAATGAAGATTAAAGAAACCCCCTTCTGTCTCTCATGGCATAAATAGCATCGTCAAAGGTCAGCATGTCACACAGGCCCACTTCCTTCCCTTTTTAAAACTGTATCGCCAACAACATGCTTCCTGCATTCATATATGTGTGACTGTCTCTGTGCTGCAGCACCATGGCGGCCTTCCAGCTGCTTTTCCTGCTGTTGGTCAGCTGCGTGGCGGCATCTGCACATCCTCCTGGACATCTCTCTCAATGCCAGATTGTAAGTATAAAGCCTGGTTAACATGACTCAGACTTATGGCATCTCTTCTTAATCAAACCCAGATTTTTGTTTGTTTGTTTTTGTTTTTCCCTCATCTGTGCTTGGTTATTTTAATGGGTTGCCCACGGCAACTGGGATGCAGTCCATCAGGTGCTTGAAGAGAGTTTAAAACTGAACAAACAGGCTTTTTTAATTTTTCTATTTGAGTTTCAGGCTTTGACGTTATTTGGCAGCAGTCAGGTGTCAGGCAGGTGAATCGGTGTGTCTTCTGTGATTAATCACAGTGCAGCATGTTAAAACATCTGTGTTACGGTGCCTCATCAGTTCCTGAGGATTATTGTTTTCCAAGGAAAGAAGAGCTTTTTGCGAGTTTAGTTGTGATCACTAAAATCCAGAGAAATGAAATGCACAGAGGATGAATCATGAATCAAAGAGACAAGCATCAATGTGAAAACGGATCTGACTCTGTTTCAAGTTATCTTTTCTAAAAATACCCCCACACTGAAAGTAAAAGTGTGTCACTTTTGTTTAATGTGGTCATTAGTGTTTCTCTATATAACCGTACATGAGTTGGAGTTCCTTTGCTAAAATCTGTGCGCGTTAACCCTTTCATGCATTGTGGTCAGTCACTGTAGAATAAATGAATATATAATTAAACATATGCATACATTGTAATTATCAAATATGCCTCAGTGGAAAAAAAGGATACAGCTATATTTTGAATATATTTTCTGTAATAAGATATGATTAATATATGTTATAAATGTTCTTATAGGACAGATAAATACAAATAAAATGATTAGAAAATAAAATGAGCAATTATAACCACACTGTGCATGTCTGTAGAAGTAAAATAAAATAATAATTTATGCATGAAAAGGTTAATGTAGAGGCTGCATAATGTTTGTGAATGAGATGAAAAAAATCTGGAAAACTGCTGTAATAAGAGAAAATACAAGCAATGTGTTAAGTCTGTAATGTAAAGAATGACAGAAATATATATTTTATATAAATTAGGCGTATACTTTGTCACAAATCAAATGATCTAAATAAGCTAAATGTCACATCTGTATTTTCATATTTTAATATATTTTAGTCATAAATTATTAAAAAAAAACAACACACAAAGGAAGGAAAAACTTGATTGTTTCCTTGTTGCTTATTTTTAGAAACGAGGAAGGATCGTTCTTTCGTTGGGACTATTTTTAGCAGTGGATTGATACATGCTTGCTGAGCTGGTCCAAATAAACAATAGTGTGTGTGTTCATGATAATGAAGGAGCGTGGTACCCAGTGCAACAGTGCAGCTCATTGATGTGGAGCTGTGATCATGTAACATGGCTTTTAGTGGATCAGTTAGTTGGGTTTTTTTTGGATGAATGAAAAGGGAAAAATGGGTTAAAGAAAAAAAATCTTTGTCTGAAAGCATTTTACTGAACACGCGATCAAACTCAGTCTAATAAAATAAGTTTCTTCCAAAGTTTATGTCCTTTTAAAGAGCATTTTGGGACATTTTATGTCTTTATGAGAGAACTGAAAGCAGCAGGGCGGGGGGTGGACAGGATATGAGGGGGGAGAAATATGGAGAGTAACATGCCACGAAAGGTCCAGGGGACCCGTCTGAGCTTTTAGAGGTCAGCATGACCTTCATAATCCCTGGTTTGTGTCCAGTCTGACCTTTGTTGCTTGTCATTTTCCGTCTCCGTTCCCTACTATCCTGTCATCTACTGCCACTTCTAAATGAGCCACAACACAAGACAATAACTAAAACAAATGTCCCACTTCATTAACGTAAAGATTGGTGCCTACAAAGTCCAAGATATAAGATTTAGAGATCATTATTGGCAGAAATTGTGCAGTACATTACATGATTTGGATTTTGTTGGTGGTGTTTCTGTTTCAGATGAGGCCTTGATGTGCACAGAGGAAGCAGGTTTTCTTTCAGAGTTTATTAATAGTTTCTGCTAAACTAGAGGTTTTCAAGAGAAGAGAGCTACTATGAATGGACATGAAGAAACGTCATTGTCAATAGATTATCTTAAATGGCCATAATGTTTGATTTGTTTGAAGTTAAATGATAGTGTTGGTGAATTTAACTGATTTGACCACTTGCCTAAAGTCAGACACTATTAAATGTATTTAGACAAACCTTGTATTAGAATTTTATGTAGTTTGAGCTTTGAATTAAAGAGCAGCATATTTCTAAAACTGTGAATCATTGCATAAAGACGAGGCAAGGCAAATTTATTTATATTGCACATTTTTTGATCCAGAACCATTCAGAGACGTTTTCTTTTAACATTCCTGGCTGAATCTGGACACTCATCTTTGGATGCTCATTTTTGTTTCCAAACACAATGATTTCAGTTTTATCATCACAAAAACTTAAACTGTGCATGAGAGCAGAGTGAGGCAGTGATATAAAGCTATTTGGTTTGTTTCTATAATCTGAGCTAGTGGGAGCATGTGGATGCAGAACAATAGGGGGCCCAACATGGAGCCTTGGAGAACTCCGTGACAAGTCAACGTTTACATTAATACATTTATACATGACGGATAAGATGAAGCCAAACAGAACGATTATGACTCTAAAAGGGCATCTAAATTACAGGAACATATGGGAGAATTTAGAAGAAGCCTTCAGGTCCAGAACTAAAACCAATGCTGAAATGCATTATTTTCAATGCCCAACAAGAGCAATACCTCTGGTTTCAACAAGAAACCTTTACAAAATTATGCCACTTACTCAATAATTACCTTTATAAACAATTTTCATACGAGCTAATAGTTTCAATCACAAGAGTATGATGCTCAGTTTGTAAATACACCTTCAGCTACAGGTTATCTTAAAACTGACAAGTAACAACCATATTGGCTCAAAAAGTCAGATTTAGTTTCAATTTCAGTTCAAACTACTAAGGCCTCAATTAATTTGTATCTCAGTTTATAGTTTTGTTAAATAGTTTTGCATGAAGACTAAAACTTTCCTGTTCAAAAACAGTCTCTGTTTTTAAACCTGGATTCAGATGAAGAGAAGAAGGGAACAGCTGACGTTAGCTCCCTTTCCTGTTTTACAGCAGAACAGTGACTAAACGTGATATAAATATAAATCACGTTACGTAGACAACGACGTATATGCAGACTGTCATAGTTTAGGTGACTGTAAGCAGCTGCAGGCGGAGGAGATATCACAGATAACACATGGAGGTCATGGAGAAAAGATCATGCTTTCAATGATGCTCTTTTATGAACATTTCTGATTTGTTCCTCAGTGTCTGATAATAAAACTGTGATGTTTTACCCTCCAGTGAATAGATCAGTGTGTTTGTTTACAGCCAGCTTGTGAGCAATAGTGATTGCCCTCTTTTACAAAACCACAAATATGCCAAAAAGCTAAATGCAATCTGCCTTGGAGAGAAAACGGAGAAGGAGACAGTTTTATGAGCTGCTTTTGGACTCAGACTCTCATGGCCATATGGTTTCTTTTAAAACTACTCTTAATAACTTAAATACTTCAATTTATTTGAAGTGGGGGGTTAGGTGAAGTGACAACTAGTAATAAAAGTGTAAGGTATATTTAATCGTTGCTTCATAATGTTTCTTATTTTCAGTTGAAGAGAAACAAAAAGGTAGATTTTCTTCTTTTTCCATCAGAAAACTGACCGGTGCAAACCTCAGAGGACTGTCCTGCTGCCAGCACATACCATAGATATGCTGTCTCATAAACTGACCCTCCATGTTCTGCGTTGTGTCAGGAAATCTGGCCGTATGCTGATATAATCAGACTTGTGTGTTTGTCTTTGTTCGTAGGTCCAGAAGGATGTGCTGTGCAGCGATCAGAGCCTCAGAAGTGCACCGGTCAACCTTCCTCCTGATGTCCATATGCTGGACCTTTCACGAAACCAGGTTCAAAACCTCACCCAGGAAACTCTAGGCTTCCACACCGGCTTCCATCGCCTTAATCTTCATTCTAACAAGATCCATTTCATCCAACCCAGACTGTTTGAAAACATGACTGATCTCAGAGTCCTGGATCTGTCCAGGAACCATCTCAATGTCTTTGCACACTCCAAAACAAACATTGGATCTCTTAAAGCTGTGGAGTCATTGGATCTTTCAAGCAATGGGCTGTACACGGGGATGTCGGACTATTTCCTGACTGATTCTCCATCACTGGCAAACCTTTCCCTGAACAGCAACAGCATCACAAAAATAGCACATAACATGTTCAGAGGATCCTTGTCCTTGAAGAAAATCAGCCTCCACAATAACGTCATCCTGGAGATTGAAGATGGAGCTTTCGACTCCTTAGACCATCTGACTGAACTTGATTTGTCCAAGAATTCAATCACATGCATCAATGACTTTGATCTTTACAACCTGAAAGTGTTCAACCTCAGCAAGAACAGCTTGGAGACGTTTCAGAGCGTCCAGTCAGAAAAAACCTTCAAACTTCACTCTCTTGACCTGAGTGAAAATAAAATGCTTTATTTCCCTGATCTCACAGGAATGACCGAGCTTGAATATCTGAACATTTCACGAAACCAACTTCAGACCACAAACGTAACAGGAGATCCAGAAAATCAGTCGATCATAGGGTTGTGTTCTTTGAAATACCTGGACATAAGTTACAACCAACTCAAAGTTATACCAGAGGATTTTTTCTTTTCCATGCCTGTACTCGAGGTCCTGAATGTGAGTAATAACTGCATCCAGTCCTTTTCCATCAGTCATGTGGCCCTTTTAAAGAAGGTGAAGGTTATCAATCTCAGCTATAACTCCCTGCAGAGTCTGACTTTTGGGGAAAACACTCTGTACTCGCTGAAAAAGCTCTTCCTACAAGGAAATAAGCTCACAGTTCTGGACCATCAGATATTTCAAAGACTGCAGAACATCAGACACCTTCATCTTCAGCAGAACAACCTGCAGATCTGTCCGTCTGATCCAAAGCTGAAGGACCAAAACCACCAGCTTCCTCTCGATTGTGTTTCCCTGTCCTCCATTCACAACCTGCACTTTCTCTACCTTTCTGAAAACAATTTGAGGACTCTGCCTATGAACGCGTTTGTGGACACCCCTCTGAAATTACTGGACCTGTCCCTGAACCCGGGCTTGGTCTTGAACGAAGGCTCCCTTTCTGGCCTTGAAAATTCCCTGGTTAACCTCTTTTTGGAGAAAAACAACATTTCCTCCCTAAACAAGGTCCTGTCGTCACTGAAGACTCTCAAACACGTTGACCTGTCCACAAACCAGCTCAAATCCTTACCAGTGTTGAACAAAGAGTCCTCCATTGAGTCCTTAAGCCTGCAGAACAACAACCTTGTCACCCTGGACCACAACACCATCCTCACCCTGGAGCGCTCGCTGAAGACTCTCTACATGGGCTCCAACCCTCTGAGCTGCTGCGACAACCTCAGCATCTTCCGCCTGGTGCAGCAGTCGGCGGTGGTCATCCCAGACATCGCGACAGCCACCTGCTTTTATGAGGAGAATTCAGAGCCGGTCAACATCGAGAAGGTGACCCAGGAAATGTGTCATCAACCGGATGAATCAAACTACATTGTAGCTGTCGTGGTGACGCTGTTAGTTGCGATGATCTTGTTGGGGCTGCTGATTAAATGCTGCCGTTTAAGGAAGAAAAAACATAACCGAAGCTTCGACGCATAGTCTGAACGAACGCTGTACTGCAAGGGTGTGAATGCACCATTTGTGAAAGATTTAAATGTGAATGTGTAGACTGTTTCCATTCAGAAGCCTTGATTTTTGGATTACCACTATGAAGAACAGCCAAACTGACGTACCCTGATATCTCCGACATTAAGCAGCAGGTGTGAAGAAGAAAAACAGGTGAACTAATACAAGAAGCACTTCTTATAGAAAATATATTCAGCTTCTCAGAGGAGTGTGAACTTTCTGAAAAGACTCAAATTTCTTGCCTCAACTTGTAACTGCTGCTCTCAACCCTTTCTGGTGTGCTCAGACGGAGAATGACAGCCTTCGTGACTTAAAAAAAGCAAATAGAAACAACAAAAACAATATTCTGCTGAAAGCCGCCCTACAGATTTACAGACTGCACTTTGGATGATTAATGCACATAAACAAAGCCAAAGTGTGGGTTGGTTGAATGACGCAAAGTGAAAACTTGCTTGGTTGGCTGTCTGAGCACACCTTCATGTCTGCAGCAGTGTTTAATGCTTGGATTTTCTACCAAGCCACTTGCCTCACACCAGTTTTATTGAATGTAAAATGAAGGATTCACACTAAAACCTTTTCACAGGACAGTAGCAACAGACCAGACTGAATACTTTCACCTGTTTTAACAGATTTATGCTCCTTTCCAGTTGATGGGAACATCTGATACCCACTGAAGCCGAGAACAGCCATGCTTGGAAAAAAAACAAATGAACTAATTCGTTTTCTCGAGACAAAAAGGATTATTTTCTCAAGCAAATGGAATAATTTATAAAGTTATCTTGTAAATACTTTATTTACTCAAGAATGCAGGCTCATTATCTTTTTAAAATCAGCAATGAATTTCAGTGCTAATGCACAAACCACAAGCTCACTTGAAGAACTTGCAATTTTGAGAAAAACAAAACACGCCATATAGCAATGAGTTATTGAGTAAATGTGAGTATATTAGTTTTATAAAGAACAAGAAGATTGATTTTTTTCGATAAAATACTTGTTTAAGCAGCATTCATGAACTTTGGCTGATTTTCCCTCTTTGGTGTTCTCTGACGACAGTAAACTCAGCATCTTTCTTTCATCCTGTCTCTTCTCTGAGATTTTTCCAGCCAGTAAAAGTCAGGCTGATGTTGACTCTTGTCTAATCCTTTGCTCTGTTACTTTCTCTCTTTCTTTTCCACTCTTTCTCTGATAATGTCCTCTTGGGCTTCTTCGTTGAATCAGCCATAGTGCATGGTAAAAATGGCCAGTGTGTTGATATCCAGTTGTTAGCCTACAAAATGCAGCTGTCACATGATGCTGCGGGCTGGAATGGATAATTCACAAATATGGCAGGTGCCATCTTTGTTCCACCATTTTAATACGGTGTCTCTGAATGGACAAACAACTCTGTGGAGCGAGAACCCTCTGAGCTTTAAAACTTTGAAATATGCGAGAGCACCGTTTGGGACAAGTTATGGCTTAAAGACCCAAAAGTATTTACCTGTAGTGCAGTCATTGATGCATCTGAGGCTTCTGGATCCACATGCAGATGAAAACGTGTTTAAGAGTGAAAGAATTTTGGCCACTGATGGCCACCGTCCATTCACAACTGTGCTTGGGTTTTGAAGTCATTAATATGCCCATCTTTATCATTAGATGTCAGTCATTTTTACACACTGTACCTATAATGTTGGAAACCTGTGTAGTGTTGCTTTAGCTTGAAAAAAAAAACAACCTTAATCTCGAGATAAAAGAATTATAAACTTGCGATCTTGGGATGACGGTATGAAGTTAAATAATTTCAGGCTTGGCTGCTCCTGGCTTCCACACATAGTTGTCTCTCATCTGCCAACTGTACTGTATGTTTACAGGGAGCCTAATTTTCTGATTATAAGCAGTTTAAATGGCAGCATTTGAAAGATAAACAATCAGTTGAGTTTAGCATAAAGACAAAAAATAGACATTAATAGCCTACTTGGTTATCTGCAAAGAAACAAATCCTGCCTAAAAAGCACCTCTAAGCTCAATTTGTCAGATTTACAATATGCTATGTTTAAGCCAGAGTTGTTGTTTCAACTCTCAGTTTATGTGTGTATGAAACCGATGACATGTCACGTAGTTACTGCAGCTTCAGAGGTGCTGGCTGACAGATTTGGACACCTACAGACTGGTTTTTAATTACTTTTGTCTAAGAATGTAATCCCCAAGCTCATGATTATGGAAGTCTGGTATACAGTTTATGAACTCAGAGCTCAACTCTAAACACACAAGAAGACGACATCCATCTGGAGTTTTATCATGAAAACAGTAAACATGACACCACATGAAGGCGACAAATGTTTCTATGGTGCTATTAATGTTTCGTACTCCCTTATGTTTCTAAGTTTCTATGATTCTAGCATCCATAGATTTCAACATGTTGGTATAATCATTATATTCGACGAGTAGTGAAACCTAAGAACATTGGAGAGAAATTTGTAGAACTGGGGAACAAAAGATCTGGTGCATAATAACTCTACGGTCCAAGCAGTCCTAGGATGGTAGCAATGTATACCTTTTGACCAGAACCAGGCTAACGTTTTACCACTGTTTCCAGTCTTTATGGAAAACTACATTTACTACATCTTCTCCATTGTCTTCCCATATCTGGCATTTCAACAAGAAAATAAATAGCGTGATAGACTGTGGACTTTTAAGATCAGAGGGATTGCTGAAACAAGATAAATCAGACACAAACCTGTGACACTGCAATGAATATCTGTTGTAAAATAAAAATGTCCTTTAGGCTGAAAATGAAGAACACTACAAAACATGTGAAGGTGAACCATTAACCATGTGAACCATGATGAAGATATCCAAGCCATCCTTTTAATATTTGTATAGTTTGCACTTTAAACGTCTTGTGTTTGTGTGAATGTATTCTGCTTTTTGACTGTTAACACTATGAGCTGAATAATAATAATGTTAGAATTCTACAGAAGTTACATCAGTATAATTTATTTAGGTAATAAACTAAGCTGGACATTATTGAAGCATAATTTCCATGTGATACCAGGTCATTGGTGCTCACCCTGCTCATTATTTTGGATTATTTTGCTGGGCAAAGCTCTGACATGAACAACTGTGATGTACATATTTTGTTTGCTCTTCATTAAATGCTCAAACATTAAAGAAGCGCTGTATCTTAGTTAGCTTCACACAGTTTTAACACGATCTCTGTGACTGTGATTAATCATGAAAACAAATACTTAATGTTATTATTTTCTACAAATATAACTTGTAAATTATCTCATCCTGTCATGTAGTTTTGCAAAGAGTGTATTTGTACCAAATGAAATAATTTTTTTTAAAACACTGTGTGCATATTTTCTTTTTTTTCCTTCCTTTTAACAGGAATATGTTAGTACTGAACACTACGTTTGCAGGTTTGATTGGTTGTTCTGGTGATATTTTACTCATTGCAGTGCACTTACAACAACATTTTTTAATGTTTGTAGCCTTAAGATGGTGCTCCAACTAGTTAGCTTAGCACCTAGCCTAGCTTAAAATAAAGGACCTTCTTTTGTAATGTTAAAAGAAAAAGATACCAGTATAACAGTCTGTTTTGTGAGTTTTATAGGTGTTCATATGTAGATTTAGTTAAGTAGTTTTACAAGTCACAACCAAGTTTGTATCTCCCAACATTTCCAGTTTTTATGCTAAGCTAACAGGCTAACTGAAACATCATCTTTCCCTCAGCAACAATGTCATACAAGTTTTTTATGAAAGCAAATAGCAGAGGATTGAAAGAAAATTATATGGAAATGGTGGGTTATATGGTATTAAAGAGGATTTGATTTTCTAATGCTTGTCTCTTTTTAAGTACTTATTTCAGTCTCCTTCCTTTTTATTATAGTTTTTTTGTTATAGAATATTTATTAGCCTCTAAGTGAGCAGCATGACACCCAGCTAACAAAGATACGTTCTGGGAACATTTGCTGGTTTCAGCAATGTTATCTGCATCGCTCAGCGAACGTTACCTGGGCGTTTAGACGGAAAGTTTTCTAAATGTTACACGAACATTCGTTTAAGGGTAAAACTGACGTCTTAGCTGACTGAACTGGGATCTAAAGATTTAACACGAGCTCCTAACTCTGATAAATCATGAAAACAAATGTTTAATTTTGTATTTTATACTAATCTAACTTGTAACAAACAAAGTGCATTTATACCAAATAAAGGACGTTTTCTAAACACTGTATGACCATTAGCTTTTTTTTAAAAATCTTTTAGATTTATAGAAATGTATAAGCACCGAATATTATTATGTTTGCAAATTAGACTAGCAAACAAAGATAAACATAAAATAACGTATGTAAATTATAGCCTTCAACAAACGTTTGTGGAAGATTAAAAAACCTCTTCATCTCAACATCAGAGTAACATTCAGACAGCGTCACAGGACATTCCCCAAAATTCCCTGTATATTCCTTCAAAGGCTATATGGCATAACCTTGAATGTTCCCTGTAGGTTGCTTGAAGGTTACTGTTTTCTGGGCACTCTGAGACATGTAACATTATAATTACCAACATGACTTTGATGATCTAAACTGGGCCGGTCTGAAACTCCTGGGCTGAAATGAGTCTCCGGCCCTGATCGCACTCCAAGAATTTTTGAAAACTTGACAGCCCTGCTCTGAGTTGTCGTCATTTTGCGTTATGACCAAGGGGCAACCTCCGGCTTAGACACGTGAAGCCTATGCGGAAGTGCCAAAAATTGCAGTTCCCCCCTCCTCCACTAGGTGCTGGCTACAAAACAGAGCAGATCCCCATAGACTCCCATGTTAAAAAGACCAACTTCACAGCAGAATTTAACATGTTTACAAGCTGGTTCAAAAAAACATTTTAGGTTTAATAGTTCAAGTTTACCTTCGTGACAACTGTGGGGGGAGTGAAAAAAATTCTA
>JBBBVU010000016.1:25510099-25520266 GCA_037177055.1 Atherinosoma microstoma
CAGACTGATTTCTGTTTATAACCCCCCCCCCCTTGTTAAGATTTGCTAACTGGGTTTGTTTACATGCACTAATGTGACAACGCAACGCTCTAATGATGTCTATCGTATGGAAGGACTCTGCAGGACTGTGTTTTTATGCACACACTGTAAGACTACCCCTAAAACAATGTTGAGCTACTTCTGCTGGACATAAAACCATGCTAAACAATCTTGGGACCAACCTAGTACCTCATAAAACCTTCTGCCAATAAATGACATGAATGCACAGTTTAGTTTAGTTTAGCCAGACTCTGCAGGAGATCAGATTTTGGGACAACACCAGTTTGTTAATTAGCAGATCTTACATCCGACCACTAAAAACTGAGATTTAGCCTCCACTTATTCCCAAAATATTGTTGAACAGAGAGATGGTTCATCAGAGGAGGTCCAGTATTTGGATCTGGATCTCATTCCTTGGTACAGTCTCCCTGTCCGATCCCTTCTCTTTCCCCTTTTCCACCTCCATCTCTCCCTTCTCTACCAAATCTGACCATTTGTAGCCAAACAAGACGATATGATGATGGCACATAATTAAACCCGCTGCAGATGGAGCCGTTTGCCAGCCTCCAGGTGTGATAATATCAGGGATTTGCTGAAGAAGAGAGCCTATTTCTCAGCTATACTTACCCAAATAAAGTAAAAAAGAAGCAGAAAACACAGAACAAAGAGAAATTTAAGTCATCTTATGATGAGCCAATATTACATTTCTCTTTGTGTATGGATTAAAGCAGCGGTAAAGTTTTCCTTTAGAAAAGAGCTTCATCTTGAAGCGTGGTCTGACTGACCCCAGCGTTTAGAAGCGTGGTGACCACATTCTTGCCCGGCAGGCCTTGGATGGTCGCTCCTTTGCCTGTGGTTTTCTGCACCACGATGACGTTGGGCTTGGACGTCATGGGGATCGTGGTGATCTTCGTCGTCGTGCCTGCAGCATTAAAAAAAAAAAAAGGAACTTGTTTCAGTGAAAGAATACCTGATGAGAAGCTGATCAGAGGATGCAGACATCACCAGACTCACCAGATACGATGCTGCTGCTGATGATCTTCCCTCCCAGAGTGGCCAGAGACTTGGGGACCACCGTGATGATGCTGCCACTGGTGGTCTTGACATAGGTGGTGCCGCCGCTGGAGGCTGATATTCTAGCGCCGATGCTGGGACTAACAGTTGGTCTTGTGTACGTGGCTTGAGTAGCTGGACATAAAAATGTGGGATTTAAAGACTTCACACTAAAACACTGCAGGAGAAGGAAAGGCTCAGAGGTCTGGATCCCAACCTGTAGGCTGAGTGACCAGCTTGGTGGTCATGATGGTGCCGTTGCTACTGACGACCATGATTGGTGAAGAGCTGCTGGTGGACAGAGCCACTGATGAAGGCTTGGGCAGGATCTTACTGGGCTGTACCTGCTGAGTGATAATCTTCACCCCTGCACACATGACACATATTTGCTCAGCACAAAAGAGGAAAAAGATCCCACCACAGCACAAATTTATATTGACTTATTTTGCTAAAAAAAAAAAATGAGGCCGATTTTAATTTCTTTCTTCATCTTGTACATAAAGAGCAAGTGTTTTTATTTTTTCTGTAGTGAAATGTAGATCCTCTGTTCTCATTCAGTAAGTTCATGTCAGACATATTTCAGTTTTAAAGGTTTGAGTTTTTAATATTGTAACAGTTTTCTTACAATTAAATTGTGGTAAAGAAAAATCGCGATATATCGTCTGACCTATAGTATCGCGATATATCGTATTGTTGCCCCTGTATTGTGATAAATATCGTATCGCCAGGTTCTTGCCAATACACACCCCTACTGCAGAAGATGACTTGCAGGGGCTCAAACCACTGACAGTTTTGTAGATTAACATGAAGCAGTGAAATTTCCAGTAGGTATCCAGTGAAGAGAGGGCTATAGTCAGTAGTTGATTTGTTTATAGAGCAGATGGCAGAGTGGTTGAGGTGTGCTGCAGCCGGACGGCGGCCCTCAGGGACCGACTTTAGACACCCCTGACTTACGTAGACAGCCATGCTGGACAGTGGAAACTCAATAATAACAGCAACGTACTCACCTCCTGAAACTCTGCATGATTCAGGGTGACAGCTTAAGGGCACATGCACACAAGCGCTGTTTGGCGCGTTTCAAACTAACCCCGGTCCACTTCCACGGATAGTACGGGTCCGTTTGGATTCATCAGAGAGCGCAAATCTGGTGAAGCTCCAAAGTCCAAGCAGCGATCTTACTTTTCAGATTTTCTAACAGAACCGGCCTCGAGGAACTCAAGCATGAGCTGCTTTTGGCTGCCGCCATGTAAACAGTGGTTTCTGATACTTTGAGATGAGTAAACACACCCTGTGTCAAATTGACCTGGGAATATTTAGCTGTTCCTGAGAAACAAACATAATAAAAGGGTTATTGATAAATTTGTGATCATTTAGAGCTGAAATCTCAATGATTATTGTGCAGCTGTCTCCTCCGTCACCCGCCGCCTCAGTAATTCAGACATACCAAACTGAAGCAGCTCAGTCTCTCATCACCGTGTGCCTTCATAAATCAGCACGGGTGTTTATTTCCTTCCCTCTACAACCTCTTTCCTTTCACACTTGACATAACATGCTAAGATCAACATTATTATTGTTTTTCAGTGGGACAAAAACTTCAGTCGTTTACCTCGGCGTACTTTCATATTAATGTGGATTTTCCTTGTTTAACCTGCACCAACAGTCAGGGCATCCGTCCTGCCTCACCGCTGAGGGTGTGTGTTACCTGAACTATAGATGTCACCTGAGGCTCGTACACTTGGCCAAATTAGGCCTGGAAACAGTAGAAGACAGCCCAGTGTCCGGTTCGGAACCCCCCCAGCTGGAGGCCGTTTGCGGCTTCTCAGTCCAAATCGTACAATCCCGACATTCATACACAGCTGACCTGTCCAATCACCGGACAGGACATACAATCGCCCAGTTGCCTCCCCCTCTTCTCCAGTTTGCACTGTCTGATATGAGGTGATGGTTGTTGGTGTGTAATCTGACCCAGGGTGTGTTTGTGTGTCTTCACAGGAACAGGAAAGTGGTGAACTATTCACAATTCAACGAGTCTGACGACGCAGGTGAGTTTCATTGTTTGTCATTATATCAGTTGATGTAAGTCATGAAGAAAACTGACAGTTTCAAATAATTTCCCAACCTGGATTTAACCCTCTGGGGCAGTGGTTCCAAACCTGGGGTCCCTCAAAGAGCACGGGGGTCGCTGAGGCTTTGACTGTTCAGAGCCAGTGTGATTAAAATGAAGGCAGCGTCCACACGGAGACGAGTTGAGGTGTATTCGCTTAAGTTTTTTATCATTTGGGTGTTTCGTTCACATGGAATCAGTGTTCTGGTTTTGTTGATAACCAGCTTCACTTTGGTTTTCAAGGGAAAGGAGCATGAAGGGGTTCCTCAGGGGAAATTGGGATTGGGAACCACTGCTCTGGAGTACAAATGGTCGTTCTTGACTACTTTTATCTTTACCTTTTTATATTTTACCTGTCTTGTTTGGTTTCATTCTTTCTAGCACAACCTCACATTTGGGTTTTTACTTTATTAACTGTATTAACACTATACCTAAAAAAAAAAACCACAAAAACATCAAATCTGTGGAGGAAAAAGATGTTTAACAAACCATTTTTATATCTGCAAATATAAATGGCTGATTATAGAATTTGGTAACTATTTACATCAAAATGCAGCAACGTCTCAGGCAGGATTTGTGGAACTATTTACAAAACAATTGTATATCATCATATGGTGCCACATAAATTATTCATTCTGCTCCAAAAACAGTTCCTGTCCACTAAGGGCTGGGATATACTTCCTGTTAGCAACACTCCGTGTATGTTTCATGGCTGCCAAGTGTTCTCGGCATTCGTTTGGCATGTAGGCCACTCACGTTGATGCATGGTAACGTGTTGCATGCATGAGTTGACAAGAGATGGCTCATTCTAACAAGAGCATAAACTCGAATTCAGGCGTCAGCACAATGGTGCATAGCTTGTCCCCAACTACCGGCCTCTTTACAATTTTCCTTACCGTTGCTCAAAGACAAACACCCGTGCCTTAACAGTTGGCAACATATTGAAAACGTTTTGGGGGTTGATGTGGAGACTGCCCCAGAAATACAATCTGACCGGCAGATTGGCCTTTTCGTTATTTCAGAGTCCAAGTGGTGTGCACTGCCCCTAGTGGTGACCTCCAGTATCGAAGGTTTTGGCTACGTCATGTTGCAGCAAGTATATACACAGACGGTGCAGATGATGAAAATCTGCTGCCTCATTTCCTTTTAGAGCTGCGACTCGGAGAAAAGATGAATAACTCATCAGAATGAATGGAGGAATTCATTCACCATGAGCTAATCAGACCACTATACAGTTTCTGTGAAGGAATGAATTAACAATGCATTGTGAGATTTGCAGACATGCCGTTAAATGAAGCATAGCCAACAGTGTAATCACAACTGGTCTGCAGTATACTTTTTTTATGTATGGCGAGGGCTGCTTGTGTTTTGAACTGCCACAACTGTTCTTATGACCGTAATGGCAGATCATTGTGACATGGTAAAAAGACTATGCATCTTCACTGGTCTCAGGATCTTGTCAACGATTCGATTCCACGATGCATCACGATCCTCAATTTTCTTTCTTACTGCACATTGCTACTGTCTTTATGAATGAATAGAAGCGGGAGAATAACTATGAACTGTTTATTATAAAATATTTTATGAATCAATCTGAATGTCCTGATATTGACAAACATCATAAACATGTAAACAATGATGTTATTTTCAAATTCATTATTGAACTTTATTGCTCCATTGCCATAAAATCATTACTGACATTCTGTTATCAGAAATGGTTCAGCAGCCCTCTAGTAATGAGATTTCTTGCAGTAAAGCAGATTGTTTTGTCCCTTCAGTCTTTCCGTAGTCAGTTCAGACACTTAAGAAGTTAAGATGTTTTCATGTTGTCCTGTAAGTATTCTTGTCAGTTTGTAATTGGACACAGAATATTGTTAAAGTAAACATTTGCTGATGGATAAAGTTGTTTTAATCCGTTTAGTCTGTTCATGCATGCTAGCTTGCTTGTGGTATTTTCCGTATACGTTAGTATTAAGCTAACTTATCGTTTTTATACTTTTGGTGAGTAATGTTATGCAATTTCACTGAGACAATGAATGTATTTCTTGGGAGAAACTGGTGTATTTTTCTACATGTCTGCTGAGTTTTACAGTTTTCCTGAGTAAATGTTTCAAAACAGATTCTTTCTTGGGAGACTATTTATCTGCGAGCTGTTGCAGCAGGTCACGCCAAACACTAGGGGTGGGCTTAAAAAATCAATTGATCAATTTAAATAGATTCAAGTTAAATTAATTCAATATCGATTCATAAAACGTAAGGATCGTTTTTTTTATTTCCATATTTTCTGATATTTTTTCATGTTAAGTCACCCAATTCTCGCGTGACTTGCAGAGGCTCCGCGAGATCTTAGCAAACACAGTTTGTTTCCTGTTTCACTTCGGTCCAAAATCAGCTTTTCTTGCCGAGATGGGGCCACATTCAGATGTTTTCATTCCCCAGTGTGGATTACATTCACCTTTAAACTATTTAGCAGCATATTACCGCTCACGTTAGCAGTTAACGCTAAGTCCGCGAGCGCTGCCATGTTCAACAACAGGAAGTGATGTCACCACCCATGTACCTCCAAATTAATTCCAATTTGGGCGCCCCATCAGGTCTCAACAGAAGTAAGTTAAGTCACATTTCTTGTAGAACAGATTTACACTTAGTCCTTTTACTAAAAACTAAACGATGGCTCACAGCTGCTCTCTGTGTCCTCTGCAGTGAGCGCACACGTACACACACACACACACATACATACACACACAGACAGACACATGCGCACGCACAGGTGATCAGCGGAAAGAGCGCGCATCAGAATATCAAACAAAAATATGAGTTTCAAAAATTCTGTCAGCGAGGTGAAGATGGAAAGCCTCTCCCTCCAGTGAGGAGAAGCTGGAGTTTTTAATCTTGCTCTGGTGTTTCACAGAGAGCGTCATGTTGTCATGGAGACGAGTGCTGCACCGTCACTGTAGGAATCTCTGAATCATATTGGGATTGGATCCAGTATTCTTTGTAAGTTTTTATTAACGTCAACACCTTCTCTAGAGCTGAACTTTAATGATATTTAGAGCAATTTTATTATCATGCGCAGTGTTTTATAAAAACTGTTAACTGAGATTAAAGAAAAATAAGTGTTGTTAAACAATTAGCTGTAAATGAATCGAAATTGAATCGAATATAATTGAAATCTAATCGAAATAGACTATTGTGAATTGAATCGATTCAGGGAATTAGTGATGATACCCAGCCCTACCACACATGCAAACGTTGTCAGAGTTACTTCTCATCGATCATGTTTTGTTGTAGGATTGATGCAGAATTGTCCATGTCCGCATTGCGATGCATCATAGAAACGATTAATTCAATACCCCTACATGGTGTTGAGTTTTTTAGTTTGACTACCTGGAAACAAAAACCTGGTGCCAACATTTCCGATCTTACCAGGAGACACCTATTCAACATTTCAAGGAGTATGCTTAATTGTTTAAGGCATTTTTACAGCAGTAATTTGTCATCAATTGAATGTAAAGATGGAGTGACCTTAAGTTTGCCTTTATGCCTTTAGACCCCCCCCCCCCAAACTTCAGTGTTGGCTACGTTTTTTAGGAGTTCCATAGTGCGTTCAGTGTCGTCTTTTGTGCACATTTTTTTCAAAGATAAAAGCAAGTCTGTGTAAATGTGTCTAAGTATTTAGTGCATGTAAATTATGTATTGTTTACATTTTTGTGTGTGTTGGCAGAGGGCAGGTTTAAGAGTAGAGACAGTGCTTGACGAGTAACACTGGCTGCAGGTGCCTTACTGAGCTGCACACATCCTAGATTTTTGGGACCATTCCCCATGCTCGTATGGGTCAATAACGCCTAATGTCTGGATTTAGTCTAGATAATGTTCCTTTGTCTAATTGTTCAGTTTTTCTCAGTAAGGAACACGTGTTTCTCTCCCTTCATTTATTTATTTTTTCTTCAATCTAAAGCAGCTGCCATTTTACTCAGCATTTCTCCACATATGGCTGCTGTGTCCCACAATGCACCCCAGGATGGTTTCCCTAGCTGAGCAGCATTGATTGTTTACTACTGAGCCCAGCAAAACGGTAGAAATCTGTGTGCACGTATTCATAAAACTGTTCTTTCTGTTTGCAATCCATGCATTCACAGATTATTGTGTTGAAATGACGACTGATGCTGTAACCATGGTAGTGGAGAGTGTGATGCTGCTCTCCAATGGCTCTATAACATGTAACATTTCAAGACTCGGGTGTAAAAGCGCCTTAAGGTGGCGATTTTTTTTTCCTGGAGCACCAGAAGGATTTTCTCCCACTGAAGCAAGTGCTTCCAAACCTGGGAAATCCCACTTCCCAGGGAGAAATGGATCCAGTGTACGGAGCTGGTGTCATGCAGTCCAGAATAAAGTTATGAAAATTGATTATCATCAGTTCCCCATAATTCTGCAGAAACCAGCAGCCACTTGCAGTCCACGTGGCCCAGAAGGAAGGTTTGAGGTTAGTTTAGGCTGCAGCAAGACAACTGGAATCTGTTCGGCATGTTTCAGTTAAGATTGCACAACTCTGTAAAATGATGTGTGGCGTGTTTGAAGGCTCTGCTGCCACTGTAGAGGAAAACAAAACCACCCATCTACTCTGGGTTGTGTTAGAAGGGAAGACATGGTCAGTGTGTGTTTCCTCAGACGTGCAACCAAATATCTCTCAAGTGCCACTAATTATTTTTCTGGTTGCACCAGTGCGTCTAAGATTTCTCAGGTCTAGGTGTTGGGCTTTTATCTGTCCGTCTACTCTGTGTTCATTCCCTCCTTAAAGAGTTACACCGTAATAAAAAGCTGATGAAAGTGAGAGAAGGGAGGGGGGGGGGTTCTAACTGCATCTGATCAGCAGGTGTACAGTGTGTTGTGTTGGTTTCGGCACATCACCGCCGCACGCTGGGCCTGCAGTTGAAGAACAACACTGCAGAACTTGACAATAAAACTGGGAAAAATAGTAAAACATGGAATATGATAGAGTTGGTGATCTGTTATCGCCACCAGTTAAAGTAAGCATTCACGTTGGCACTGTTTGGTCAGCTTCCATGGGTGCGTTTGGAGCAGTGTGAACGCTCATTCACACTCTCGGACCAAAGAAGCAAACTGGTCTGGGGGTCTCCCGGTTGGGTTTTCCATCAGCGTGAAAGCAAACGGAGCATCCAGTGAAGCAGAGACAGGAAGTGACCTAGATCAACATTGTGGATATCTGGCTGCCTCTTCTGCTGCTCATACTGCTGCTGCTCATACTGGTAAAGGAGGTCCCCGGTGTTCTGGTGAACACCAGGGGATGAAACAAAATTTCATCCTACAAACAAGATTTAGAATGGTCTTAAGTACAAAGAAGTACAGATTTATCGACCACGCGCAGGCCAATCGTACGCACGGTGGTAGAAATCAGCTGTTGATAAATCCCACATGTTCTAAGTCGCCTGCTGTTGCCCGAGCATGGTCATTTGCATCCAGAAACACCCTCATTTAACCAGATATAGAGAAAACACCCCCTTCAGAAGTCGCACAGAAATCGATGAGAAATGAACGTTGCAGAGAACAATGAGAGCAGTAACTGATTCAGGATCAAGGGAAGATCTTTGTCAATTTTTGTAAAAAACGAAAGAAATTGTTTTATCGCCCCATTTAACGATTGAAATGAAATTAAGAAAATATAAATCTTATAAAACGTGCAACACAGACGAGACGTCTGCTGCTGGAGGACAGTCAGAACCAGCCTCCTTAATGTGTTTTTATCATGAAGATCGGTTGGTTTTACATGTTTATAGAGATAGAGGAAACTTGATTTGAAATAACTTACACACATATTCCCACCATCATTCCCAGCATCATAGCAGCACTGCTTTCATCCGTTAGTTCCAGAGAGATAAACGTGTTTCATCCAGCATAGATGATGTAATGCAGCTCTGCGATGGACAGAGAACCTGCCTCATGTAGGGGACTAAAACCACTTCATTGGAATAATGATTAATATAACTTAGTGACACAGATCATGCACGGTAGAACTCTGACAGGATCTCTTGCTGCATCTGATCAGAAATTATCTCGGAGATCACATCAGCTGATCGTCTGATGACGGCACAGCGGAGCACAGAGTTTGAAATATTATTTGTTAACGTCAGATCAATAATGCTCGGCTCTCACCGTCTATCACACGTTTCGTTTGGTAACATTTAAAACCTTTTAATCGCCATGTCTGTTTATTTTTTCTGAAAGTTACTAATTGAATAATTATTATTTTGAGGAAATGGAAATAAAGAATGACTGAAGGATGCTGAGATCGCTGCAACACCTGCAGAAATCATGCAGTTTCCCTGTTCTACCGCTATGTTTTGTGCATACACATGGAAAACTTTGTGCTCAGATTTACACATTTTTCTACGCACAAGTACAAGTTGATAAATCCCAGACTTTGCGTGGAAATGCTTGTTATAAACGAGGTCCCAGGTCAGGTCTGAACACCAAAGTAAAACCAGACTGCAGAAACTTATTGTTGTTCCATTGTTTGCTAGTGGTCAACAAGACGTTTTCGGTCCTGGCCAATCAATGAGCCGGATTTTCTTCTCTCTTGGGTCAGTGGCCATTTTGGGGAATGTCGCCCTCAAAATGGCCCCTAAAGGCAGATTATGCACATGGAGGAAGCAGGAGTGCTTTTACCCAGTTCAGTAAAGTTGTAGCTTTAAGTGTATTTTTGTTAACATTCATGCTTCAAATAAAGAAACATTTTCCTGATCTGAGTGTTGATCAGGAGGAAATCCTTTATATGTATTAGATATTCTGCTGAGGGGGACTCACCAGTGCAACCAGTTCAGAAAATTAGTCTGGAGCCCTGATCCTCAATAAAGCTTAAAGGTCCCATATTATGCGCTTTATTCCCAATCTTAAACAATTCTCTGATGTATCATTTAAATCTTGGCACCCTGCTTTGGTCGAATCGGCTCTTA
>JBBBVU010000016.1:25597104-25607439 GCA_037177055.1 Atherinosoma microstoma
GGGGAGGATCCATCCCTCCATCAGACCCGTTGAGGTCTGGGTTCTGGGGAGGATCCATCCCTCCATCAGACCCGTTGTCACTGATTTTCAGTCCAGTTCTTGTGTCATGGGGCAAGCTCAGCCTTCTGTCCCTGTTTCCATGGAGACCATTTCTGATGAGGCTTTGGCCAACAGTAGGTGGATCAACTGAAGGTCCAGATGCATCTCTCAGGTCCTGGTTCAGGTCTTCGCTGGATTTGTTCCTCACTTTCAGATCTTGTTCATCAGCTGTAGATTTTTAGTCTTTTGTCCACATGTCCGGTTTCTGCACATCATGCTGAGATACGCCGAGTTTTCAGCTCTTTGGGAATCAGCTTGTTGCTGCTAAATCTTATTTTCTGACTGTTAAACTCTTATTTTGGTCATTTTTGTAGATGCGGCTAAAGAAATGATGCATCTGTGTGACAGGCCGCTAGTAACAAAGAGCCTAAAGATCCAGTTTAAAACCGGTTCTTTACGAAGTTCTGTGATTTGTGTTGCCACAACACTGGTTCATCCCTTTGAATTAGGAGCCTTTTACTTTAATATTTCATAGTTCACTGTTAAGTGGCTTAAGAGAGAAAGTACATTCCTGTGAAGATGGTCCGGTACCAGGACTGGACTGAAAATGAGGGAAGAAGTTGAAAATGTCCCAAAAAACTTTTTAAGACCTTCACAGAATTGTAGAACTATTAATCAAGACCACAAAAAAGACTTTTTGGCTCTCTGAAGGCAAAGTTAAAGAATTGTGGGCTCATTAGCTTTGTACAGTCCTGTATGCTGAACACTCGATGTTAGCATTGTTATCGTTTAGCATGCTAAGTCCAGCCTTACAGAGCAGCTGTCAAGCTTGGTGCTGTGCTCCCTTAATGTTAACACACAGTAAGTATCTTTATATTTTACTGTGGTGTACTTTATGTATTTTGATGTATTCTGTTTGTAATGATACATATCCTGTTTACACATTTCTCCTCAACAGACAACAAGTCTTTCTTTGTCTTGTCTATGTCGGAGAACGGAGCTCAGATCTATGAGCTGATGGCTCAGACGGTTTCCGACCAGAGGACGTGAGTTTGTTGTTGATTTAAACAAAACATCACAAAGCTTCAAGTCATCTGTTTCCACCTGTCTCACCCCACCTGTGTCACCTCTTTTCACCCAGGTGGCAATGCCTGATCACTCAGTGTGCAGACGCCATGAAGGCCAAACCTCACAGCAGTGACACGCCTCCAGCTCAGTCTGAGTGAGTCCACTAAAGCTGCCTCCGAGCTCTCCGGTGTTGTTGTTGTTCATTGTTTACAGCCTGAATGTGTTTCAGAGCTGAACGGGATGTCATTGAGATCATTAACTGTGAGCTGCCCAAACCAACCGCAGAGCCCAACGGGACATCGGGTGGAAGCATCCATTCTCCAGGTAGCAATGAAAGATGATTCAATTCACACTCACTGACCACAGACCTCAAAATTTTCACCAACATCGTCTTTTAATTCCAGATAAAGATGCTCTCTCATCTCCTGACGTTCCGTCTCCCATCAACCCCTTCGATGGGTTGAAATCGGAGGACGAGGAAGAGGAGCTGGCTGTTGCAGGCAGGCGAGTGGAAGATGAGGAGGAGGAGGTGGATGAAGCAGAACTAGAGGCCTTCCTGGACGGGCAGCTGGCAGACCGACTGCTGCAGGAAGGATCTCGTCGGGGCATTGCACTTAAAGATGAGGACCACGCCGTGTTTGACATCCCCTCATCTAAAGCTGAAGAGGCTCTTCGGACGTGTAAGCTCTCATGTTTCGTGCATCTCTCTGAGGTTGTTGAGTCATGGAAGTTGTTGTGTAACTGCGTGTGTTGTGTTGTGAACAACATCTTTCTTTATCTGTTCCAGTGGCGATGCTCAAACAGGCTCTTTTCACCCACATGATGAGCAGAGAGCCCGAGGAGGAGACACTGGAGAATAAGCAGAGCGGCTCTTTTCCTGGGAGCCCTGAGGGGCCATCTGCTGCTTGTGATGAGAGCCGGTCGTCTGAGATCTCAGGAAAAGACGACCCCCAGCTGCCTCCTGCTTCCACAGGGCTGCCAGAGACGGCTGAACGTAACGGCAAGGCAGCGCTGTGCTGAGGTTCTCACATTTTCAGCCAAGATTTTTATCACCAGCTCACCTGTTTTTCTTCTCCAATCAGGTGGGTTTGTAGTTCTGGATTTCGGAGGGGTCCCTGATGAGAGCAGCACTGACTACGATGTGGGGATCGACATGAGGAAACTGCTGTCCTCCTCCTCGCAGGCAGGGAGCAGCGGTCCCAACCTCAGCAGGCAGCTGATGACCCACCTGCGCCTCCTGCAGGCGGACCTGCAGTACCTGAAGGTACCGCTGAGGATGCACTCACAGCTTTCTCCTAACAACACACACATTTAGGAAGCAGCAGTGGGAAATCTTAGCTTGTGATGTTATATTTTAAAGAGAATGTCGCTCGCTCGGTCAGATGCTCGTAGAGCTCCACGAGATCAACGTGTGCTCTGTTTTCTGCACCAGCTTCAGTCATGTTTGTGCTCTTGCCATGACTGGTTTATTACTGCACATGTTTTTCAGGACAAGGGTTACATGTCAGGACTTCACAGCTCCAGCATGTGTCTGCATGGTTTCTAAAATTTACTGTTGAACTGTTAGTAACTGCACAGAAAATCACTTTAAACATGTACGTGTTACAAACCGTCATGTTTTACACACAGATGTTTTACCTACAGCCTCACACACGTCATCGCTTCTGTGCACGGATCAGCTAGTGTGTTTATGTGAGATAGATATATAGATAGATAGTTAGTTTGCATGTGTAAATGAAGACATTTTAATTAAGAAATGAAGCAAATAACACAGCTGATGTGCTTCCAGGAAGTGGAGATGAAGTACAACGAACTGCGGCAGACGCACAACAACGCAGCTACTGATTCAGAAGAAAACAACGGTGCGTTTCAGCTCCTCTGATTTTCATTCTCGTTGAATCCTATTTTTTAACTTTGCTCTCCATCTGCTGTGTTTCAGATGGGATCCAGTGATGACGACTTCCTGCTCTCTCAGTTTAATGAGACACGTTTTGCGTTACCGCACGACCACTTTCTTCTGGCGCGTCCTGCATCTGGGACTGCATCTCGTGTCACACGGTGACGGCGGGTTATTGACCTCCTGCTTCAGCCATGCATCAGGGGAAGATAATCAGGATTATTCCAACCAGAAGCTGCAGAGGGGGAAGATCATGGATCACCTGCGGACACTTTCTGCTATAATCAACTGCATAGATTATCTCAAACACTGGATATATGAAATTGAAAAGGGGAAGGGTTTTGATATCAAACAGATGTACAGAAATGAGGTTTGCATGAAGAAATAAACCTTGTGTAGATACTTTAAAACACAACAATATACGTGCAGGGTAGCAACCATCTGATGCTGAAGAGCTTTTGAAGCATTATTTACAAATATCACCAAAAGCTTTTTTCCATTTCCTGTTTGCAGGAGGACAAATTCCCCTTGAGTGTCTCCGCCTCAGTAACTAATATATTTTGTTGCTTTGATTCGTCCTGAGGGGAAAACATGTCGTACAAAAGGAACGAAAAGGCTTTTGTCTTTAGGGAAGTTACAATGAAGCTTCCTAAATCCGACTTGTGAGGAATTTTTAGTTTTTTCTGGTTGTCAAGACCTTCACGTAAATTTCTGTGTGTTTACATTTTTATGAAAAATGAGATTATTATAGAGTTATTAGCTTTGTGCTTTTCTCCACTGGAACCACTCCAGCTGTTTGAGTTTGGATGACTTTTTGCCATCTGTTTTTGTCTGGATTGTAGCCAGGTCACTCTTAACTATCTTTCAACCTTTTCCTGCTGGATGTTGCTCAGATCCAAGGATGCCCATCAAGGCAAATAAATCTTTCTTCCACCAAAACAGGGAAACAAAAGCTCACTTTGACACCGTGGTCAGATCAGGATCTTGTTTTTGTTTGGTTGAAATGGAAAGTACTCAGCAAGAATACCACCCCCCAAGTCATACAAGTCTGGTCTCATCAAAGTCAGGATCATGAGAGAAGAAGGAAACTTCTTTAGAGAAATCGTTGATCACTGAACGCCGTCAATATGCAGGAATCCAGATATCATAAAATTCCTCGTGTTTGGTCTCAAGAGCAGAAGAATATGAGATAAAAAAAGAAATGCAGAGTTATTTTTCTATAAGATTTTATTTTAGTTTATCTTTCTCCAAGGAATCTGGCATAAACACAGCACCTCTATACAGGTAGTTTTTGTGAAAATCCTGCAGGTTTGCTGTGTATTATAAATTATGCAGCGTTAAAGATCCACTCCTTAACTTTTTTTACCTTTAAACCTCAGCGTTCTGGAATAGTTTGATGGCACAGTGACATCTATTGTGTGCATTTCTAGAGTGTCCCGCAGCTGAGATACTGCATTAACTTTTTGTCAAGCTAGCTAGCTGTAGTGATGCGCCACACCACAAATTTTCTTTCTGATCCGATAACAAGTAAATTTCAAACCAGTATCAGCAATGTTGATACCGATACTTCATGTATTTGGAAAATCAATTTCAATGCAGCCGTCCTCCATAGTCAGACATTACACAGACGTTTTATTGTTTTCTTGGCGGTTGGCACTTGACTGCTCACACTGTTCGTCCATACACGACATGTAGGACCCTTGTGACTGGAACTGTAATAAGAACCCCGGAAGTGGGGACATCCATCATTTGTTAAAATGCGCACAAAGAAAAAATCGTCTGCCTTGGCTATTTGTACCATGTGTGGAGACCGTAACTTGCTGTGCTGCCATTGCCGTTCCTCTTCACTTCAACTAGTCTGAGAGTTTGAGGCCAGTCGGCATGCAGCCCTGCCTCTACTGTGTGAGACCCTCACGACCAGGATTTCAAACAAGTTTGATATTCTTGCGATCCACAATTTCTGATCGGGAGCTGGCCGTGAGGTGGTAATCGCTTCTCGTAACCTCGTGTAGACTACACGAGACACGACACACGATCAAGCCGAAAATCAGGCCGATCCGAAAACTAGTTGTACGAGTGGAAAATCGGCTCAAAATGGGTAAAAAAAATCACACGGTGAATGCTCACCATTAGCCGTCGATAGTGGGCGCGTTACTGAGAAAATAGCAAAAGTTCTGCACTGCATCTTTAACAACAGAAACAATAGAAAAACTTCTGCAGACTTTGGAGCATCCGCAAGTTAAACAATCATTTATTGTAAATGCAGCTGTAGCAGGATGTTTATGTGTGAAATAAGACCTTAAAATGAGCCTAACAGATCCTAGTGATGCTAATACTGATTTCTATTCAGCTTTAACTCCTTTGAAGGCACAATTCTGTCATTTAACAGAAAAGAAATCCTTAAATCTACATCTCTGAATTACAGGGTTTTTTATATTTCTACCTTTCAATCTTGTGGCTAAAAGAAGAAAAAGTTGTTCCTAAAGCACTTTGTAAACACATTATAAGGTAAACAGTTTATGTGGCGAAAAGTCACACTTCCATCAGATTAAATATCCCCAGTTGTGTTTGATTGTTCAGTATAAATGTAGTGCTGGTGTGCAGACAGCTTAAAGGTCCTGCAATTTAAACTTCCTGAAGTACGTGAATGTAGCATGCAGAAAAAATCTGAACTGAGATCACTGGAAAACAATCTCAGATACTCCACATTCCACCTGTTTTCATTTATTTCAAGATAAAAGCAGCACAGATTGGAGATTAACATTATTCTAAATGTGGTAAGAAACAAATATATCACAAACACTGAAAGGGTGCAGTTTGGATGATAAACACAAGTTACTGAAGCCCCTGTCCACTCTGCAGGCAGGACAACAACTCATTGATTTTGCAGCTCAGAGCACTTTCCATCATCCAGCTGCAACGTCTGCGCTGAATCATTTATCCTGTCAAAGTTTCTCTGCACCAGATGTGTCCACTTTTCTTCTTCTATGGTTGGACTGAGGAGACTCCCAGCCGAAAGACTGCACCGAGCACACTGTGGCTTTGATTGTCATGAATTATGAGAAAATCCTGAAAGGACTGAAAATGGACTGTGTTTCATTTCAAGGCATAATGCATGGTGAATATTTGTGGTTGTACTCGCTGTTTCTTTTTACACCGTGCATTGTGTAATGTTCCAACACAAACTACTTAAACTGCTGCATTAATCGGTTTTATAAATGTTGTATTTTTATTGCATCATTATTAACCCTGTTAATATGTTTGCTGACACAAGAAGAAAAAGAAAATTAAAAAAAAGTTGAGAAAAGTGTTGTTTTATTTCAAATGATGTGTGCCAAGTTAGATTTACGGTGTCTATAATTGGCATTTAATAAACAACCAAAAATAACAGCTTCATAGTCTGAGTGGACTACCAAACAAAAAGAAAAAGGAACAACAAAGTTTATACTTGTCCACATGAAAGTTTGAAAACATTTTTTATTTAGTACAGTTTAATCTAATTTTTTGTTACTATGTTTTTTCACTTAATGTTTTATTTGGTATTTAATTGAATTTTTCCGTTATTTCATTTCACATTAATCTATTAAATTATATGATTACATTTTACTTGATTTATTTGACTTTATTCATCTTGTTTAATTTTATTTCCTATTTATGTTTTTGTTTCATTTTTCATTTAATTTCAAATCAAATTTAATTTTGCAGTATTTTACTTTAGTTTTATTTATATTTCATTCTATATTTTTATTTAATTCTGTCTTTATTTTATTATATCTGACTTCATTCTATTTTACAGTATTTAGTTTTTATTTATTTTATTTGTTTACTTTATTTGATTCTATTTTGTATCATTCTATTTATTTATTTTATTGTACATTTCATTTTATCTTATTTAATCTTAATCTTATTTAATTTGTATTATTCTACTTTATTTTACTTAAGTTTTTATTCAGTTGATCTTATTTCAATGTATTTTTTATTCTGTAATTTTATTTCATTTAATTTGATTTAGCCTTTATTTTATTTTGTCTTACTTTATTTTATTTCACTTAATTTTTTGTTTTTCTTTATTTTATATCAATATTTTATTTGTTTTTATTTTTTACTAAAATGATCTTAGTTCAGTAATAAGATAGTAATTGGTCATTTTTTCAGTTTTGGCTGAAAAAAATCTGTATTTTGAGATGAAAAATTTATTGAACAGTGGAGTTATTCTAAAAATCACCACCAGCACACTTATCAAAAGGAGTGGAAACATTTCTTGATCTACCTTAAATGAACCCTGAAACTGTTTGGAGACAGTCCCTGGTGTCTGTCAGTGGAATTGCACTTTAACACATTTCCCATGTAGCTTTTTTTCTCAAGGTCCATATACACTACCGTTCAAAAGTGAATCCAATGGGAAAATGATCCCAATCTTTTGAGTAGTACTGTATACTTAAAACAATAGAGGAAACACTTACCCAAATCTTAGATCTTGATGAATGATTTATTCCAGTTGAAAATCTTTATTCATTACATAATGGAATGTGTTGAGAACAAAACAACATGAGAATGATCAATGGAAATCAAAATCATTAACCCATGGAGGTCTGAATTCAGAATCATATTCAAAATAAAAGTTGAAAGATCAGATCACGGGCTTACGACGGAGCATTAGGGCCACATTAAGAAAAGATATCTTTTCACAGACTGAGAATACGAGAATAAAGTTGTAATATCATGAGAATAAAGTCATAATTTTAAGAGAATAAAAACGTAATATTTTAACCAGTCGTTTTAGAAAAGGAAAGTTGAGGAAATCGCTGCTTTTGTGGAAGGGGAAATGGCCTGAACTGGTCCACTACACAGTTATCGATGGACCCATCAGCTGATCAGCCGGATTGTTTCTTGAGAAACCACAAAACCGCTGAATAGCACGCTGATGTGTCCATTGATAACCCTGCATTCTGGTTCCGGCTATTTCCCTCTCCACAACAGCAGCGATTTTCTCCAAGTCTGTTTGTTTTTTTCAGCGGAATAGATTCATTTTCTTGTTAATTCTTTCAAACTCCTGATACTAATGATAATGTTGTGTTGATGTGCCAAAATATTAAGTATCTCCTGGTTTGTGAAAGCATAGGTGACAACTTTCAACTTCTACAACAGGTTAAAATATTACAAATTTATTCTCATAAAACTACGAATTTATTCTCGTAATATTACAACTTTATTTTTTAAATATTCTTTTTTTCTCATAATTTCCAACTTTTTTCTCATAAAGATATGACTTTATTGTTGGAATAATACGACTTTATTCTCGAAGTCTGTGAAAAAATATTTTTCTTAAAGTTGCCCTAATCAGTCAACCCCGGGACAGTCTGTGACTGGTCCATAGCATCAATGCCTTCATCATGCAGGAACTGCTGACTCACTCCAGCCACATGAGACCGAGCATTGTCCTGTATCAGAAGGAACCCAGGTCCCACTGCGGCAGTATATGGTCTAACAATGGGTCTGAGGATATCATCCCAGTATGGGTACCTCTGGCTGGCACATGGAGGTCTGTATAGCCTTCCACGGATTTCCCTCCCCAGACCATCACTGACCCACTGTCAAACTGGTCATGCTGGGGAATGTTGTGGTCAGCAGAACGTTCTCCAGACTCTCTCAAGCCTCAATGTGCTCAATGAGAATTTGTTCTCATTTGTGAAGAGCACAAGGCACCAATGGCCAGTCTGCCAATCCTAGTGTTATCTGGTAAATGTCAATCAGGCTCCAGTGTTGAGCTGTGAACTCAGGCCCCACTTGTTGACGTAGGGTCCTCAAACCACCCTCATAGAGTCTATTTCTGACATTTTGAGCAGTGACATGCACAATAGTGGCTGCTGGAGGTCATTTTGTAGGGCTCTGGCACTGTTCCTCCTGCACAGTTGATTGGCAAGACTCTAAAAATGGGTCTAAATCAGTAATAGCTTGGCTAAAAAAACTGTCCCATGTGGGATTGTGCATGGGTTTTGGTTGTTCCTCATGGGCAAGAGATCGGATAATATGGCCATTTTGACCCCATGTTCTTGCAGTGCTTACACAGGCAGAGCATATGGACACAGTATAAAACCTATGAAAGGTCCCATATGAAGCCCGTTTTTCAGCCCGTTGATTACACACATAGCCCACACATACATGTTGGCAGGGACTCCTAGGGACTCCTTTGGTTCTTGTGCCTATAGGCTACTGCCCAATATGCAGTAAACCTGGTGACCAAGATGACAATGACAATCCAACAAAGTATAAAATATTATTTATTTTTAGATAACGTCAGGGAACCATGGCTTTGGTACATGCAAGATAAAATGATGATAACTATACAGTTTCCCCTTGGTAATGATAATGATGGAGTATGTATGGATTCAACAGCTCATGAAACCCAAAGACCTTCTTTTTTTTTTACTCAAACAAAAAAGAAAAAAGAAAAACCCTTAGTGAATAGTTCTGGGTTATTGAGATAAGTTAGGGTGTTGCATTATAAAGCTGAAAGCTGCTAGAAAAGATGTCCCTCCCACATATAGGCTACAGAATATGAACAAACCATATTAAATGTAAACAGCATTGTTCCACTCTGTGTATTCAAATTTATTGTGTCTAAATGTTACCATCCAAATTGAAAAGGTCAAACATCTACATCAAAGTGGTGTATGTGTAATCTCGTATATTAGTCTCCTTGTAGAGTTAAGCCACAGCACAGACAAATAAGTTAGCTTTAGCTGAACTTTAAGCCTTGTTTTAGGAAAATCTGAATATTGACAAAGCACACATGGTAGACTGGAGTAAACAAAAAGGGAAAGGAGTTAGACATAGTAATTCAAATCCAAAGTATTTGACATATCCCACCATGTTATACATTAGCACTACCATCTTGAGTAAGTAGGTATGCAGTGTGCAATAAATAACTGCATGTAGCGTTGCTCTACTGCACACTTTTCAAAAGGGAGGAAGCACTAATCAGTGTTCAACCAGGAGTATACCAGTGTGAATGCTGACTAGCCAACAACATGTAACTGTAGATGCTATCAAGCTAACTAGTCAACAACATCTTGGTGTTGATGCTAGCAAGCTAACTAGTGAACAACATGTCAGTGGCCCTGTCCCAATACCCACACAACATCCTATGGTCTTCTAGGAAGTGTGCACTTGGTATAAGTGCATGTAAGGGTTCGAGTGCGCAGATTCCAAGCATGGGAACACAGCAGAATTGGGACAGTGATGGTTACGCCATCAACTTGCGCCATTACATAATTTCTGCGACATCCACGATGACGCACCGATGGTTGTGTTTGTTATTCTGCTGCTTA
>JBBBVU010000016.1:25620783-25630943 GCA_037177055.1 Atherinosoma microstoma
ATTCTCATCATGGATGTGCAGCAACTGTGTGATGCTATCATGTCAATATGGAGCAGAACCTCTGAGGAAAGTTTCCACCACCTTGTTGAATCTATCACACCAAGAATTAAAAAGGGGGTCTGACCCAGTACTAGAAGGTGGAAATGATAAAGTGGCCAGTGTTTGTAGGCAGCTGCATTTTGAAAATACTTTATCTATATAAGCATTACATACTGAAATACTTATCTACATGAACAGGTAAGCATCTAATTTGTATTTTCTAATTAACATAAAATAGTTACTTTTTCCATTCTAATATTGAATATATTTCAAATTGACATTTTACTCCCGACTATGTTAAAATACCATCTTCATTTCTTCATTCCCCCTCTCTCCTCCTACAGGATGGCTTTTCCATGTAGGCGACTGTGCTCTCCACATGTGATCTCCGGCCTTCAGGTGTGTGCTTATGCCACACTCGGTAAAGCGTCCAAACCTCAGGAGAAGAGCAGCAACGGTCCAGTTTTTCAGTATGTCGGCAAGCACAAAAAGCCGAACCACAAAGTATTTGTGTGGGGGTTCAGCTTCACCGGAGCGCTTGGGATCCCCAGCTTTGTGGTGCCAGACAGCGGCAGGAAAAAGCCCCGCAAGTATCAGTATACTCCCTACCACCTGGAGACCGCAGAGCAGGTACACTCTGCTGTCTTTACTGTCACTTTAATCACCTAGACTGTGGTTTCAGTCCTGTTTGAAGCATCACTGGGACAGTTTGCTTTCCTCAATGATGTTGAAATTATGGACCAAATGAAAAAGAAAGAAACGATAATGAAAGTATTAAAATGCTGCGACAGAAGTTCAGGATGTCATATAGTCACATTATGCTGTTTACTGAACCAACACCATTTACCTCTGCAGTCTGAAACTCTGAGGTTAATTACAGCTCTGCAGGGGGAGTATTTTACTACCCAGCCTCTTCCTCCTGCCTCAGCAGTCAGTCACATCTGAGCCAACTTCACCTGCAGGACTTAGCTGTTCAGAATAATTATAAAACATGTGATGCACATTCTGGTTGAATTCACTGTCTGCTGCTGTTGTGTTGCAGATCTCTTCTGCTGCTTGTGGTTACGGCTTCACCCTCATGGCATCCCCCACTAAAGATGTGACCAAGGTTTGGGGCATGGGTCTGAACAAGGACTCTCAGCTGGGCTTCCAGCGCACACAGCACAGCCGCCGTAAGACCCACACAGGACATTTCACACATACAGCTTTAACTGTGCTGATAAATGTTGGTGTGAAGGAGACGTCAGGTCTAGCCATGATATTCTGCAGGATCACAGCAACATCTTGTGGTGAGAGGATCAGATTTGAGTGAGTCAGATTTGGTGGATGAAGGTCGGCTCCTCTGCAGTTTAATATTCTGTTGATGTTTTATGATTGGAGGCTACGAGTCAGGAGCAGAAGCTCATACTGTGACTGGTTATGTGAATAAAACCCAACCATTGGACAAACCTGCCAACCATGAAAGCTCCTAAAGGGACAGAGTGGCTGGAAAACAAAGGGAGGTGGGAAAACTAGACCAACACAAAAACCCAAAAGCATGCTCTTGACTTCATTTATAAATGGCAACTTTTAAGTATCCATCACCCCACCTAGTTTGTTGACTAGGAAAGCCACGGCTGCAGCTTCATCTCTTCAACCGGCTGCAGGTCTGTCTCTGCAACCGGTAGTGTTGTTTTTGTCAACGATGACGAAGGCCAAATTATTTCGTTGACGACCCTTTTTTTCGTGATGATAACGAGACGCTGACAAGCTAAACGTTTCTCTTTTACAAAAATCCTTGGCCAGATCCACAAACGTGTTCGTAGATCTCGAAATCATTAATATATACCCAGAATTCTAATCTCTCCTAAATTGAAATGACGTCCCAGTTGGCCCGATGATGCAGGTAAACACCCACAAAATGCCCATAAAAGGTCATGACTGACGGGCGTGTGTAGAAAGACAAACGGAGGTGAGCTGGACAAGGAAAAAACGAGCAGAATTCCAAAAGAATGAACGAGGAGACAAGAATAATAATTATGTGCACTGAAGCCTGTTTGTCCTCATATTTAGAGCAATAACTGGGTTATAAATGATCTGTTCATAGGATTTGTTCTTTGCTAAGAACAAGATGTCAGAAAACGTTCACAAATGAATCGATTCTTTCGAACGGCTCTTTTAAAACGAGATGCAGTTGCAACCCATATATATTTATATGCAAATTCTCCACGCTGGCTTCATGTGACACGTGTGTGCCATCATGGGAGTCTTCTGTCCAACACGCTTCAGTCATATGAACGAGTTTTATCCAAAATTGTAACTATAATCTGTACTGATGTCTCAGGTTTATTCTATTTTATTTATATTTCTCCCATATTTCTGTTGTATAGTAGATTTTATATAGTTATTTATTATTTTTATTATTATTATTCATTTATTCTCATATGTTGTGAGTTTTTTGCATGACTAAAATGTTTTTGTGTGGAAAGGTTTGGATTAAGTTGTTGGATATGGAAGTTAATTGCAGCCTGTTTAGTTTTTGTTGTGCCACAAAGTTTTTGGGTGAGAAAAAATCCCAAAAAAAGTGATTTCACTGTCAAAGCATGGAGATATGGAGCCACCTGATGGAATGGTTACTATAGAAACACAAGCTAAATGAAATTATGACCAATATTTCAGAATAATCCCCCCCAACAGAGTTTCTTACCTTGTATTCGTTGCCAGTGATTATTTCCTTGATAAAAATGAGTCACTCCTGATTAAATTCTAAAAAACTAATTAAAGACATGAGAATGACTGGCTCTTTTAAAAGAGCAGCTCCTTAAGATCCGGCTCCCATCAAAGACCCGTAACTCGCATCTCTGCAAGATACCAAGATTTCCATGAATGTGACAATCTCTGTAAAAGGTTGGTAAGTAGAACGGTTGCAGAATGAGACCCGCTGAGTTTTTTCCGAGCCTTGTCCAGACCTGTGCTCTTCAGGCAGTTCCTGACTATTCATTTCATTCTGTTTGTGTCGTCACCACGTGCTGCTGAGTGTACACTGATGAGCAAACAAATTCATTTAAGGTTACAACATAACAAACTTATACTTTATTATTCTACCTGTAACCTTGGATGTTTAACTCTTACCTGCTTAACAACTTGTATATAAAATGAACCCTGCCTCACATGCAGACATTTCCCGCTGTGTTGTTCGTGCAGATCAGAGCTACGACTATGTCTTGGAGCCGTCGCCGGTGGCGCTGCCTCTCACCGAGCCTCTGCAGACCAGGGTGCTTCAGGTGGCGTGCGGCCGGGCTCACTCCCTGATCCTCACCGACCAAGAGGGAGGTAAGAGAAGCACAGTTAGAACTTACTGTTACTGAATGATGATCAAGCAGATGTTCTATCTCAGGAGATGATCCTGCTGCTACTAGTCTGAAAGCCAGACTGGGAACCTGTATGTTGTGATTAAGGGCTGACTTTCAGCTCTAATGTCCTGATTCATTTACAGATGTTTATATAACACCAATATTTCTTGAATATTAAAGACTTTTTCAGATTAAACTTTGAGCCTGTTTACATAAGCATAAAAATCCGATATGTGGGAGTAATCCGATTACTGTAATATCTGATATGCACTTCTACAATGCCGGTCAGTGTTTCCTCTGGTTCACAGCCAGAAATGCTGAGATAAAACCACTCAGGACAGAAAAAAGTTCAACTTTTTTAATGATGGAAACCATTTGTTTCAGTGGAGTCGCTAAAAAAAAAGTTCTAGTTTGAAAATCTGGGCAGACGCATTTTTTTACCTTTCAAAAGAGGACATGTCCGGGTAAAAGAGGACGTTTGGTGTCACGAGAAAAACAAAGATTTCAACTCTTACTTTGATGTTAAATACCGTTAAAAATGGTCATGTGACTCCAGCTTTACTCACGTTATGATACCAAAATGATTTTACATCAGGATCAACGTACCATAAAAAGTGGAAATTTCAATGTCAATGTTTATATTGAAGAATCTTGTTAAAACTAATAAAGTTGATAAAAACAATAAACAACCTAAACATCTTGTTTACCTTATTGTTTTCTGAGACGAAGCATTAAGTACTGAAGTGTATTTAATTCATACAGATAAAAATGTATGTGATGCTTCTTCCTCTCATCTTTTTGTCTCCTAGTTTTCAGTATGGGCAACAACTCGTACGGCCAGTGTGGACGGAGGATAGTTGAAGACGAGGTCTACAGGTGAGACTGTTCACTGAGAAAGCAGAAGATTCAGGAAAAATGTTTTTAGTCTCAGTTGCTGTCGTTGTTGTACAACCCTGTTCAGGGGAATAACTGTGTTTATATATGATATCTGTTTAATAATGTTCAGATATAATTGCTGAGACGAAAATCTATAAAAGAAATCTATAAATGATTATTTTATATACTACATATAGACGTGTTTATAAAAGAAAAATCCAAAATCGTTGCTGAAATGACCAAAGTGATAATAAATAAAAATGTTCTGAACGTTGTTGCATGTGATTTGTTGTTCAACAGATTTATTTTAAAAACAAATTAATAAAACAGGCCTGGACAAAAGTAATGGCATCCCTGGAAAAGATTGAAAATTTAAGGAGTCCACGTTTAAGGTTTAAGTCCACGGGACCGTAGCTAACCTCCCTGGATGTGGCTGCAAGAGGAACATTTTTAACGAATCGAAGAGACGGATAATAGGAATGGCAGCCAGAGAGTCCAGAACAACTTCGGAAGAAATTAAAGCTGAACTCCAAGGTCAGATCGCACCATCTGTCGCTGTTTGAGCCAAAGTGGAGCTCATGGGAGACGACCAGGAGGACGCCACTGCTGAAAGGAAATCATGAAAAAGCCAGACTGGAATTTTCCACCGTGAATACTGACGAGCTTCTGGGACGATGTCCTTTGGATGAGCCCGGCTCTAAATCCTGTCGATCATCTGTGGAAGCTGAAACATGGCGTCTGGAGTGGGCCAGAATACCTGCTGACTGGGGCAGAAATCCTTTGATTGGCTCAAAGGTTGTACAACAAAATATGAAGTTAAGGGTGCCGATATTTTTGTCCAGGCTTGTTTCATTAGTTGTTTTTTTGTTTTTTTTAACTAATCTGTTGAACAACAATTCAAAAGCAGTGTCTGATTTTCATTGGTTCATTTTTATTTATTTTCTCAGTTTCAGATTATTTCAACGACCATTGTGGCTTTTTTCATTAGTAATTTGCTGATAATTTGTCCATGTCTGTCATTCTGATATCAAGCTGATTGTTTGTAATTTGACTTTTAGGTCTGCTGTCTTAAAAAAAACAGTCTAAACTTGCATTTATCACATCCTGCTTTCAAAAAAGTGCCGTCTGCCTTGGATTTACAATCTGTTCTTCACACCTGAGATATGATGGATGCAACCTAAGAGGGAGGTCAAAGGAAGGCCGGGAGACAGCGCTGTGACCTCTCGGAGATGCTGCTGTCCTTCACTAATGGAGACGTTGTTTGTCTTTCTCTTGTTCCATCAGTGGCAGCCACATCATTCACAAGATAGAAGGCTTCAGCAGCAGGGTCACCCAGGTGAGTCCGGACCGTCCAGATGCTTTCTGCTTCTATGTTTCTCTTCCCTTCTCCTATCAGACCTTCAGGTACACCGCAGCAGCTTCGGTTCATTCAGTCTTTATTAACAAAGTTATTCGGTTGAATCTCACATGATGGATTATTTAGACTCTGGACTTGATGCATCTTATTTCTCTTTTTGTTCCCAGGTGGCGTGTGGGCAGGACCATAGCTTGTTCCTCACTGAGACGGGGAAAGTGTTTGCCTGTGGATGGGGAGCAGATGGACAGACGGGTCAGTGCGCCTCACATCCCTTTGAGCTTGAAAGCCAAAGAAAAATGAGGGTTTTTTTTTACCACGATAATCATTTCTGATGCAGTGATGACACCAACAAGGACACTGTGCTGAAAATCACTCTGTTTATGCAACACAATCTGTATCACATGATCATTTTTATTCTATCAGGAAGACGATGTTTAAAAGAATACCCCCCCCCCTATAAACAACCCCAAATTCCCTAACAAATATGAATTAATAAATATGTACAATAATTAAAATGTTTGATAAAAATCTGTTAAAATAGATTAAATACCTCCAAATAATTCCTAATTAAACTTACAAAAATAAATGAATAAAATAAAATTTAAAATGTGATACAAATAGAATAAAATAAAATGTGATAAAACTTTAAATTGAAAAAAATCTCTAATTAATTGTAATAAATCAAATAAAAATCATTTGATCTATATTTTATATTTGAACTTTAACATTAGATTTTCCTTATTAAATGATAAAGATATATTTATTTTTTCTGATTTATTTTCTAAAACAAGGAATAAATTTAATCTAAAGATTTATTTGAATTAATTAAATGTCTTTATTAGATTATAAATGTATTAAATGACGGGCATAATTTAATACACAACTAAACACACAGCCACAGAATATACATATAAATGCATATAAATGAGGAGAATAGATGGCGGCTGTTGGAGGCTTGGACGTGTAAACAGATGAATTATTGTTTGATTGAAAATATAAAATAACACATTTATTGCACGCCTCCCTGATGAGGATCGGTTGTGTTCATGTACCATTATAAACCATTTTAGACCTTCATGGTTGGTCAGAACTTCTTCCAGTTCTTCCTACTGTAAAGTTATGCTCATTTATCTATCTCTGAGGTTTTTGTTGAAGCGCTGAGTCGTCAGACTGTTGATGAAATCTGTGACGGCGTCAGTCAGCAGACAGATCAATCTCAGGACCTGAGAATCAAAACATAGATTAGCATCAAATCTAACTCTTACATCTCCAACAGCAGCCTGGATTACCAGCATTAGTGGTGGGCGGTAGAAACGTTGTACATTTGGCCAACGGTAAAGATGTTGGCTCTACCGGCCTACCGCGATAGCTGCGCCTATTGAATCAAAAGCATGGAGCGGGTGGGGGAGGATGAGGTGCTTGTTAAGGAGACAGGTGCATCGTTGATCATATGGATCTGACAGGGAAACGATTGAAATCGAGTCCCACAGAACGTGGAAGCTCTGTGGAAGCACCGCACCGCGGCTTCACAGCTGATTGCGTAACTCAAGTCAATGGTGGTTCCACCAGGCGCACCCTGCAGCGCTTCTGAAGACGCTCTGCTTCTCTAAAATACACGTCTGTTCTATTTTTGCCGCTTCTCGCTTTGAATTGGGAAATTAGGAAATTATGTTTACCATGAAATAGCCGATTATCTTGTAATCATCAGCGTTTTCTGATCTGATTTCACACATCAGCTGATCCACCCGTGGAGTGGAGGGAAAGAAAGTCAGACGGCTTCATGTGCCGGTGCTGCTGCAGCTAAATTGTGACTGATGTGCTTTGGCTGGAACTTCTAAATTGTCATTTTAACCTCATAATATACAGTGTCAGGATCTACATGGTGTAGATTATCATGACGGTATTCAGTGTTTCCCTCATAAACTCCGCGAGACGTTCCTCTAAACCCTTTTGATCTGATCCGGGAATCTAAAAATAGAACTGCACAAAATCCCGTGGGTCAGAAAGACCTGTCTCAGAAATATGTAGACATTTCTAATCTTTACATAAACTTGTTCAAATGAAAATTTGTGTATTTTTAGGAGAAGTCAGGGATCAGGGAGGCTTCATGGTTTGTTTTTAGTTATTGATTATGCAAATTTAGAAACTGTCTCAAAGACCGTCTTGGCCAACATTTAATGTTCACAAAATACCACAAAGATAAATTCATCACTACAGATTTAACTGAAGGTAAAACCAAAAAAGCACAAGATCCGTTAAAAATTACTCGAAAGGTTTAGAGTTTTTAAATAAGTTTTATAATGTTCTGAAAAGGACATTTTTAAAGTGTTTATTCTGTTGTGATGTGTGAGTATGTTCAGAAACAGTCATGTTGACATTTCAGTACGGAAGAAAAAATATATCACAATATATATCGTTACCGCGCATGTTTCAAAATTATACTGCAATATAGATTTGAGGCCATGTCGTCCAGCACTAACCAGCATTATAAATACTAGTATTTACAGACTTAATCGTTCTCAAATCCCTCATAAGTTCTGAAACACTGAAGGTTCAGAGGTTTTGTTTGCACATTCTGAGAAGATCTTGAGTTTTAGATCTGATTTGATGATGGGAAATGCGGGGGTAGCTCTCCTTCTGGCCAGTAAGCTGATTTTTTAGAAATATAGCTCCTGTAATGACACTTAAATCAAGTTGCTTTAAAGTGGAATGAGCTGAGAGTATGTCTCTGTAGTCAAGCAGTCAGCGTTGATTGGAAAGCCCTTTTCCTGCCTTCAAGAGGAAAACGGTCTAAATAAATCCACCTTCATTTTCACATTGCTCCACCTCAACTTTAAGTGCCGTCACCTGCACTGATGACAGGAGGATGTTCTGTGGGATACGCTACAAAACAGATTTTTTTTGTTATTCTTGAGGATGCAGCTAGGAGTAGAAATACGTTTTTTTACTCACTTTCCTTCAGACTTTGTTTGTTTCATGGTGTCATCTTCAGGTCTGGGGCACCACAACATCAGCTCCAGCCCGGTGGAAGTGGGAGGTGATCTGGCTGGCGTGGAGGTGCAGCAGGTCAGCTCATATGGAGACTGCAGCCTGGCTGTTTCCAGGGATGGACAGCTGTACGGCTGGGGGAACTCTGAGTACCGGCAGCTGGCCTCCGTTACTGAATCCACGCAGGTGAGGAAAACTAAAACTGGTTTTGTTGACTGAAGAGCCTCTGAGTTCATTTTCCAGCCGTCACTCATTGGTTCAGGCTGACAGAAAAGATCCTAACAGCTACTCTAGAGATACGAGTCAAATCTAAACGGTTTATTGGGTTTGGGTTGATTTTTGTTACTATTTAACCTTCCTTGCACAAACTGATCAGAAGATGATTGTTAGCCCTCGATGAGAGCTGTCTGTTATCATTCATGAGATTTAATCCTCTCCATCAGGCTGTAAAACTGTTCAAATAACAAGATACTTCCAGTTTCAGCTACATATTATTTAACTTTTATGAAAAAAAAGAGTGCAAGGAATGAAAATGATGAAATGATCAGTCTGTATGAAATATAACGAAGGAAAAAGTGAAGTGAGTGAGTTCTTGCCAGACTGACTGAACTTTTTTACTCTGGGGCCCATTCCAGAATGAACACTGTATTGGTTTAATTTGTATTCAATAACTAAACCAAGTCCACCTGCAGCTAAAACCCTGTAAACGATGACATGATAAAAATATCTAAGACAAATGACACCAAACAATGACATCATAAAGACATTTATATGTAACATGTATGTGAAACTGCACATACAAGACGCCCAACAGGCTGATAATTCATGGAATGAAATCAGGCTTACATGTAATGTAAAAACATTCCATGTAATAAATGGACGAGGAGCACTGTTCCAAGATGGCCCCCTAATCGGCAGGTCTCTCTAGCGTCCAGCAGCGTTGGATGTGGCGTCTACGTATGCATGTCTACGCTCCCGCAGCCCTCTAGGTGGCGCCCGAGACCCAAGCGTGGGCTCATGGTGAGGAACCTCGGGTTTATAGTTTCTGAGAAGAACGTCATGCTGTGTTCAGCGTCTTTCATGTGACGTTGACTCCGAGCTAAATCCCTGGACGTATCAGAGGGAAGCAAGATGGTCACCGTTTTGTTAGATAATTATAAAAATCCTCCCTACCCTGAACCTCCACATCTGTTTATGCTATATTTGTTATTGGTTACAATGGCTCTACAATTGTCTTTGTTTTTAAATACTGTACATTATTTCTTTTATGTCTTGTATGGTGTCGGACCCCAGGAAGAAGAGCTGCAGTGATACTGCAGCTAATTGGGATCTAAATTAATAAACAATAAAATCTAGTTGAGAATATCATCACTGACTTTCTGAACTCTTGTTCAACTTCAGATCAATTCTCCTCGTCACCTCCCCCTGAATGGCTGTGGAAAGGTGCTTCAGGCAGCGTGTGGAGGCACACAGGTGGCCATCCTCAACGGTCAGTTCACACACACACACACACACACACACACACACACACACACACACACACACACACACACACACACACACACACA
>JBBBVU010000016.1:25689444-25703143 GCA_037177055.1 Atherinosoma microstoma
TCCCGTTAGCTCCGGGTTAGCTTTGTTAGCTTGTAGCTCAGAGTTTGAAGGGTGTCAATCATCCCTCCCCACGCTCAAACCCCCCCTCTCAGCACCTCCTCGTTGCCCATTTTTTGGGTTTTCCGGGAGTCATGAGACTCGTAACATTGCCAAGATGGCGACAGTGGGAACCTTCCAATGAGCTTCTTTTCAGCTCTTCAGAAACCTACGGGTCATGTGGTTTCACAGTTCGCCCATTTCTTTTACAGTCAATGCTTGTGACAGATGTGACATCGGCTGTTTCCGAATATGCACCCTTTTCTCTAGATAGTTCCTGTATATAGGGGTCCCGTCTTTTTGTTGGGGTGTCCGAATGTCCAGAGAGAAAAAGCGTACTCCAAATCACCCACAGTGTATCTTGAAAAGTAGTGAGCATCGATGGTCACCAGACGGGTCAATATAGACCACAATGCATTGTGGGCAGGAGCTAACGTTGTATCTTGCGAACGCAACAAGCACCATTGTCCTCATCCTTCTTCTTATCTGCTGTCTTTTTCTTATTTTTACCATTATTTGTTCAATTCGTGTCAGTAAGAAGATGCTGAAATTTAAAACTGGCTCCATTTCTTCGACTGAATATGTCGCATCAAGTGACGAGTGTCACGAACATCAAAGCAGGTTAAAATAAACTAGAGACCATGATTTTTTATTGAATAGATCTGCAAAAAAGAAAGAATAAAATACAATATGAGGAAATAAAATGCTGTGGTGACAGCAGGCACTATGTAGTCTGCTATATAGTGCAGGCCCATGTAGTGAATGAGGGGTTAGGGATAGTGTGGACTTTCAGACACAGAAATAATCTTAGAAAACTATGGAGTTGTATTTTTAGCCACCTGATGAATTATCACAAGTAAACTGTTTGTTTACTTTTTAATTTCATATAATAGCTGCTTACTGTGCTCCCCTCTGTTTAGCAGCTAGCTCCTAACTTTTATACATGTTGGAAGAATAGTTGACAAATACCAAAGACATAAGCTACGAAAGAAACTAATAAAAACAAAACAACAAAAAATAAAAATAAACCCCCAACCAAATAAATAAATAATTTGATCAATATATAGAAAAATATGGCCTTTATTTTGTTGATGGGAAAATGGGGGTGCAAATGGTTTTACAATTCTAATCTTAATATACGTTTGTTTTGTTTTGCGAATGATTGTGAGCATTATTTTAGAGTTAGAAGCTCTAATGGCAACATCATCCCTATCTCTCTATAGTAAAGAAATCTTTAAAGTATTCCTGGATCCAGGCAGTTATTTGGATCACCCCCATAATTTATTCACTGGTTCCTTCATTTCATTTCTGAAATTTCCTAAATATTTAATCAAAATCCATTCATAAACTTTTGAATTATGTTGCTAACAAAATGTCAGACAAACCGGTGCTGCTGAATACACGAGCTCCTCTCTGGCAGAGGTGATTCTCATAGTGAATTGGGTTTTGAAAATATTTTTGTACATATTTTCATCATCAAAGCGATATGTGAACATATTTCACATTTGTCTATCTGTATACTATCATTTTTTCGATGTAAGTATAGAATATAAAACAATTTGTGAGCATTTGTCTCTTTTTCTATTAGTGTTGTTAGATTTTGTCCTGTGAGCATTTGTTATGAATTAATTCTACACACATTCCTGTATTTGAGCAGTTTTTCTTGTATTTATTTTATGTATTTTTCTGTTTAAAATGTTTCAGGTGGACCAAATCTCAGCTGGGCCAACCAGACGCAACCGATACAAGTTTCCATAGAAGAAGCTAGTTTTGCTAGTTGACCAATGTAGATCTTAGTGTTGAAGTCCATTTTGAATGGAGCCTAGTATATTGTAGGGTAGGATAGCATAGCATAGTGTGGTAGAATTATATGTTAAAGGAGCAGATTTCCCTCAGTTAACCAAACGTATGCACCCGTGGAATACTGGCGGCGCTCCAACCCCCACGGACTTCCAAGACACTTAGAGAAGGCTGTTCCATAGTTCAATATTTATTACAATAGCTAATTAAGTAAAAATGGTCAATCATGTAACAGCAGTGAAGTACTACCTTAGTTATGTTTGTACCTTCACTTTTTTTCAGCAGAGTATCAAGAAATTTGTAACATTTCTTTTTTTTTTTTTTTAGGTTTTAACCAAGAGTTTCATGAAGAATTTACCAGTCACATATTCAGTTGATTCAATGTTGACATGAATACAAACTGGCCAGTAGAACAAGTTTTTACCAAATAACAAATGTGCATCATGTTTCTCAAAACTGACATAAAAACGTAGTTTCTGCTTTTACTTGTCATCAGGCCCATCATCAGGACAGGACGAAGGCACCGAATAACATGCAGCCAACTGATTTCATGCAGTTTTTCTTTGTTCCGAACATCTCAATCAGAGCTGTGCAGCCTTATGGTTTTCTGCAAGAATAGCTTGGCTCAAGGCACAAAAGAAAGATCTGAATCTGTCTGAATTGTCCCATAATGTCCTAATGGAGCAGCTTGCAAAATTGCCTTGTCTTTTAAATGGCCATGTACAATGCTTGTGGGTTCTGAATAGAAACAGCTCTCAGTGTAATATCGATTAGACGTCAGAACACTTCTACGTGTGTCTGGTTTGTTGAGCTTTCCTGACCTGATGCGTCTGCATGTGTTCGTATAATGTAACACTGATTTGCCATTTGGATGAAATCGTTTTCACAAGGTTCATTTTTGTAAATGAACGACTTAATAAGCAATTTTTAGGATATTCACAGACCGCCTCTTTCAAGATTGTCTTTGGGTTTTTTTGGGTTCTGGATGCCAAAAACAAATCAGAGAAAATAATTTCTGAATCACCCTTAATGAAGATTCCATGGTTATTAAAGCTCTGCTTTGATATTAGCATAATCTAACAACAAACTTTCATTATAAGCTGGAACTGTGGATGAAATGGTCTAAAGAGGAGATACAAAGAGTTATAAACAGGAAATGTCATGCTGAGAACTTAAAATTTAGATAAAACCTTTAAAATCACATGATACTGTTTTGTCAATTCAAAGTAATTACATGTTCAGACATAAGCTTGCGTGATGAGCTGGTCTCTTATTAATAGGAATCACAGCAGTAAAGCAGCTCCCGTAGCTTTCCAGTCAAAACACAGACCACCGGTATCCCTGAGGTGGCAGCGGTTACCTGCTGTTTGCGTGCACCATTTGCATGGAGTCTAATGAGCCACAGAAATTATACCACGTTCAACACCCTCACATGCAGGTTTGTGGAATAAAATAGCTTGTTGGCAAAGATGGTGATTATGACGTGAAACACAAAAACAAACCCCAAAATATGGTTAAAGTTTTATCAGAATTTTATCTGGCTTTATTGATTGGTGCCTGTTTGTTTGTGTTTTGTGGTCGTTGTTATTCTTTCACTATAAGCTGTATTTTTGGAGTATGATGATATTTTCTTGTTTTTTTTTGTTTTTTTGTCTTGTTCTGTATGCTTGTGAGAGGTTTTAGTTTTGCTTTGCACCTTGATAACATGGGTTTTTGGGGGCCACATTGATGAACTGAAAAATGGCCTGATATTAGTTTCCATATGATGTCACATCTGCCTTGTAGGTTTTCCATAACAGGGTGTGTGGTGGTCAATAGAGCTCATTGTAGACCGTAGTGTGGCATATGTGATGTTGATCACTACAAAATCTCTCACGTTTGTGTTATTTTTGCTGTTCCTATTATTTAAATCATGAAAGTTATCTAAAGTTCCTCATGAAGTCAGGTTTTCCGAAAAGACATAGAGAAAAGTGTACTGTGAACCTTTTATTACTCCGTGAAACTAAAGCTCACTGAGTAATAAAAGCTGTAGCAACGTCAATGTTTTACCTGTCAAAGATTGTGGTTGCTAAGCAACTACATGTGAGTTGAGCTCATTTTAATTTGAGCTAATGTTTTAGCTTCATTTACCAAAATGTCCAAGCAATCTTTCTGATGAAGACGACATAAGGCCGTTACATTCTCCACCAGTACAGAGAATATCATTTTGCTCTCATGATCCTCCTGGTTTAGGAGTTTTTTATTTTGTTCTCAACACATTACCATGGCAGAACAGTTTTCTCACGTGGTGTCAAAGAACATGTGTACTGCTCACGGTGACATTATTTTGAATCGAGATTGCTTTGACAAAACAAAATATCCCTGGTTTAAGCCGTGTTCTACACTCCAGCATCACATACGGCCTAATTCTTTGGAATGCTGTTATTTTAGTATCCAAAACACAACATTTAACATAGTTAAAGAAAAAACACTTTTTCATCCTTGACCTGCTCATACCCATGAAAATGTTAATTATGTACTCCAACACACATACATACATATATATACATATATATATGTTGTATGTTGTTTTAGGGGTGCAACAATACATGTATCTGTATTGAATTGTTTAATACAGATGCGTACCGAACCGTGAGCCCTGTAAAGGACAATACAATTTTTTTTATGAAGTTGTCTTCTGATGATGCGCTCAGTGTTAAAAGCTTAAAGGATCTGCGTTCGACTGCTCCGCTTAGGCTGCATCCTAAAGCACAGATCCACAGAATGCCTCCAACATGCATTCATTGAAGCAGGGGTTGTGTTAACAGTGTTATTAAATTGATGATGGAAAAATCTGAAGACCATCCATCATTTTGACGGATTACATTTTCAATAAAATTACAACTTTAAAGAGGTATTCAAATGTATTTTTTGTATTGAAAAAATATTGAACCGTGACACTAAAGTATCAAACCGAACCGTAAATTGTGTTTATCGTTGTATCCCTAATATATATATATATATATGTCATATTTCATATATACTGTATATATATATATTTTTTTTTTAAATATGAAATTTACTTGAGATGTAAGACCTAATTTATGTTTATTTTTGTTAAAAATTTTCATTTATGAATTAATTTACATATTTTCTTACTAAATTCCACATGTAATACAACTAACAGATCATAATGGATCTAAAACAATAACTTAACATTCAATCACAGGTATCTGGAACTAAACAATCCCATATTTCACATAATGATCAGAGTAAATTTTACCAAATTCATCCCGCGGGCCAGATTAGACCCTCAGTTGTCCGGTTTTGGCCCCCAGGCCGTATGTTTGACACCTGTTTTACACCAAACACACGTGGCAACAATGCTATAAAACACACACACATACTTCAGGAGCAGAAACAATGCAGGATTTGTCATGAAGGGTCTTAATCCCGACTGCTTTCATCCATCAAGACACCAGGAAGTTTGTTTTCCTCTGCTTGGCCGTGTAGAAGCTGGTCTGAAACAGCAGGTACTTCCAGATATCAGGAACTGGACTGACGAGTATTTCTCCAATTCAAAGATGAAACCTTTGTTGAATAACCTGTACGGACGTATGACATCACCTAAACCAACTTTTATATCTTGTGCGTAAACCGTAATAACACTTAAACATCGTTCGTGCAATACACTATTCATTTTTGTTTCGTTTAACCACCACTTCATTAACCAGTAATTGTCTCTAAGTTGCCCACATTGGTTACTGAGCATAAAATGAGCAGATTATTTGTGGCCCTTGAACCAATAACCTCTTTTTGTATACACATACATGCTGGCTGTCATGATCAGACAACCAAAACGCACCAATGAAAATAGGAAAAAAGCACAAAAATCTTTCCATTTGTCCAAGGACTAAAATATAATTTGATACAATGCATTTATAGTCATACATTCAAGAAACCAGAAAAATGAAAACAAGTGCCTGAGTGGTAAAAAGGAAACAAAACAACAAAGGAAAGATTTTTAATTCACACCAAGTCACACTTCCAGATAGTCAATACAGCAGCCAAACAGGCGATGCGAGTTTTCAAAGGTACAAAATGTTGTCCAGAAGAAAGACTTGACTTTTAGCATAATCTTAGAGCATCCACAGTCGTATAGTTTGTTTGTTTATACAGAAAAACAGTATCAAACATTAGGCAAAGTCATCTCATGACAAACCATGAACATATGCATGCAGTTGTTTTTTTTTTTTCTTTTTCTCATCGATAATATTGAGCTTGCATACAAAGGCAGACAGGTTACAAAATCAAAATCACATGTTGGTTGTTTTCATTACATATTCAACGGGGAGAGGAATCACTATGTCAAGGAGGATATTGAGATGCCAACAAGGTTTCACAGCCGGCTTGTGCCTCACAAATCAATGTGTCTGAAGAGGCTGTTAACACTTAAAGAAAACAGAGATGGGAGGCCCCCGATGGGATGCATCGGACGTTTCTTTCCTATCTCCGAAGGTGTAATGTCAAAATCAAAATCAATGTGAACGGAAGGTAGTGTGAAAAGGAATCTAATCACTCAAACAAAATCAATATTGAAGCCATGGGTGAAGGAGGTTCGGTGACATAACAAAGGGACATTAGAGCTGTTCTTCACCATCGACCAGGTGTAATCAGTGAGTTAAAATGATGTGATTACAAAAACAGTCAGCCACAGTGACGGAACAAACATGCCAGGCCCATCACTTACAGTGATGTGAGGTAATGACACAAAGCTGTTAGCCGAATTGCAAGCCTGACAGGAATCCTGGTCGTCCGACCATTTGTATGCCGTTTCCGTATGCTCGCCGTGGAAATTCACAAATATAAAAAAAAGGAAAGAAAAGGGTGGGTGTGCAGAAAAAGGTCATACAGCGGACTCAAACCCATAAAACTACAACATGGGATGCATCCCAAACCTACTGATCCAAAGTTTCCAGGAATGCAGGGTTTTCAACTCTTCTATGAATTATTAAAGGAAAGGAAAGGAAAGAATCAATTATTCAGAGTAGAAATTTAGCCATCTTAGTGTATGAGTTGAGTGAAACAGCCCCTGGCAGTGTGCTGCTGGGCTCTGAGTTCAACCATCTCTATTCCCAGCTCAAATACAGAGCTTCAGATGTGATGTATTGATGAAATCACCACGGAGCACTACCGTGCACATTCTCAGAGTGGAATAGAAGGGGTTAAACATACATTCTGTGTGATACATCTATAGTGGAGTTGCTTACATTAGAAAAACCTCAAGATTAAACAACATAGTAACAATATACACACGCTGCGAGTATATTAAAAATGATGCCCTTCTCATCCCTGCCCATCTTAGCAAAGCTTGCGTTGCATGACCCAGCCATGGCCGCGGGTCTGTTCGCTTCCTCAGCAAGCGGAATCTGTTGTAAACAATACATGCTTTGATTATTATCAACATTACTTTGTTTGACGTAAACGTTTTGAACTGACATACAGCAGTGGTTTTCATTCACATAACGGCTGAAATCAGCGTTTCTTTTATTTTTTTATTTCATTTTCTGTAGTGTAAACAATAAGCTGCACACACGCCTAAGAGCTGCCCCAGTCGTGTGCTTCTGTGGCTCGGCAAGTGATTTTTTATTTTCCTTTTTTCCACCGGGTCACCCACTGAACTTCACCCTGCAGCTGATTACAGCCGCTTTATGCCGTAAACGGTGGCTTTGGGGCGAGATTGCTGTGGATGTTTCCACCTCTGTGATGAAATTGCCCACAAATCATCAGAAACCTTGTGTGCACATGAGACTTTATATCCATGCCCATCTCCGGCTCTTTGCTTATCACAGGCACACAGGAGCTGAGACCCGATGACGTTCTTGTTAAACCGGCTGTCTGCATCAGGCTGACTCCCTGTATACCTGCCGGTGTGCAACGTTTAGGGCGATGCATCAGCAGGAGAGCTTTATAATATTTATATCTGTCATTCCAGTTTGACTGAATCGGATTTGATGCCGTCTTTTTGCCCACCTTCGCTCGGCTGTTTTTGCTGAATTGATAGAATATGAATAAAACTATGGACCTGTGATGAGCTGGGCTGACTTAAACTGAACTGGATTCGACTGTACTTTTATTTAACTCATTTATTCTCAGTTTGGAGGGCCCTGAGATGATACGTGTTGGAAATGGGAGGTACAGTATATAAATAAATGGAGTTTTTCGTCAGTGTAGAAATACTTGAAAAAAGCCCTCATACTGGACCTTTTGTAGTTTTTCCTTTTTCAAATATAGTTGTTTTTGTTAAACTAGTGCTGGGCGATATATAACCAAAATGATATATCTAATCATTCTTATTTCCCAGTTCATCACTGGGTGTTGACCACTTAATTAACTGATCAAGAGAAGCATTTCTACAGTAGATCGGCTCAGAATAAACTAATTTATAGTCATGAGAATTAAACATGCAAAACAAAAACATGTTAATGTCCAGAGTGTTCATGTGATCAGGTTCCTGAATCCGTCTTTCTCCTCAGGACCGATCAGAACCAGGTCTCCGGCTCTTTGGATTGTGATGGCATTAGTTTTCTTTTACCACGTCTACACGTAACGCCTGACTCGAACGTCCTCCATGTTTTTCAGTGTTACCTGAGGATGTGAAGGGCGCTGATCTTAGTTTCAGATTTCCTTCCTATTCTGAAGCATGTTTACGGCTAAGGTGGTGCAGCGGACTGCTGGTGACTACTTCAGTTGTTTGATCCATGTCCGACCTTTTAAAACTGCATTAACTTTGGCAGATTTTTGTACTGTGGCGTCTCCCAACGACGGCATCCATCTTCATCCTGTCTCTTCTCTGAGATCTCTCCAGTCAGTTTGATGTTGACTCTTGTCTTATCTATTGCTCTATCACTCTCTTTCTTTTTCTCCTTTATGATAATTCGTCCAGTGTGTTGATATCCAGTTGCTAGCGTGTGATATGGTGGCATAAAGTAAAACGCAGCTGTCACAGGATTCCCGGGGCTGGGAAAATCCACGTAATGAATGGCAGTGTGCCATCAAAACAAGTCAGGAGGAAGTTTTAATGTCAGAAACGTCTGTCTTTAACACCCAGAGTATCTCCAGGCAACAGATTGGGCTCAACTTCAGTTTTAGAACCAGTATACCACCCAGCACTAGTTTAAACATTTTTCCAAGCAGTTCTTTCATTTCCTGCAAAGATCTCATGGATATTGAGCAATGCACATGCTGCTATTAAGCCTAAAATTTAGGGATTATTTTGTTTAGTTACTTTGTTTTTTTTAAGATTGAATTTTAAACTTGATCATGTTTTTAATCTAATGGTCTTTCTTTTTCCCTTTTCTCTTTTGTTATGAATTGTAAATGATGCTTATTTTCTGATGTTTACCTCTGCACACCGCTGTAACGCTTTTAATGTTTTATGTAAAGCACTTTGAATTGTCTTGTACATGAAATGCAATGCACAAATAAACTCGCCTTGCCTTACAAGCAACAAGCTTTATAAATAAATAAATGGATAAACAAGCTAAAATGGTGTGAAACCTCAGTCTTGGTTGAACTGACGTGTGAATAAATATGGTGAATATTTAGCGCTTTCTTTAGGATTGTTTTTGAACTCCCGGCAGAATTCACACATTCATCCAGCACTTTGAAGTCTTTACAGTTTTTTAACCTTTGCAGGACAGCCAGGGATCAGGATATGGAGCTTCTCTCTGATCTGAGCTACAGTCGCCTGAATGGATCTTCCAGCGCGGTGGCCTTGTACTCTACTCGACTCTACCAATTATCAAAATGCATAGCTATCAAGTGCTTTCTAAATAAGAAGTGCGGGTGGGATGCTTGAAACACTTGTCGAGCCTTGACATCAGAAGTACCACAAAACGAGGCAGCTCTAGAGAAAAGGGCTTGCACTGAAAAGTCATTAAAAAAAAAAACCCAAGTAGGTTGTGCTACGACATCTTGCATTGTTACGTATCGTCTAGTCTACAAAGAAACGATGTAGTAGGTAGTTCTGAGTTTGTTTTCTTTTTATTTTGGTTTAACTGTCTCAACCTACAAATTATCAGGAGATTTCTGGTTAAACTGTTGTTCTCCATGCGAGGAGCAGTTTTCTACATAGATCTCATGGTTCTCAGTCAAAGTGCATCTCATGATTAAGCCATTTTTTTTTTTTGTTACTAATGTGGTTAATCCAACAAGCAACATGCTTGTCAAGGCCTCAGTATGCTTCAACAAGGTGTCACTGTGGATTTACAATGCTTTGTTGAAAGGTTGTGGTTTTGCATTGGGGCTCATGTCACCATAGCAACCTCTGCTTTACATTACTCTCTATCACAGTACATTAAAGAATGTTAACACAGTGAATGCATGACAACAGCTTTCTGTTGCTACTTAATCATAAATGAAATAAAAAGGAAGAATAAAAAGTTATTTGGGCCTGATTTCATGCAGCATATCCATGGATTGTCATCAGGCTAAATTACACGTGAGCACCTAGCAACAGTAAATCCAGCTGTGATTGGAGTTTGGTAAGGTAGGAGGTTGGTTGTGTTTTCAGGGGGATGGGGGCCGCTATGATGGATAATTGTTATTTTTGCTTTATTCAAGCCTGCAACTTCTCCAACCTGCACATTAACTGAGATCAGCCCTTTGACTTCCATGTGTTAGAGTGATGTAGTTTCCCTGTTGGCAGACCCAGATAACAAACAATGTTTGGCCCAAATTTGGCCTTGACTTACAACGTTGACTAAATATGAATGTAGCTGCTGAAACTCAGCCACATCACATCCAGATCTGGCCCACAAGAAAATTGCCATAATCAATTTCCAGGCATGCTTCCTGTATTAGGACCACAAAATACTTGCCGTAATCCACATCAAGGCCAACATCTGGACCACATGTGGCCCACAGGAGTGTCCCCATTATCCAAGTCAGGCTGGCAGCTGACATCTGGTCCACTACTGGCCCACAAAACACTTGCCAGTGCCGTAACTGAGCCATAAGAGCCAAAAGCAGCCCGGACTCGGCCCAAACATACCTGCTATCTGGGGAGACATTGGGCCTCATTCACCAGCAATTTCTAGGAACAATTTTTTCTTCTTACGTCCTATATACACATTTCTGATGAAGACCGTTTAATATTAATTAAGTACATCAATAATTTGTACACAACTTCATTTACACTGAGTTCATTGGAAACCGTGCCATCAGTTGTGTCCACCCTGTCTTCATCCCAGTCCTGCTCACATATGTGTTGTTGCTAGGAGATACTGTGTCCTACAGACGGGATAAACCCTTCTAGATCTTGCAGATTTATTTGCAAAAGTGATGAGTATTTATTTGGACACTTAGGTTACTTAGAGCTGTTCTCATGGACCTTTGTAGTCATTTGAAGACAAACCCTGTTTCACCATGTGTGCAGGTTCTCTGCACTTTGGGCTTTTTGGCCACTGGGCAGGGTGGGCATCAATAACACCAGTGACCTTTTACTCATCTCCATCCCACGCAGACAGAGGTCAGTCTCATGACCTTTTATGAGCATTTTTTGAGTGTTTACCTGCAAATTAGGGACGACTGGCATGTCTATTCAGTTTACAAGGAGATTGGCATTCATCAGTCTAGGAGCAAAGATGTGTCTGACGTAGAGTTTTCGTAGGAAATTAATTAATAGAATAAAATAGAAAAGAATAGATCTTTATTGTCCAACAAACTGAAAAATGTTCTTCTTCAGTACAAATTAAAAGAATTTATGAAGATTTGTGCGAGGATATTGGTGAATGAGGCCCATTGTTTGCAAGGGTGGCTTATGTGGCTAAAAGAAGACTCTCTTTTGATGAAAGTAGCATGAGAAAGAAAGGACTTTTAAAGTTTTCATTTCAGTATTACTCTGTTAGTGGACAAACGTCATGATTCCTGCAGCAGCTGCAGGTTTTTAACACTTGAATATCACCAGACAAGATACATGTGTTTTCCACAGGGGGTCAAACAGATCCTGTTTAGTTGAAGCATACTGAGGCTTTAACTTAAACCATATTTTAACTATAGTTTTGATTACATCCGTTTCATGCTGTAGTGGTGCAAAGAAAAATATGGGGGAAAAAAGTCTGACACTAACTTTCATCCAAAGGGTTTGTGTCAGATTGGATCAGAGACTGGGACAAAAACCACACATTTTCTATGTAATTGATCAAATAACTCCAACTAAAAGTCATATTTTTTACAACATACTGTTAGTTACAGTATGCAGGATGTTAATAAAGATTTTTACAATCATATTAAAGTGCAACATCTTTCCATTCAGCTGCTCCTGAACAATACTACATGTTACTGTCAACAGACTGACGACGAGGGTTTTATTTGAGAAGATGAGAACTATTTCCCTAAATGTTTCTGCACATTAGGAAATCTTTGCTACATCTTGTTAGTTTCTCCATTAGTTTACCTCTTGCTGTTCTGAGCCTCTTCACAGCCAGAAGGTGACACTGTGAGAGCTCTCCTCTGCTGAAATTTATTCAGCTGCTGATAAAGGTTTCATCAAATAGAAAGCATTTGCTCTTTTTATCTTCACTGATCATGCGAGAAAGCCGAAAATCTTAAAAATCAACACTGAAATCCCCCGTCATTCATTTCAATGATTGAACATCTAGAAGAAAAAAGAATCGAGAAGCCGTGAATCTCCTGTTGTGTTTGTGGAATTTATGAAACATAAGATTTAGATTTTTTTTAGCTAAAGCCCTGCTGACAGGAAATATATTCCCAAAGAGAGGTGTCAGGTGTCGCTGTGGCCAACAGGAGGAAAGAAGAAGAAGGAGCTGAGCAGAGGAGTTTGGAAAAATGAGGCAGGAGTCCTATCTGGTGCAGCCAGGTGGGGATGGATGGGGGGGTAACAGTTTGGATGGCAGGATGTGGGTCGTCAGTCATTTAATGTGCCAGGTAATTCATTGGTCAGCGTGTGCCAGCGCTCTATTTTTTTGTCCTTGTTTTTGAGGCAGTCAAACCAGTGTTTGAGCCTCTCTCCATTTGCATTGATACCCAGAGATACACCACCTGAAAGAAAGAACACAAACAGGTTCGTTAACACACATTTCTGATCAGCCAATCACATGGCAGCAACTCAACACATCTAGACATGTTGAAGACGACCTGATGAAGTTCAATCTGAGCATCAGAATGAGGAAGAAAGGGTTGTTGGTCTGAGTATTTACTGGGATTTTCTCTTATGGAACCAGCTCCCAGTTTGGGTTCGGGAAGCAGACACGCTCTCTGTCTTTAAGATCAGGCTTAAAACCTCCTTTTTGATAAATCCTATAGTTAGTGATGTTTCTATAGGCTTAGACTGCAGAGGGATGTCCCATGATGCACTGGGCTCTTCCTCTTCATCTCTCTGCTCCTTATCTCTCATGTATTAACATATGACAGTATCCGCATCATTAACGTATTTTTACTCTCTCAGCAGATCTCCCTGGATCAAAGCTGTGATGTCTGTTTGTCTCTCTTTCTGTCCTCTCTACCCCAACCGGTCCAGGTTTTTCTTTTCCACTGTCGCCTCTAGCATGGTCAGGATGGGGGATTGGATCAAAGTCAAGATTCAATGCAGTCTGTTGGTTTCCTTAGCTAGGCTATTTGTTATGAATTGGCTTTTATAAATACGGACTGATGACAACAGACTGGCTCAAGCTGATTGTCTGTGAAGCCCCCTGACATGATATTGTCATTAATTGGCGCTACACAAATAAAGATGAATTGAATTGAATTCCCACACAACCATCTCTAGGGTTTCCAGAGAATGTTCTGAAGAAGAGAAAATATCCAGTTGTTGATGTCAGAGGAGAATGGGCAGACTGGTTGGAGATGATAGAAAGGCAAC
>JBBBVU010000016.1:25742424-25752869 GCA_037177055.1 Atherinosoma microstoma
TGAAGTCGGGGTTGGAGAGGATCCTCCGACTTCCCAGTCGGAAATCCGACTTCAGGGGGCCGTTCCAGTTGAAACTTACAACTCGGAAGTCGGAAATTCCTAGTTCCGAGTTCAAATAGAACGCATCACAATAGTTCCAAACAGCAGATCTGACTCTGAATGCAGTCTGTTCATCTTCGCAGCTAAGTTGATGTAATATAAGTGGAGTTCTAGAATCCGCGTCGTGCATTAATACCGTGTGATGCTGGGTCCTCGTTGTTTAATCTTTACTTAATTCATACAACAGAGATAAACACAAAAATGATAATTACAAGGTTGTTACATGTCGGCACATGCTAATGTTAGCAGGTGACGCTAGCTTTAGATTACCCCCTACACGAACATCTATAAACACAAACCGAGAGAAGTGTAGACAAATACAACTACGGATTAATTGGAACATAAACATAAATGGTCATCTGGGTACGGATCTCACCTGTAGTGACAAGAAACAGTATCCCTGATTGATTATCCGCCCGACCAACAAACTTCGAAATTACAGCGCAGGTCACCCTGGTTAGCAGACTGCTACTGCCCTCTACTGGCGGAAAGAAGCGCAACTATCCCAACTAAGATAGTAAATGTAAATGTCTTTTATTTCTTACTTAGTTAATAAATCGTAAAATTGGTGACTTCACATGCATATTAAGTTAAATAATTTCACTAAAGCCCCTTTCAGACTTGCCCTGAATAAGCGGTAATGTTGCGGACTTTGTCTTTTGTCCCGTTTGCATTCAGACAAACGTTCCGCTCTTTTACCTCAGAGCTGGAGCGGACATTTACCGGCTAGCCTCCATGTCATATAAGCGGAAATTTCAAGACCTCCCATTACTAATTCATGCACACAACACAAAAATTGTCTATCTTTATGTAAGGCAAGGCAAATTAACCACAAAAAGCAGCAAAATAAGTGGTCGCTATTCAGGGCATCCCACAAACAACGCTGCTGTCGGCAGTGATGGAGGAATGGGAACAGATCACCTGTTTCGTTTGGAAAATTTTATTAAATTGAAAAATAGACACACAATGCTGATGGGTTATTTGTAAGAAACATCAGAAACCTTATGTAAAGTATAAGCTGAATGTCTTTAGGGGAGCTCATCTGCTTTTCAGGGAAGCCAAGCTCCCATTAGCTCCCCCGTAATACGAACCCTGGATGAATGAACAAATAAATAAATGAAAAAATTAAAGACAGAAAAAGCAAAAATAGAATAAGATAAAATACAAGGAATAAAAGTGATTCTGTCTCTCCATGTTTAGTTCCGACTCTGGGAACAGGAAGAAAACATTTCTAGACTTTAAACAAGTGACAAATCTTTAATTTAATAGTTATTTGCCAGGGACCGTGTACAGTAAAACATTAAACTCAGACCAGACTGAGTAGAGATGATCTGCTCCAGATTTATAGCTTTATATCTAGTTTCCATCTGCAGGCCCTGTGGCAGGCAAAAGAATAAATCTAAAAGCGTTTAAAGACCAAAAGAAATGAAAAAATAAGAACATAAAAGAATTTAAAACAGATACATGCCATGCTTTACAAAATATAGCCATCAGCTGTCTGGACTGTGCTCTGGAAGGACAATAAGTGTACTCAGGAGGCAGGGGTGTTTTGTTTGGTCAACGTTATTCACCAACACCAACCCAAGAAAAGAGAAAAAATTCCACAGTAAAAGGTTTTGTGAGAGCAGAGAGGGAGCATGGACGCAGGAGACGAGCTCACGTTGCAGTTCATGTGCTGGTTAATTTAAGAAGAGCAGTAGAGTTTTGAGTTTAACTGTTTTAGTGTGAGAGTAGACAGCGACCAGTTGTACGATGGGAACAGGAAGGAAACAACACAACACCAGAGCTGGTCCTTGGAGGGGCCATATAGGACTCCGGCTAGGGCGCTACACACTGAGGGGGTGCCGCTGTGAGCAGAGGCGTCGCTTGGCAACAGGCAAACCAGGCAAATGCTCGGGGCCCTGTGCCAGAAGGGGGCCCCAGAGGGCCAACCAACTTTGAATCAAGACAGAGCAGTGACAACCAGAAGAGTTTGCAATGACATTGGCCTACCAGTGCAGAACTCCCTAAAGGGGCCCCACGCCCACCTTTCAGTCTTGCCATGAGTAGCGGTGCGTCTAATGTAAACAAACAGCTGAGAGGGGGTTTATTAGAATGAAGAGAAGTTTTCTATCAGACAGTGACAAAAGAGATGAAGACAGTGGTAAGTAGTGCAGATAATCCAGAAGCTAGTTTAGCTCAGAGAAGCTCAGTCTGTCCTCCTGATGACTACCTGGGTGCCTGGAGGCTGAAAGTAAAACTGCCCAAACTTTTTGCCTTCAGGGGCCAAAGTGAAAATGTGCCAGTGAGCCACGGGCCAAACAGAACGATTTTAAGGGTGAAACAAATAAATGTAAATCATAGTTCTTTTAATTATTGTTCAGTAATTGAATTAATGAATTCATTTTCATCAGCTGCAAATAACACGCCACATAAAAAACATCCATATGGCGAAATAACAATAAAGCCGTAGTTAGAAGGACAACAAACAATAATGGCAGCCACTAAATTGCAACCAAATATAGAAATATAGTGCAAAATGTCAACAACAAACAGTGTATGTATGTTCAACAATGCAAGGGACACTAGTGGGACACATGAAGCTGATCTTTGGACATTCCCAGCCTCTCAATGTTTGTGTTGCTGAATGTTTTGTATCTTAGTGGCAACGTATATTGTACTTCTTCTGTACAGCCACAGACTGATTAAAGATGAGACCGACTGCTTTAGAATTAAAATCTGTAAAAAAAGAATTATTTTCTTCCCATGCTGTGTTAAAACGTCTCGTTTGTATGCCACTGCCTATGGTTCTCCATGTTGGTTGGTTGAGCCCGTGAGCTTGACACTGCATGTGCAAAGGCTCATGGGGAATCTTCCCAAATTAATAAAACCTTGATAGGAACAGCAGCACCATGAGTGAGGTCTGTAGCCCCATACAACCCTATATAAAGGTACTCGAGACCTTGAAAGTGTTATTATTGTGGTTAATCTACGTTTAAGTCTGATGCTAAAGTCAATGCAAGAAACAGCAGAACTTACAGGTACAATTACATTAGGTTTGACATCTAATTGGTGGGCCAGACATAATGGTCTGGTGGGCCAAATTTGGCCCGCGAGCCCCACTTTGGGCACCCCTGACTTACATAATATCAAATTAAAGCGTGGTCCAGTTAAGCTAAACTATAAAGTTAAGAATGTTAAATTATAGTCATAGGCAAGAAATCTGATATGTATAAAGTTCATGGATGGAAGTGATAGTGTGTTGTGTGCAAGTGGTGTTTATATATCTATTTTCCATGTCCAGTCGGCTTTATGTTTTCTAAAACTGCTTATTTATTTATGTGCTGTTTTAGCTGTAAATGTAATTCTAAAGGGTCATAATACAGGTTTCAGCACATAGTTTAATCCTCTGTGTTGGAACTACATTAAATCATATTTCACCTGTTTAATTACATCAAAATAGTAAATAATGAGGAGTCATTAAGAGAATGAAAGCTGTCAAAGAACATTCAAAAGATGCCATTGAAGAATTTAATGCTGTGACAACAACACATTTAAAGGTAATATCAAAATACTATTGTCATCGTTTTAAGTATCATAATAAAGGGGCAATGGATGCTGGTTGTAAGGGACCCCTGTGAAATTTTGCCTTGAGCCCCAAGAAACCCTGTGAGACGTCAAAAAACAAAAAAAAAACAAAACAAAAAAAAAACGACAACAAACAAACAACAAACACAATTAATTGTCTGTCCTGCTCCATGCGCTACAAGAGAGGGGAAATGTTTGGTGGCGTGCATCTCATACACAGTTACACATTATTATTGACAGACGGTAAAAACCTGTGTAAAGCAGTTTCCACATAATGATGCTGTAGGTCTCAAACTCAAAACCTGTGGACCGACTGGGGTCTGTGGGACAATACCTTGTGGCCCCTACTTCACATCAAAGTTTAGTGTTTTTGTCAAACGCACCTTTTTTTCCCCAAGTTGTTCCACGTGCTGTGTTTCCACTCATGAAACGTAACATTGCAGTTACATGACCACCCCACATAAACCATCGCAGCACAAACAAACTCTTCCCATCTAGCAAGGAAGGACTGAAACGTGTGAAAACCATCAGAGGCAGCTGTCTGTGATGCTAAACCTGAGGAGGATGAAGCTCTGGCCTCAGAGACAAACAATGTTTGGAGGATAAAGTGGTTTTTGGTGGATTCTGTTCACCGCTGTGACAAAACACCTAAATTACAAAATCAGCTTCTCTCACCGAAACAGAGCCAAATTCAGAATTTTAAAATAGTGCCATAAAAAACTTTGTTTCTGGACACCCAATGATAAAAAAAAATCTAAATATAAGGCTGAAAAACTGTCAAAATCTTGATAAATAATCAATGAAAAGTGGTTCTGTTTGTAAATGAGGTGGAAAAGCAGTAGGGGTAGGAGAAAAATAATCAATTCACATAAAAATCTAAATATTTTGTTTCACGATTTTAAAATAGATTATAAAAAAAGATTAAAAAATTGATTTTTATTTATTTATTTTTTACTTGTATTGTCACCCATCATAGCAGCAGAATGATGGTCTGGCTGCTGTGTTGTGTTCTCCAAATTTAAATGCTTAATTTTCAGCTGGTTCTAATATTTTCCTGCTGAATAAATCTGAAAAACTGACTCACACGTGATGTGTAGTTTTTTTGGGAAATGTTTCCTGATTTATTTTTTTCACATGTTCTGGGGTTAAAAAAGCAAACTAAAAATCACAAAAATTGGCAATATCGAAGAATCGCAATTTGAATAAAATCAGACTCAAAAAAATGGTAAAAGAATCGAATCGGGAGGAGAGCATATCATCTGCTAAAAAGCAGACAGGCTTGGACAAGTTTTGAGAGAATTACCTCCCACCTTGTGGATCGTGTGTTTTTTCGGGAGCACATATCTATATGAAAAGCTCTTCTTCACCATGAACATTAAGTCAAATACAGGTCGAAACTCACTGATGAGCAGCTTCAAACCAGACTGAGGGTCTCAACTGCTTCCTCCCTCAGGCCAACTGTGGCTCATCTGTGTGAGCAGTAATTAATTAAACCTGAAAGGTCTTTTATATGGCAGGGGGGCCAACCATAATCTCGCCTAGGGGATCAAAGTGACTCTGACTCAACCTGAACCGAAAACCTGAGACCAGACTGAGGACACAGAAATCTAACATGAACTGAGCTAAAAACAGCCAAAGCCCACACAGCATGACCCCTCAACGTTCTCCAGATGGTTTCACACCACTGAAATTAAGACTGAAAATGATGATACCAACAATAAATAAATGGACACCAGAGTAAATCCATGGACGTCTCAGACAGAAAGTCAGTGAACTGTTTGATAAGCAACAGAAATATTGAAGCATGATTCACGGTATTTTATTGGATTTATTTGGTGACATTTGCAGTGATTTTATCGAGCAAGACGATGAAAACTCCTGTGAGCAGCTTCACATTTCCATCAGTTGGAATTGGGGAAATCCTCGGAACAAATCCTGATGAGATGAGTCTGTTGTGAGTCACAGTGAGGACATATCTGGTTGAACTGAATCAGTTAGCTGGCGATAATATTTGTGACTCTGATGGCAGGGTTCCACCTAACAAGACCCTCGCTCCTTGTTTCTGGATGTTCTCCACAGCAACGATGCTGAACTCTGCATGCACACTCTGAGCTTTGAAAGTATTGTTTTTTCTTTATACTAAGAGATACATTTTACATCCATCCATCCATTTTCTATACCTGCCTTGTCCTATTCAGTGCTACATGGGGTACTGTTGGGTAGGCCCCTGGTTGTCAGTCCATCACAATACACTTTGCATTAAAATGGAAACTAAATTGGATTTATTATTTGCATCTTGCTTGCTCTGCATTTCATATTAACTCTTGTTTTTTCTTTCTGTCTTGCAGGTATTTGATCTTAAAAAGTGTCTGTGAAGTCTGACCTGGATACTACAGGAAAGTCTGGATATTAATGTGATTTCAGGTTTGACATCTGGATGATTCATATCTTAAATGAGTGTTAAGATGATTCCAATATAAATTCAGCAGATGACCTTTGTTGCATGTTATCCCTCCTGTCCCACGGCTTCAATCGGTTTTTTTTCATAACAATACAAATGAATAAATGCCAGTGAGCATTCAGACTGATTGATGTGATAATCTTACTATCCTCCACTGAAAAGATGTCTCATTTTCTATGAATTTATCATTTTCCACAATGTTTTTTTTCCTTAACGCGGTGTGTGGCGTTAGACTGGATCCAGACCTTTGAATGATTTGTGTAATTCAGTGTTAACTAGCTGGCTGCCTCAGATATTAAAACACAGAACACCACTTCACCCCACTTACACATGGACATCTACTGTGTATACACATAAGGTGTGGAGTCATTAAGGAAACAGTGATGCTGCAGTAAATATTTATAGAATATTTATTATAGGAGCAGCACAACACTCCCACAGAACACAATAAAGCCTTGTGTGTTTGCAGATAAATGTCTCAATGAGACTGTTAAACACCTACACTGGTCTATATCACCAAATATGGCAGTTTTCCTCACTTATCTCTCTTATTCTCCATGTAGAAATATATGGCATTATTGTAATTGATTTGTGTTTCTCTTCTTCTTCCTCAGCAGGTATCCCTGGCTTGGGTTTATGCTGCTGGTTGACCCTTCTTTCCTGTCCTCTCCACCCCCAACTGGTCAAAGTTGATTGCTGCAATGGAGGCTTTCCTTCCTGTTAAAAGGGAGGTTTTCCTCTCCACTGTCTCCTCGTGCAGCTCCTGATGGAAGATTGAATCAAAGAGAAGATTTTCTGCAATCCATTAGAATCAGAATCAATTTATTGTTGTCATTGACCAGCGTCCCGGTACAACGAAATTTCATTCCAGTACAACCCATCCAAGAATAGACAAACATACATTAACGATGATTATTAACAGGATCAGGTAGACTGAGGCTGCAGCCGCAAGCAGCGCCGCCTTTATTTTCCTTATCTAGGGTAATAATCTTTATGAAGTGGTTTATATTGACATGTGTGGGGAGTATCAGTGATGGACAATAAGCTGAGCACAGAGAACTGCTCAGTCAGAAACAATCGCCTCATCTTGAATACAAACAAAACAAAAGAGATGATTGTTGACTTCAGGAGGAACAGAAGTAAACAAAGCACTGTTTACATCCTGGGAGAAGAGGTGGAGGTGGTGGAGGAACACCAGTAGTTCTGCTGGACAACAAACTGGACTGGAAATGCAACGCAGACGCATCTGAAGGACAGAGCAGACTCTACTTCTGCAGGAAGCTGAGATTATTCAATGTCTGCAACCAAGATGTTTCATATTTCATCAGTCTGTGGTGGACAGTTCAGTCTGCTCTCTGGCATCTGTTGGGACAGCAGGACCAGTACCAGAACCAGAGACTTAAAGAAACTGAACAAACTGATCCAGAAGGCTGGTTCTGTGCTGGAGATAACTCTGGAGCTTGTCCAGAGAAGAATGCTCCATAACCTGCTGAACTTGATGGATGATTCTACATCCTCTACACGTCACAGTGAGGAACCAACAGTGTGTTCAGTCAGAGGCTTCTTCAGGTCCAGTGGAACACAGAAAGGTACCGGAGATCATTCCTGCCATGTTAAAGCACTTTGAGTGGTCACCTGACTAGAAAAGCACTATACAAGTAACCATAAGGGCGGGTTCACACCAGCCTTTTTGATTGGAACCCTAGTCAGCTTCGTTTGGGGAATGGTGAATGCACAAATGAATTTTGATTCGGGTCAAAGAAGCAGACTCGGACCACCTACAAACGCAGGTCTCATCATGGATAATTTAGGTTACGTATTAAAAGTAAATTATGTTGATGGCTGATACACTTTGATGATGATTTGTTCCCGTCATGTCACGTGAACGTAGCCTGATAGAAAGAGTTTACATTTGTTGGTGTGATTTTAGATCCCAACAAACCTCCATACATCTCACAGCACAGCAGTGATATTTTCTCACTTATCTTCCTGTGTAATTGTTTGGAGTCGGCCCAAAGAAACCACAATTCCACAATCAGTACGGTTATCGTTTAAACAAGCATTAAGAATGCTGGATCAAAAATCAGTAAGATGGCCTCCCTGGAAACCTCATTTACTGTTTATACAAATATATGATGTTTAAACTACATGTTCTCTGAAGAGATTGGGCTGTAAATAAGAAGTTATTACGGTGAAAGTTGTGTAAAACTGTGAAGGACGAGGTTGCAGGGACACCTTGATGCTTCTACAAGCTCTTCTTAGTTACTGAGTGGATTATTGGCAGGACTGTGACTTTCAATGCAGTCATATGTTGACTTGTGGGCAGGGCTGCAAATAAATCACAGTGAAGCAGGTAGATCTCAAGTTACAGTAGGGTTTAATTAAAGGTTTCAAAGCCCTGAATGGTTCAGGGACTTAAAATGATGATGCCGCCATGAAACACTCTTGGCTTCAACAAGAGTGATGAAAGAAATCAGGGAATTAAATAAATAATCAGTGAATCTGTTGCAGAGATAGAGTTTCTCTTCTGCACGTGTGATCAGCATGCATTAAAAGGGTAATAATTCACTTCCACCAGCTCACAGATGGAGGGCAGCGCTACAAATGAGCAACTGGTATCACAATAATTTCAGCTGAGGATAAAAAGGCTTTGCTCTCTGGCCAATTACTGCAATATTTCCATGTGAACTTTTAGATCCCTGCTCCAACTTGCTTTAGTTTAAAAAGGCTCTCATACCTTACAGGTAACGAGGCTAAAGACAGACTTGTGTAGGAGGGAGAGTGGATGACATGCAGGTGCACTGGCTACACTTTTACAATAGACAACCTGGATGATTGAGAACATAAACACAATTTAATACACCAGAAAGGATCTTTTGATTAAACCCTTTTTCATTCGTAGTTTCTTTTAGGATTTGAAATTTAGGATTTGAAATTATTGAGGAAACATTTGACTGACTGGTTTTTGGTCTTAAATGTCATCAGTTCTAATCATATTTGTTGTCCTTTTGTTGTCACAGTCCCCTCCTCACCAACCGCTTCAGGGGAAACATTAAGTCAAAGCAGAAGCTCGTTTCAATATTTATCCTAAATGAGCAATTTAGATTCACAGACTTCATGTAGCTAGTCATAACATGAGAGGTTAACGTCCGGCATCCACTAGTTGTCTCATGCACTGCCGGGCCAAAAAAAAAAAGGTCACGCTAATATTTTGTTGGACCTCCTTTATCTATGATTACAGCAGCTTCTTGGTGGCATTGTTTCTAGAAGCTTCTGCATTGTCAGCAGATTTATTTCCATGCAGAGTTGCAGTCATTTTTCTCCAAGAGCTTGTATGATGAGAGAGTCCGACCTCCAGTACGTCCCAAAGATCCTCCATGGGGTTCAGGTCTGGACTCTGTGGTGAAAACGATGTCTCATGTTCCCTGAACCATCTTTCACAATCTGAGCCCCATGCACCCTGACATTGTGGGAAGATGGAACAACCTGCTTATTCACTATATTCGGGCAGTCAGCTCATTCATTAACTCAATCTTTGTTTATATATAATGTTGCTGAACGTAAAGCTGAACCTAGACCTGACCCCAGATCAGAGACTGCCCCCACAGGCTTGTACAGTAGACACTAGACATGATGGCTGCATCACTTCATCTGCTTCTCTTCTTCCCCTGATGCTTCCATCACTCTGGAACAGGGTCAATCTGGACCCATCAGACCACATGACCTTCTTCCATCGCTCCAGAGTCAAATCTTTATGCTCTCTAGCAAACTGAAGCCTTTTTCTCCAGTTAGCCTCACTGGTTAGTGGTTTTCTTCTGTCTACACAGCAGCTTGAGTTCTCTTTACATTGTTCATCTTTCACTATTAAACATAGCCCTCCTGAGCTCTACTGTTGTTTTCCTTCCATCTGATTTCACCAAACGTTTAAGTGATCACTGATCATAATCATTCAGGATGATATTTCTTCCATGAAGAAATGTGGTGGTTCCTGGTTCTCCACTATCCTTCTAGGTTTTTAATAATGCGTTGGACAGTCCTTAACCCAGTTTTAGTTTCTGCATCTCCACAGATGTTTTCTCTGCTTGATGCCAATGATCTGATACTTTTCTATGACCATGGGATGTGTCTTTCCACATGGTTGTTTAAGAAATAAGAAGCTGCTTCAGTTAGAGTTAAATAACTTGTTGCCAGATGAAACATCATCCATGCAGTAATTGTCAAGTGATTTCAATTTTCCTGCGGCATTCCCCACTTGGAAGGAGTGTACCCGACGAAGAGACGACTGGGATTTACTCAGACGAAACCATGAAAGGTCCTT
>JBBBVU010000016.1:25832362-25843201 GCA_037177055.1 Atherinosoma microstoma
AACTTTAACATTAATTATCACAGTTATGCAGACAATACACAACTTTATGTGTCTTTATCACCAGATAACTGCAGCCCAATAGACTTGGGCTGAATACCATTTCACCCCTTTGCCCTACCTCTTAGCCCTACCCTTCTGTTTTGCGCATTCACGTGCTGGGGTAGGGTGTCCCAATGTAAGGACTGAGGGGTAGGGTGAATTGGTAGGGCTATATAACCCTTCAAAGGAAAATTTTTCAGAAGCACACCTCAAACAGAGGGGTATGAAAAATTTCGCAGAATGTCTAGCAAATCACCGGCAAGATGGCTGCTACCGAGTCCAAAAAATTCACAAATGTAAGTATTTTCTCCACTGATACATTGATAAAGTTATAAAATTTACAATAACCGTGGTATTGTCCAATTTTCAATGTGTGATGGTCATTTTCTTCATAAAATGGACACGGGAAAAAATTGCAAGTACTACGTTGAGGCTTCAGTAATGTTAACATTACCAGGTTGAACACTAAAGGATGGCAATAGCCCACACACATATATATGACACAAGAGAGATCAACCACAGCTGTAGATGGCATGATTTCTCAATTATCCAGCAACAGCTTGTCGCATCTGCTTACATAAAAGCCAGCAGTGACTACTGATGACGTATGCAATTGTTTAAGGGATGTCCCAATTCGTAGAAATTGACTTTCAGCCCTCCCCCATGTACTGTAGCTCCGTTTTAAGGGGCAAGGGGAAGGGGTAGGGGTAAAAAAGAGAAATGGGATTGGGCCTTACAGTGTCAGAATCTGGAGCAAATAAACATCTGGATGAGAGAGATGTTTCTACAACTGAATGAAGATAAAACTGAGATTATTCTGTTTGGTAGCAAAGGGAATAGGGTCAGCATCGGTAAACACCTACTCGGGCCTGGTTATGACCAGGTTCGTAACCTTGGATTGTTGATAGACTCAGATCTGACTTTCAACAACCACATCAAAGATGTCACTAAAAACTTTTGACCATCTCAGAAACATCAGCAGAATAGAAAGTTTAGTCAATACACCTCTTTATAAGCAGATGGAAACCAAAAGATGCCTCTGACCTGGGAAAAATTATATCACGATATATTTCAATTCTCAAATCAATTCTCATAAAATTGTAACTTTTCTTGCAAAATTGGGACATTGTTCTCATAACATTACGACTTTATTATCAAAGTCTGTGAAAAAATATTGTTCTTAATACTGCGTCGTACATTTCACCAATTTCCTGAATTTATATTATTCATTTACAAATGGCATAAAGAAGAACTTGGATAGATACAATAATGTGTCCTGCATCCCTGGTTACTGAAAATTTGTATCTTAAAAGTATTTATTTTTGTTCAGGTTTAGGTCATTGTGTTTGTACTATATTAAGTGCAGGACAATTTGAACTGCCCATTTATGCTTGACGCAGACGACGGATATGCAGACAGACGGACAGTTCGTCCGTCTCCTGCGTAGGTTACGAGCATAATTTAGTGTGTTTTCAGGGTCCTTGCACATCCGTCACTGATGGAGCAATACCACCTGAAACTGCAGTGGCAGTGCTGAGCAGAAACAACTCAGAGAAGAAGAAAAAGAGGGATGGGAAGGGGAAAACTGTAGAAACTGCAGAAGCTTTTGAAATAAGGCTATGTGAGAGTTCAGGGCGTGTTGGGTGGTTGGAAACAACTGTATAGCATTACTGCTGCCAACTGGTGTCTGAAACTGACATAGGATTGCAGGGTTAACTTTGAACTCAGTACGGCCCACTAGCCCACTTTACCATTGCAACGTAAAAGACGCATGGAAGTGTAAGGGCGGTGACGCATGAAAACGTTTGGAACGGACGTCCCAATTTACATCCGTAGGGAGCATAAATGTGCCTTAACTGTGGCCGGACACTATGGTGCGTCACAGAGATGCAGGAGACGGTCTGTCTGCAGAGTGGAGCATCTGAGCCACCCAACTTTCTTCGGGTGAAGTCAATTTCCACTGGTCATGTTTTACCTAAGTTGAAGTTAAGTTAAATGTGTATTGAACAGAATGTCTGCTGGAGGCAACGCGGTTTAATATGTGCCAATAGTGACTCACTTGAGAGCGATTTAATAGAACATATGTCCCTAGTTGGCTAGTTTTGATTCTAGTAAACAGGAGAGCTGTTTATGAAGAGTTTAGATATTAAAAACAGTTTGGAGAGTTTCTGGTTCAGTGGCTGAAGCTTCAGTGACAATTCTGTGATCAATATCAGCAAAAAGGCTGATCAATAAACCAGGTTACATCCTGACTGTAAGGTGGGGACAATAGAAAATAATAGTTGAAAGAAAAAAAAAAGAACTGTCATTGACAGTAATAAGTAGTCTAAATGGATCCATCCTTTATTCCAGCTGGACCACATGGTATTTCTATTATCTGTATAAATTCCAGTGCTGACATTAGATGATACATAATGATAACAGTAAATGTTTACAGTAAAAACATGCAGGTGTGATATGGTGTCAGGTATTTGAAGTTTTACTTGCTAGTTTATTTAATTAGTGATTCTGGGGGGAAAAAAATATTCAAATCTTATAACAGAGAAACTCAATATATATGTTTAGTTATATCAAAATACCGCAGTGATCATCTGAGCGGTCAAGTTGTCCTCAGTGTTGCAGAAGCTCCAGGTTTAGATGTTTTGCTGCACAGCACCATAACTGTCATCTTTTCCCTACTTATCAGATTGTGGAAAGGTTTAAACCTTCCTTCTTGATCCGACTAAAAATTCAATCGGATCAAGACTGATCGGATAAGCTGAAGTGTTTACATGACGCATTTTATGCTGATTGAACATTGGATAAGGATCATTATTGCTCCATGTAAATCCAGCTAATGCCACCCTGTCTAGATCTCTTGGCCCTCCTTTGCCCCCCATGTCCCCCCATGTAAAATTGTCTGATCAGTGCATTCAAACACAATAATGCTCTTGCATAGATACCAATCATGATTTCGTCTTGCTATAGAAAAATGATTGTTTTATCATCATTTTGCCAAAGCAAAAGAATCAATGAAAAAAACCTAGTCATAACACATGGGTTATTATTGAACCTTTTCCAGTCATTTCTAGCATTTCATTTTCATCCAATACAAATTATTTCATCCATTCCTTCTGTGGGATTAAGCCACCACATTGTCGATTGGCTTCCAGAAACAAAAGGTGACTTTGAAGACAGCAGTCCATATTACACCTCTATGATACTGTTGTCATAAACTGGGCTAATCCACTTTAGGTAGACAAGTAGAAAATCCATCATCCCTTCAGAGTTAATAGTCAAAGTTCCATTCAAAGCATGAGACTGATAAAATGCTGTTTAGCTACTGGGCAAAACTTTGACTGCATTTTTATTCATAAATTTAAGCGAGAACAAAGATGAAGGCAGGCGGTAATCAAGAGTTGTGCCTGGCAGCATCCCCAGAGGGAAGTTATCTTTTCCACCCTTCTGTACTTTCACGGTTGCAGCCCGGTGGATTAGACGGGGCGAGGAGCGCTTTCTGCTTTTGCTTTTCCCCCCCTGCGATATGAAATTCTGTCGACAGAAGTGACAACAGAATAAAAGGGAGAAAGGGCTTCTTGATAAGAAACGAAACCCTACACACACACACACATGCATGCCACCTTGTGCTGTCAGGACATGCTAGCTGAATACTGCATATCTTATTACGACTTGGTATAATTAGGGCCAATAAGTTCCATCATGTATAAAACACAGCTGAGGAGATTTCTGTAAATCAGCTGATGAATTATGCCATCTTATTAACATCACGATGAGCTGGTAAGCCTCTGCTGTTTCCATCCTCTGATAAAGATGAATGCAGTCACAACCCTGACAGACAGTAACAAAGTGAGGAAGTTCACCAATCCTCCAGCCAAAACAGCTCGATGACGGCTAATTCCAGACACACCGTGTGTAGCTCGTGACTTCGAAGCGCTGCATAAGACTGTGGTGATGAATGACTTGCAGACATTGTCTCCTCGTTCTGGGCTGCAGGCAACTTCATGACGTCTATTGCAAAATGTTTGATGAGAAAAGCAGGAACAACTTAATGTGAGAGAATAAGCCAAAGGGCACGGACACATATTTTCTCCTGTTAAATGATGTGTAGGTTTGGCTGCTGGAAGGACAAAAAAAGATAACAGACTGCTTCGATATAACCAGAATAAAAAACAGAAAACATGTGCATCAAACAGCGAGATGGGAGCAATCAAACCAGTGCAGACTGGGCATCAGAGGTCACTTGAAAATGGAAAAATGATGAAAACACAGAATAAAGATGCTGCCTTACTTTACCAGCTTTCTAACCTCAGTCTGAGATCCAGCAGCAGAACCACGAACAACAGCAACCTGAATCTCAGATTGTTCCACTTTTCTTTTACAGTGCCCCCATGTGGCGGAGAAAAGCAAGAACAGTTCAACAAAACTGAGCAGCACAAACACAACCAGGATGGAAAATCCTGTTTCCATACTGATGCTCCTCACTACTAATGAATTCCTGCAGCATTCTTCATACAAAGAGACATTCTGGGTTCACTGACAAACTATATAAATAAGAAAAAATAAATGCTGCATTTACTATAATATAATGAACACAAGCAATAAGTCAAGATGTGTTATGTTTATATATTCTTGTCGTTAACTTTGTTTTCTCTCAGCAAGTTTCTCTGGACTGGTGTTTGTTGATGTCTCCATCTTGTCCTCTCAGCCTCCAGCCAGTCCAGGCACACAGTTGTCCTTCCTCTACTTATTTAGAGAGAGCTTTTCCTCTCCACTGTCCGCACCTCGCTGTATGCTCAGTCAGGACAAGGGTTTAATGGAACCGTAGATATGGTGTGAGACATATGTTTCCTCATGGCTTCTGTAAATACAATTATAACGAATGAAACTTTTGGATTATTGGATTATAATAAATGACACCAAAACTGAATTATATTAATTGAGTTTAATTGAGTTGACTAAGCTTTTTTTGAATCTCTGCTATATTCCTGAGATGACAGGGAATCGCTGAAGAGAATTAAACACAAATAGATACATAAACTTATGTCATTCTCACAGTGTCTGAATTATAACTGGCAATTTTGTAATATTTCACTTTATAACAATAATAATAATAATAAAAAATATTTTTTAAAAATCTAGTGAATTGCTCCTTTCCCTCCAGAATAAATATCTGACATTTTTGTTGTCATTAATTTGTATTGAACTTCTTCTTTCTCAGCAGATATCCCTGGCTTTCGAGTTAAAGGAGCAATACTCGATTCTGCTCAATTTTCAACCGTGAGTGAGGAGAACAGTCTAGTTTGAACTGTAAGCTCCGCCCCTAACTGTTTTTCCCAGCGAGAAACACACTTATGCTCTACTTCCAGTTGACGTGCATGTAATCACGAACACATGCTCATGCACGACTCTCCAGAGGAAACTCGTCTCTTCCAGTGAATTTACTGTTCTGGTTGCAGTACATGGCTGCATATCAGGTAAATGACACTTTTTCCACTTAAATCCCCGGCAGTGCAAATAATAACATAACTGTTAGTTTACTGATGCACGATTATGATGTTAGAGGCTACATTCCAAATTACTTACCAACCTAATAAAGTATCTAATCTGCCCACTGTGATAGACAGTTATCTTGTGATATCAAACTGTTTGTGTTTGTTGTTTGACTGTGCGCTAAATGCTAACGTGGCTTAGTCACATTAGCCAGTTTCCAGCCAGTTTCCAGTCTGAGGCGGCCCCGTACTCTCCACCTCGAGTAGGATGTACCGCGATTTACTCGAGCTTTATTTCTTCTTTGGTCACTCTGTCGCTTAAAGCCTCTCTTCTCCTCCCAAGTTTTGATCCTTTTAGGCTGCTTGGCTGTGTATGCAGTGACAGCCAGTGGAGGTATCCCAGCTTTCCTCCAGTGGAGGTATCCCAGCTTTCCTGCAGTGGAGGTATCCCAGCTTTCCTCTGTTCTGTTGACAAGATCTATCGTGCACACACTAGGAGAGACGCCCTCTAGCAGCTTCCACCAACTAAAAGGACTTGGACTCGAACATATGTGCAATCAATGGGTAATGTATTTCTATGAAATGAATCCTTTTACCACATTATATATTGTGTAAAAACAATTTTTTTAAAGGAGATTAAAATAATATCAGGTATAGTACCTTAAAACTGGGTATATACTGACCCGGCGTCTGCATCAGGCTGGCCCGCGTAGCTGACGCAGAGGCAGTGTGGGTTTATACTCAAGTGTTGGGTAAAAGCGTTGTGTTGCAGTTTCTTTTCCGGACCTGCAGGTAGCGGCAGGGCTGGTATCGGCCGGTAAACTCCACAGGGCGGAGTTTATTCGAAGGTGCTGTCAGCAGACAGAGCTGCAGCACAGCCTGCTAATGTTGCACAGTCCTGTTGATTCGTGACCGAATCAAATATCCGGAAACAAGTCATCACAATCTGACCAATAACACGGGAGTACTTCTGCGTAGCTGCGTTCATGTAGCCAGGATGCAAGTAAGGTCCGAAGAGGTGCACATCAAGCCTCTGCTGACCTAGGATGGCGTAACCGACCTCACGCAGACGCTGCGCGAGCTCTCGGTTTGGAGCTCTGGTTCTGATGGAGGTTTTCCTTCCTGGTTCTGGTTCTGATGCGAGGTTTTCCTTCCTGGTTCTGGTTCTGATGGAGGTTTTCCTTCCTGGTTCTGATGGAGGTTTTCCTTCCTGGTTCTGGTTCTGACGGAGGTTTTCCTTCCTGGTTCTGGTTCTGATGGAGATTTTCTTTCCTGGTTCTGATAGAGGTTTTCCTCTCCACTGTCTCCTCGTGCAGCTCAGGATGGAGGATTTGATGCAACCCGCTGGTTAGGTATTTAATTTTATGAATTGGTTTATATGATTTACTATGAATTGGACTAATATGATGGATTTGTCTTTGCTGGATTATAATTGGACAAACATGAAAAGGATCAAATTGGACTGTTTCTATAAAAATGCCTTGAGATGACTTTTGTGACTTGGTGCTTTACAAATAAAGCCAGTTTGAATTGATTTGAAGTGTTTGAGTTAATGATCCCTTCTTTACCTTTTCATTAAAATACTTTATTGTTTGAAATAGCAGCGGGCTGTAAACAACACACGCATGTAGACAAGTTGAGTACGTCAGTTGGCCAAATGGTTACTGCTGCCTCACTAATCACGAGATGAATTTCACTGTATCACCCTGTGATGTGAAGGGGCCTCAACAATAAATCACCTCCCCAACCTCTGCTAAACAGATAACACACTGCTCATCAAGGCACGAAAATGTCAAGTCTGATTGTCGCACATTATGTTGGCTTCTGCACGTGATGAAGCGGCACTCCATTAGGAGGGTGTATGCTGCATGGAAATGCATGGCGGGGGTGAAGTCTGCTGGTCTGTGTGTTGGAGCGCCGGCTGACTGATGCAGTACTTTATCTTTTTGTCTGCATCAACTGCGAAGCACCTGCCTCCGTAGTGTGTCACCACAGCCATGAGCTCTGATAGCAGAACAAAGAGCAAACATCAAGCAACAGCGCAGACATTATCAGTGTCACAGGCAATGACAAATCTTAGATTGATGACTTCCTTGTTCTTGCACTGTCAAATATTTAGTTTTTGAAAGGCTAAAACGCATCTCTCCCAGGTTTCCTGAGATCAAGCGAGCCGCACAAATGTGTTTGGAGAAGCTGACGTTTAGGTTTACATGAGATGCCTGTCGGCTGAATCATCGCTGCATGGTAATACCTGGCTCCAGAGAGCACAGTCAGTCAGAATAACATCCAACAAAAACATGTCTATTTTCAGAGGAGCTGGCCTTCTCTGTGTGTGTGCATGCGTGTTGCTGAATGGATCTGCTTCAAAGTGCGTCAGTCTTTGCTTTGTAAGCCTGTCTATGTGCAGCTGTCTTTTCTCTGTCAGACAGTGATTTTACCTCGCAGAGGATCAGTCTATTTGACATTAATCCCATCTATCTCTCATCATGTTTCCTTCTCTGCCTTGTTGTCTTATCTCCATGTTATTATGCATTATGCCCCTGTGTCCCTGCAGCCACAGCATGTCCACCCCAGCTTGGAGTTTCTTCTGGCGCGCTGTTGCTTGAGCCTGGATGTTTTCCTGTCGGCGCCACTGCGGAGTGTGGTCCTTGATAAGGTGTCTGTGAGGGCTGATAGGGTTGTTGATCAAACAAATGTCTGAACAGTCACTTGGCTGGAGGTTTTATTTCGTTTTTATTACTATCAAGGCCTCCAACATCCAACAAAAATTAGCCATATATTAGAGGACAGAATCTAAAAAAGGGGCCGAACGAACCAACATGCAACAAGTCTGAGTAATGTGCTGGAATAGATTTTTTTACTACATCCATATCATCTTTTGAATCACTGAGTTATTGGTTGTGTGAGGGAGTGTGTGTTTGTAGCTGTGCATGATTGCACAAGCACATATGTGTTTATCCGGTGTGCTTGCATGCATGCATTATGTCTGTATAATGTGATTACGGTATCTGCCTGCACTCTGGGTCTTTCCAAACCGCGCAGAAACAGACAGTCTAATCTTGTTGGTTGCTAGGAACTGGGCAAGCTGGGGAATGGATGAGGCAGACAATTTTGTAACCCCATCAAATAGCTTACCACATTGAGCCAGACTTGATCTAATATCAACAAGGGAAGAAATGGGTGGCTGTGGAAGGAGGAATATGCATTTGGATGAAAACAATCATATTAGAGTAGTGCATTGTGGCTACATGTGGTCAGTGTGTGGCTGGATGATTGAAGCTTGCAGGGGTCAAGAGATGCATGGAAATGAGCAGAGGTTTAGTCCCTGACTGCAGCTTTCAGGGAGACTATTACATTTGTTCATTTTCATGGATTTGTTCGGCAATTTCCATTAATATTTCTGGCGCATAAACATTTAAATCCAAGAGACCACAGGAGAACAGCACACAGGCTTTCTTTTATGACAGGAAATAACATTTAGACATATTCATTATACATTTATTTTGCTATTTATTCAATTACTAATTATCCATAAGTCCTGAGAGAAACGACATATAGTACCTGTTTACTTAGATTTTTTTCTTTATTTGTATTCTATTTTGTACATTTGTACTTGTTTGTTTGTATTTATTTATGAATTTTCTATAGTTGCTGAGAGAATTTCTATATATTTCTTGTTTATACTTTATTTCAAATCTTTACTGTTCACCTCCTCTCAGTCCACGTGGCTAAGACACACTACTTAACTTTAGCCTTTTTCTCAGTGATGCAGTCCACATCGACGGCTAATTCGGCATCCATCTTGCATCCTCCAGGCAGTAAAATACTTGTAAAAGACTCTTGTCTTATCTCTTGCTCTGTCTCATTTTAGTTTCATCTCTTCCTCCGAGAATGTCTCTAACGTTTCTTTGCTGAATTCGCCACGGTGCGTTCAAAACGGCCGGATTGTTTACATCCGATGGCTAGAGTGTAACGTGCGTCCTGGATGAAACAGTAGTATAATCGGGTTCTCAGCCGCAGGACGCTGCTGGGCCGCGACGGCTCTAGAAATACACATAATGTGCCATGAAACGAGCCCGGAAAGCGGCGTTTTAAGGTTGAAAAGTTAAGGAATGGGCCTTTGACATTACAGATAATTGTTGATACTGTCAACCTCATTTCACATAACTCCATCCAACTATAACTGAAGAGAGACTCCACCTTCCAGACTGATGATGACATGGTTTAAATCTACATTGTTTTAAGTTATCAGCAGTTTTGGTTCAACATGTTTGGTTCCAGGTATAACACTGCACTTCCTCAAATGGCCACTTGAGGCAATCTCCAAAAGCAATCAGCCTATGAGTGATGAGAAAGAAAGTAATATAAAAGAGTAGAGATGAGTGGAGCTGTGCCATGCAATGAAAAAGTGTTTCTTGTGACTCTAGCTGAACCAAACATGGCGGCTGCTGTGATCTCCTCCTCCTCCCTCCTAACGTGGGTCATTTATCACCTCCTGGAGTCATGTTTTGTCACAGCACAGATGCATCAAAGCATCTTTAGCATATATAAAGCAAAAACAGAAGTAAATGACACCCTGAAAAAGATAATAATTGCTGGAGAATTCAGGAACAAGTGTGGCCAAGATTAAAGGAAAGTAAAAACAAACCTTGACATGATGACTGTTGCTGAAGTAGCACACCTTTACACCCAATCACTTCCCCATGACTTTCTCTTTGAGATCTTCTGACGTGGTACGACATCATACAGCTTTTATCTGCACTGTTTAAGGGAGATCAGTCATTTTTACGCCACTGTACTGTCAGTGAAGAGTCAAGCTTTCACTTACAGCCAAGGTCAGAGCTGTAATTGCATGACTTGCATTGCAAAGCTTTTTCTTTTTCAACTTAGATGTTGATTAAGGAAAAATCTGCTACAGTTTTTACAATCATAAGGACTCTGTTGGACCCCCTGTGGATTTGCACCACAGATGGTTTCCATTAACTTTTGGTAAAAGGATACTGATGATAAAACATCACATTTATAGTCCTGTCCGAGTCAAAGTCCATACTAACGAAACCAAACAACTGAAAATTACATATTTTCATTGTAAACCCTGATGAAGTAGAATGGGAGGCAGAACCTTCAGACCCCTCTTTGTGGAACCAGCTCCCAGTCTGGCTTCAGGAAGCAGACACCCTCTCTATCTTTAAGATCAGGCTTCCACTTTTGGTGATCCTCCCTCAGAAATCCCTTATTCGTGCCTGCTCCCGTACACACAGACTTTGCCTCTGAACTATCAGCCCCTGCTTTCATCTACTGATCAGGACAG
>JBBBVU010000016.1:25848405-25868321 GCA_037177055.1 Atherinosoma microstoma
CCCCCCCCCCCCCCCCCCCCCCCCCCCCCCCCCCCCCCCCCCCCCCCCCCCCGTGCAATTGTATTTAGCATTTAAACTTGCGCAATGCACCTTTAAGTAAGAGATGTGTTAATGAACGAGGATAATCAGCTGTAGCAGGTGGGAAACATGGCCTCCACCACTTGAAGATTAAAGATGTGCAGACGTGATAGGATGTGGTCGCAGGATGAATTGGGGTGTGGATGTTGATTTCTCCTCATGCAGGAATAAAATTTCATCCTGATCAATAAGCTGCTGTCAGACCAGACTTAAATGATTTTGCTTTATCCCTGGGTGGAATAACAAAACAAAAGCTAGGACTCTGAGGTAGCCTGCAGATTCCTCTCCATCACGAGTGGAGGACAGCTTAGATATTGGCTGATGAAGCATATGTCTGTCTGGACTGTGTTACCCAGCTGAGAAATGTGCTGGAACAAGCGAACTGCCTCTGACTGTGAAAACAGTGACTTAAAGAGAGGACATTCACTTCATTCCACAAAAGAAAAATAAATAAATGAATTCTGACACCTCTTGTTCTTTATGAGTCATGTTCCAGTAGAAGCTGCGTTACCACCATGTCTACATGGCTAGATGTGTTGAGTTGCTGCGATGTGATTGGCTGATTAGATATGTGTGTTAACAGTTGAAAAGGTGGAGCTGATAAAGTGGTCGGTGAGTGTAAATATTCTTTTTTTATCACGTATTTTCGATCTTATAAAACAAACCACTTTAAGCACATTTTCAGCTCTTTGCTTTTTAATTAACTGAACATAAATTACAACTAATAAGTGTTTGTTGCCGACAGTAATGAGACAAAGCAAACCACAATCACGCTTCCCACCTTCCCACATCTGAGGTACCTTAGAAACGGTACGTATGACTCATCTGATGTTCAACAATGAAATAATCCTCCTCTATTATCTTCATGTCTTTTCATTAAAAATAGAAAATCCTTACTGCTAGTCTACATATGTTACATATCATTAAAGTACAGTAACATAATTGCACCTTTGTCTGTCTGTTCCAACAAGCATGTCCTGACATAGGAGACTGGGAGCATCACTGTTGGCCAACATGAATATGACTGGTGGACCCAGAATGCCCCCTCCAGTCCCAGTAACTTCGGCTCCATCTTCTCAATCAATCCCTCATCATTTTCAATGCTATTTCTTTGTCTCTGTCTTGGGTCCTGCCTCCTGAGATGAGGTTAAAATGATCATGTGATGCTGTGATGGTGCGCACCAAGCCTTCTTCTTTGTCATCACCATCTTTCCATGACTTAATAACATTGCCACAAGGAAAACAACTGACAGATTTATTTCTTTTTTTCATTTGGTCTTTTATGACTACAATAAAAAACCTGGATTTTCTTTCAGTAATTTGATCGATATGAACTTTTATTCAACGTAACAGTTTCAGTGTGGTTTCAATGTCGGACATCAGCTTACCATGACGTCGGTCTGGGAGATCATCGGTTTCTTTACCAAACAATTTTATCTGAAACTGTGAAAAGAAACCACTTCAGAGGAGGTTCTGAATCCAGCATAGGTTAACATGGTGATCAGTAGGTTTATACAGAGTCAATGTCATACACTGGAAACTGATCTTACTTACATTCCTCTGTCCTTGTGGGCGACGGATAAATCCCACTGTAAGGTTTTATATCATATATCGAAATTAATCAGTCGTGTTTAAGAGCAACGTGTGCTCATAGGTGGCGTAAACCATAAACCACCAATCCAACTGCTCAGTAGCTACAGAACCAACATAATGCACATGTGAAATAAAGTAAGGAGCATTTCATTCTATGTATATAATTATACTGCAGTGATGCTTTAGATGCAGTGTCAGAAGCACATTGAGCCTGAGTGCATGCATCAGGTTGTAAGATCAGTCTATTCTTTCCTAAAATCATTATTCTCTCTCTCTTTAGTCTGGTTTTGATTGTGCAGGAGGCTTTTTTTGTGCAGTGGGTCTGCAATAATCAGGATAATGAAGACTGAATACATTTCTAAATTAACCTGAGGAGAGGTCATTCTTTGTTGATTCTGTTTGATTTTTGCAGATTTGTTCAGACCTACAGGCGGCCACACCGGCTGTACTGCTTTTCAGAGTGCCTACAAACTTAACAGAGCAGAGGTAAGAACATGAGAAGATAATAAAGTGATTCTATAAGCAATGCACGAGAGGAACAGAAACATACAATATAGATTTGTTTTTGTTTTTTAGATGTAAATTTAATAAAAAGCTGATCTTGAAAACATTCAGTCAGGATAATTTCGTCTCTGTCATCCTCATTTTATTGTTGTTTGTGTTCTGCGGTAATATATGAGCATAGTTTTCAGACGGAGAGATGCGGTGCAGACAGGGAGGGCGGTCGCTCCCTGTGGTTAAAAATCGGAGGATATTTCATATCTTTCATCAATTGAACGGGTCACGAACTGGAGCTAGGCCTGCGTATGCATGGGCTCTCTCTGCTTCCTTCCACAGTCCAAATACATGCATGTTAAGTTGATTGGTGTCTCTAAATCCTCCCTAGGAGTGAAAGTGAACATAAGTGGTTGTTTGTTTTTCTGTATTCTCCCTATGAGGGACTGGCAACCTGTCCAGGGTGCACCCTGCCTCTTGCCTAGTGCTTGCTAGCCCCAGCTTCCCCGTGACCCTGCATTGGAATAAGTGTGTATAGAAAAAGTGGATGGATGGACAAACTGAGCTGGATTACACTGTTGAAGCAGGTAATTACTGTTCATGATACATGTGGCTTTTCTTACAGATTATCTAACTGGTGTTTCCACCTGAGACCAGATACATGAAGCTAAAACACACAAAGTCTTCTCTGTTCATCAGGTTTATGTGTACACACTCAAGCCTGGTAGTTCTCCGTTTGCATATGGGTCATTTCGCCTCCTCCCTCATTAGACCTGTCGATGAAAGACTGACGAAGAGTTGAGAAAGTAAGCTGCAGAGCCACGTATCATTTATTCATCTGGTGTATCTGTATACCATCATCTGTGCTGATATCTCAATCAGGATTATTAAATGTCAGAATCATTATCAGCCCTTAATCCAAGGCGCTCCTTCTGAATACAAAGTGTTTCGCGTTTGATGATAAAAATGAACTCATTAACAATGTAAGGACACATTTTTATAAACATGAATTTAAATGTCATTTTCTACTTTGCTACATCGACTGCAAAGATAATTACACGTGTTAATTGTCCGGCTCTTCATCCTTGCGACAGCTGGCTGCAGAGAAATGGGATTGTGTCTGGTTCACAGATGTTAAAACACAGAAGCAACAACATCTTTTTGATCAACATGTTACTGTTTGAATATTTAGGACACGTCATTGTGATGTGGAAGGAAGAACAATAATGTTCCTCCACAGGTAGCTGCACAGACTGCATAGCCTGTTTTCCTAACATTTATTCATACGTCTGACATTTTAATCACTTAAGCCGTTTTCTGGCTCCTCTTATCTGTGTTTGTACAGTTGCACTTATCACACACTCAAGTCAGCCACTACTATTGTGGGAAATTGTCTTTGGACATGTTTTTAGGGCTATAGAGTCGGCCAATATCAGCGCTCCGTTCTCTTTCTATCTGCACGGCTCTGATTGGCTCAGTTGTTTTTCCATCCAGAGAAACAATACCAGAACAGATCTGTGATGACAGGTCTTCAGCCAAGGTCCTGCAGGACCAGAAGCCAAAGAGTCGAAATCTTTCTGAGCCAACATGACCACTGATGCTTTGTTAGGAACTTGCAGGGTTTTAAAAAGCTGAATTTTTTGCCAAACTATGATCCAAGCATAATTTATTTGTAATTTAGCAGAATGAGATGTTTTGCCTGAAAAATATTGTCTTATACTTTTATAAAACACATTTATAATTGCATGGAGATGACAGTCACCCCACACAGAGGGAAGGATTTTCGGCCTCCAAACAGCTAACAGGCCGTGAAGATGAAGCTGCATGCAGTTTAATGTGCCAAACACTCTGGTTGAAAGTTATAGACAAAAGTCTCTCACCATGTGATGTGGTTGTAAGAACTGTTTTTAACACTAAACCATATTTGTTTTGTTTTAATACCCATAACCAGATGTTTTAAACCCTTCCCTAAATCAAGAATTCAGTTTTCTAAATCTAACAAAGTGGCTTTGGTTCATGTATTTAGCTAAAGATAGTTGGAAAATAAATGAAAAACATACACCAGTGACAGGACTGATCCCAAAGGTGCTATTATGGAGTATAAAAGTTGCACAATACAACTTTTCTACCGACGCAAACAGCGCAAAATCCTCCTCTGGCCCTCTGATATTTACATATCAAATATTAAAACAAATTTTAATGAAAATTCATTTAATTTTAAGAAAAGTCAGGGACCAGCAAGGCTTCATGATTCTATTTGACAAAGTTATTGAACATGCAAATTTTCATGTGTGGGCGAAGGCTGTTTATCTGTTATTTTCCCAGATCATTTTTTGAGTGCTTCGGTGTGCACTCCGAGCAGTATCACTAAAATATTTTATTTCATTTGTTCTGGGAATCCATTTTAATCAGCCTTTTTTTCAAATAGGTTAATTTTGAGTATCGATCATGTGTTGGCTTATAGATGACGGTTTGAGGATTGTTTAATAATTATTTTCAGGGTCTGCTGCGCTGACTCAAACTTGCGTACACGAACTCAGACCTGCCGTGAGATTTGATCGTATCCTACGCTCACGTCCAAACGGATAAATGCCGAACATTTTGTGAAAATGGTTCTGCGTCCAGATTTCTGTTGTAGGTTCATTTGATGAATCAGGGCCTCTGAGTGCTGCTTTATGATTGATCAGCACTCAGTGTGACACATCCCATCACCTGTTAAGAATGCTTCTTTCCATCTTAATTTGTTTAGAAATGCTAAATTATTTGGACCTGTGCTTCTAACCTTTTAAAGCCTGAGGCCCCCAGTTGGGAGACGTTGAGAACAGAAGGTGTCAAACTTGGACAAGATGGCCTTTGTGAAGACCTCGCCTGAACTGCCCTCTTTAATTTTGTTCTGTTTCACTTCATCAGAGATAAAAGTGTCTTATTTACACATCTTAACAAATCTCATAAATGTTCCCTTTACTGTGACTCCAAATGTATTCAAATAGACCCTGTGGTTGCAGAGATACACTCGTTTCATTATGGGGATGCATTTTTCAAGCAGAGCCCTAAACCATAAGCACAGAGCTCAAAAAGTTAAAGAAAGAATAAAAGTCAGATGTCTTGATTGGGGTGAGACGCTCAGAGCAACGTGTATGTAATAGTTCTGGAAACATGGGTTCAGGGACAGGATGTTCTGATGAAGTTCACACTCATAACACATGCTGTAAAATGACAAGCTGTCAATAGAATATATTTTGTGGCAAAATGATGCAACCAAACACCACAATATCTTCTGGACTGGCAACGAGGCCACGGCCCTCAATCACGGCTCAAAGCTTTGAAAAGAAGCCATCAAATGCAGCGACTCTGTTCCTCGAGGCTACTATTGCGAAACCTGAAATTGCCCCTTCAGACAGGCCCTCGTGTTGAAAAAGCAATGATCCTCCAGCAAAATTAAAAGTGCACAAGTGTTCTTCAAACTGATTATTTGATTGGCCCCTGCCCGTCTAACTCCGGCCTCAGATAATTGGACAAATCTTTAGAAATCTTTGGTTCGACGAGGAGTCTCAAGCAAGTCAGGTGGAATGACGCATTTTCAGCACAGGAGTGAACGTCTCAAGGATAGAATCAGCCATGACTTTATTGAAATTATAAGAACATGACGGCTGTTCTTCTTGCAATGAAAATCACCTTGAATGAAGTATAAAATAAAAACACTTCACTGAGTTTCAGCCAGATAAAAACAAGTACATGTAGTTATCAGAGAAATATTTCTCAGGTTGATTGAATGTTTTGATTTCCAACCTCTTGCATCAATTAGTGACGTAAAACACCCACTGAGAAATAACTTGCATTTCTATGAATCCAGAAAATAATAGTTTCACTCACTCTCTGACCCTGCCAGCCTGAATCAAAAGCATCAGTGACGTCTTACTGAACAATGAAAAGAGCCCAGTGAAAAGCAAAGGCTAAACATCCTAAATGTTTTTTTCTTCCAACTTCTTCAAAACCTTCCAAACAGGATGAAAAATACTGTGTTTTTGTCTCAAGGCCGCTTTTATAAAATGAGAAACTGTCTCTTTTCATTTGTCGCTCTTTCCAGTTAAAGAAGCCATACTGGTAGTCTGACAGCCAGAACAAATTAAAGCATAGACAAGGCCTTCCCTTTGAACATTTGATTGGCCTTGACCCATTCTTTTCACAGCACATGATTGGATTTCACTTTGCCAGAGCGGGGGGCGATCTGATGGGGGGGAATTTGGTTCATGTGATCCGTATGGTTTCCCAGTTTATAAACTGCCTGACCAAATATTGTCCCATCATGGAAATGACCATGTACTCCGCCCACCAACACTGACTCTATCTGCTTAATCATGAAGCTAGAAGGAGAGTTGCATAAATTAATGGATGGCTTACTGATTGCAAAGCATGAGTATCTAAGACCAAAAGGAGTCCAAGATGGAGAAAAATTGATGTCAGTGGGTTTTCTTCTGTGATAGCCGCGACAAAAGGAGCTAATTTGCTTGTGAGGTTCTTAGTGCAGCTTGTGATGACATGTGTGAAAGCCTGGAAGCTGCAGACGTAGATGAATGCAAACAAGACAACAAAAGAAATGACAGGACTCGTCTTCCATCCTCCTGTCAAACCATAACCAGGCTGGTCTCAGAAATATGCTAAACACATTACATGGTGGATACGGTGGCAACAAGATTCTTCTGCAATGGGGATTTTTTTCAACCTTTTTGCTACACCAGACAAAATGAAAGGATTAACCAGCAGGTTTACCCTCAGAGAAGTAACTATTGCAGTCAACCAAGAGACAAGCCTGTTGCTATGACAACATTGTACACTGTGTGCTGGACCACAGTTTCTGATAAGTGCCACTTTCTAGAATAATTAATTTGGCTAGTTTGTTTATTTTCATTGAACAGTGGGGCTGCCGATGGGAGCTGGAGCCATAAATACCCACTGCAGAGGCAATTCACTCGGGACCAAAGGCGACCAAAAATGTAACAAAAAAGCCAGATGTTACTGGTTTTATGTAGGCTTTTTGACCAGGGTGCCACCTCCAAGCTGTGCTTGGTCAACTTCTTACCTGCTCAGACCATAATATTTTTTTTAAAAACTGTATCATTAGTTGTGTCCAAATTCAGTGGCTACACACTTTGAAGTGCACTTCGAAGCTGTTTATTTGCTCGTGAAACGAGACATCCTACCTCGTGTGCAAGAATTTCCCATAGCACTCCAGTCCCCTGTTGCCTAGCAACTGCAGATATGAAAGCATTCTCATTCTTCCCGCTAATTCGTTCAGATAACTGCATTAAAAAAACCAAAATGGAGCTGGAAATTTCCGCTAAAAGTTTAATTTTAAAACTTGCTTCAGTGGCTGGTTGTTAAAGAAATAGCCCGGTACACTTCCTTAACCACTTACAAATCCACAAATAAGAAAACGATCTTCGATGTGGCAGCGGGCTTTTATCTGTTCCGATTTCTTCTTGTCGAGGTGAATTGATAACAGGAGAATAAAATGATCTTTTCCATCACGTTAACGAAAAAGATTCTGTGTCCATGCTTGATCCAAAATCATCTGATTAGGTTATGTAAAAAAAGAAATGTGAAATTACGATAAAGATAGGCTATTTAGAATAGGGTTAGGGGCTATTTTCCAGCATATTCTGCCTTTTTTGTTGTTTCAGAACCAGAAAAGTCCTGCAGACAACATGAAAGAGCCCCACAATTGATATTTCAGCCCTGATGTCCTCAGGATTTTATAAGATATGTGCGAATATCTGCACATTTTTGCTCGAGGTCATATGAACCATTTGTGGGAACAGCCTGACCACAGTTAATTTAGTGAAATTAAATAAAAATATTGGAATCATTTTTTTTCTGCATTTGAAAACGTAAAATGAACCTTTTGTGGAACCAGGAAGATCACGAAAAAGTTCTCCATTGACTTTACATTCCCCTCATTTTCGTGGACCCCGCACATAATTTTGAACAATTACTTGCCACCAACATGTAAATAAGTGGAGGGTGTCAAAAATAACATCGTGTTTATTTCACGTATTTCTGTGAGATCAGGTTGAACCCAGATGTTAGCAAACCCCCACGTGGTTCAAGCGTTCTCAGAAACATCCACCACAGACATCACCAGGAGTGTAGACACGCTTATTTTTTCCTGCTGATCCGTTGGTGAAAAGGTTTAACCCCCCCCCCCCCATCGGATAGAAAATTATTTCTGAACACAGCTAGACACTAATAAGAAAAGTACTGATACCTCCATTCAGAAATCATGCCACAGCACCATCCTCACCATCTTCCCCCATAATGTCACTCTTTTTTTCCCTAATTCTAGCTGAAACTGGTTTCCATTCATAATGTTTGGAATGAGTATTGGGAAACTATGCTCTATTTAAAGTATTGTTACAGAAAAAAAGGTCAAGAAAATAATAGTAATCATATAGAAATAGAGCTTCATGTGTTAATGTGAAAAAGGAGCTAATTTAATGGGTTTACTCTATGTGTGGTAAATTGTAGGGCATGATGTTTCATTCTGTGCCTTTGAGTGTGTAGAAAACATACAAACATCATAAAAATGTTAAATGAAGGAAACACTCTAAGAGGAATCATATTAACCTTGGCAACACAACACAAGATGTTTTATCCACTGCAGCCGATCTGCACAGACTTTTTATTCCCAACACTATGTTGCCAGGCAACACAGCGTTTGTTTAGATTGAGTCAGTCAACAATATTTCGGTGCACTTATCTGAACAGCATTCACCATCTAATGTAAAATCTTCCCAACTATTATACTAAAGTGATCCTCTCTTTATGTTTCCTCCATGCTACTCACATCACGAACACGAGGTCCCGATTAGCCCCTCAACGTCTGACCCAAAAATTAATGGGCAGAAAATGTCATTCCTTTTGGTCCTTTAACTAAATGTTTTAAAAAAGATTATAACAAAGAAAACTAAAAATTTGTTAGTCAGAATTATTGTAGTGCAAAAGATATCCACCAGGGGGCAGAAGACAAGTATCAGAGTGTGCATAAGGTTTTTTCAGCAAAGGTTTATTCAGAAAATGATACAATAGGTCTCAGAAACATTATGTTTCTAATATCGTACATTAGCTGTTAACGAGTTGAATATTAAAGGGCCAACATGTATTTCTAAGTTCCGAGTCAATCCTTTCAACTATGATGCCTTACACTGGATTTTGTACCTGGAAGTTCTGACAACAGTACCAATCCAAACTCAAAATCCAAGATGGCTGCCCTATGCATTAGCAATGATGAGAGTTGTGCTTTCTGTGAGCATTAATGTGCCTTATCAGTTCAGTTGCACACAGTACTGTGAATCTGTTAACATGGCATTTTGCTGTTTGGATTTGCACAGCTAACACAGACGATAGAGAGCATTCAGCTCAGGGGTGATGTAGTGGTTCAGAAGTTCTGATTCAGAACCAGAACCAAGTTCTGAATCATATCTTGGCTGTGTTTGATAAGGCTTGCTTCTTCTTCTCGTGGTGGTGCACGTGCTGATGAATTAAGAAACATGTGACATGCACAAGATCCCAGTAACAATCACTGCAGAGCCAACATCTGTCTCGGCTAACTGTTTAGAAATAAATACAAAGATAAAAATGAATCCATTTTGATAAATAAGAGTTCAGAAGTTTTTTTTTTCTTCAATATTTACAGAAGACAAAGAATTGTTTCAAGTTTCTTTAGCTGTGCAGGGCTTTCAGGATGGTTGACTTGACTGTCGGTCACACCTCCACGTTGATCCAAACTGAAATAGCTTACTGGGTATACTGGGTGTGTTTGTAAAGACATTTTCCCATTCCCTGAGTTAAATCCCAAAAGAAGCTTTTAGGACTAATCAGTGTCAGGAACTCCCTAAGGATAACCACTCGCTGAATAACTCCCAAGAGAAAAACTGTTAAAAGGAGGGTTTGCCTTCTTTATTGGGTTTTATGTATCAGGACATATGATGCTGTCATATGATAAAATATGTGGAAACTTACTGGATAAAAACAAAGTCCAAGTCCATTCTTACTGCTTCAAAAGAAATTAAAAGATAAAGTGCTGCTGATCAACCCAACGATTACTAGATTATCTTCAGTGTGACTGAAGTTTAAGGCTGGCACACATTGCAGGATTCTTCAAACCTTTACAGATTTAGACACCACACAATTGCTGATAACAAAAGACCGATCGCACATGATCTCTCTCTTCTGATCTTATAGTGTACGTGTGCACTACGGAGCACACCACACAGTATCAGGTTATTCACGTTCAATATTCCAACTCTCACGTAGTCAAACTTCAGTGTAAACTAACATGGTGGATGAACAGGAAGAAGCAACAATGGTTGTTTTTGGCCTCTTACTTTCTGAAAAAACACAGAAAAGAAAAAAACGATTAGGGAAAAGACAAGGAGATGGCGGGAATTTGGCACACTACAGGATTTATAGTTGCAAATATTAAACATGTTCATTGTCTACGATCTCTCCTTCCGAGCAGATCGGACCGGACAAAATCAGTCTTCACACCACAGGAAAATCAGACACGATGTCGTTTGCAAACATCAGACAATCAGGCCTTTGCTGGCTTTGATTGTAAGGGGAGATCGGGGACAAAAATTGGCCCGATTATCCTGTAGTGTGTACCAGCCTTTAGTCAGTTTGCTGATCTGCAGCATTCAGGTGTGTTGACACAATGCCACAACATCTTCTGCATCCCGCTGTAATGCCTCTGATGTTTTATGTAAAGCACCTTCAATTGTCGTGTACATGAAATGTGATATACAAATAAACTTGCCCTTGCCAAGGCGGAAATTAAATGAAATGAAATGTACTTTATTTATCCCTTTTAGAGGGAAATCATTGTTGTAGCAGGTTTTTTAAAAATAATAACAATAATAACAATAACAATAACACAAAAAAAGGAAAGACATCGGCAATCATCTTAAAGACACAACTGTTGCTGCCCATCGATCGGGGAAGGTTCTCAGGTCATTTCCAAACTATCTGGAGTCCATCGTTCTACAGAGAGAAAGATTATTGGAAAACATTGAGATGGCCGTCAATCTTCCCAGAAGTGGACGTCCCAGCAAGTTCAGCCCATGCAATGCTCAGAGAAACCCAAGAGCTACATCTCAGACTCTCCATGCCTCAGTTAGCTTGTTCAATGTTAACGTTTATGATAGTCCAATTAGAAAAAGCCTGAACAAGTTGCAGGAGAAAGCCTCCTCTCTTCAAGGGCTGGGATACTTCAAGGGCTGGGATACTTGCTGTGCTCGCAAGCATACACGTCAACGTTCCACTACGTCTGTGTATATAGTTGCTGCAAGACCACAGCAGCATGACACAGCCAGGATACTTGAAATTGGAGGTCACCACTAGGGGCAGTACACAGGACTTTGAATCTGAAATAGTGAAAAGGCCATTCTGCCGGTCACACTGTATCTCTGGGATATTTCCATAAACAACAGATGTTAAGGCAGGAGTGTTTGTCACGGAGCAACGGGGAGGAAAACTCATAAAGATGCCGGTGGTTGCAGACAAGGACCGAGAGGCGCTCTTCAAAACTATCAGCCATTGTGTTTACCTCTGACCTCGTGTTCATGCTCTTGCTTGTATGAGCGCCTCAGTGTTCAAGTCAATATTGCAACTGGTGCATGCGACACATTACCTCATGGTGGAGGGATGATCTGGGCTTGTTCTACACCTTACAGTCATTCAGTGGACCATGAACTCCTCTGGGATGTGAAAAAAGGTTTGACCTTCATGTTCCTCCTCAGATGACTTTAAGTCATTTCTAATACTTCCTGTCTGCTCTCATGGTCAAGATTTTTTATTTGTCCAACGCTTTATTAGGCTGAAGAATAGACTCAGACGATCCTAAAAACCCTCAGGCTAGGGGCTGCTAAAAGTCTGGTGTGAGTTAGCAAATATACAGAAATCATATTCCTGTCCTAAAATTTGGCAGTAAACTTAGTTATTAGAGCTTCTAAAGATTCTGCATAATTATTCATGACTTTATTAACTGAGCTATGTAGTACTGCAAACACAATGATTGGATACACAAATATAAAGTCTGAATTCCTAAGTGACAATTATGAGATCCAGTGCTTGAGTGCAGCCCTTAGAAATGACTATTCTAATCCCAAATGTAGATCACTATTAAAAATAACTTATTACAAAGCCAATTTTCCCCAATTCATTTTTGTTTGACATAATTGAAGCGCAGCTTTCTCAGTCACACATCGAGCCATGAGAGATATGAGTGACGCACAGCTGGTGGAAGGATGAGTGGCCACCGTCAGCCAACCAGTCGACACTCCTGCGTCCAGATGTGTCACACTTCATGTATGTTATCTTTCCCTGCAGGCAGCGCAACATGAGAGTAATGTGTGTTTTTAAAGAAACCTTGTCTGGCATCAAAGAAGATGACTAAGAAGAGCATTTATTTTAAACACCTCATAAGCCTGTTGCTATACCAACCACCGGACTGGAGTTTAGGGATAACTACTCAGTGTGATTTTTAACTATGGGTTCAGAAGGAAGAGGGTGTGTTCGTGATGCGTGACATGGAAAATAAATAAATAAAAAAGAAGCTTGTTGATTTTGTGTTTTCTGATTAAATAGAAGGGGACTTGTGAGGTTTGAGTGTGTAGAGAGGAGGAGACAGACGGATTACATTATGTTAGCCAGCAGGAGTGTGTGGTCAGATACTGTGTTGTACAAGCCAGCAGGAAAATGCCTGCTGAGTGCTTAAGCAGGACTATACTAGATTTTTAACACAGATACACCCACTGAATTCTATTTATTTTCTTGTGCCTTACCTTTAATAGAAATAACACCATAGCTTCCACTTTTGTTTATTTTTATGTGAATGGGTGTTTTGTTTTTATTTTAAGGGGCTGCAAAGGAATTTCTAAGGATTAAGATCACCAAAATGAACATTTTGCACAATCTTAGGAAACATAAGCTTGCATTATCCTTCTTGTTTTTCTTAATTCCACCATTATTTAAAAAATGAAAAGCAAATAAACTCAGATTTTTTTTTAGATGGCTCTTTGAGCTCCTGCTGAACATAAGTCTGTCTGTTGGCTGGGGACCTCAACATGACAGCTGAAGGGGTGAAAGGATGAGGACATGACTCATGATTACTAATGCTTTTTCACCTGTCTTGTAATAAATGAAGCCATGGGAGCCCTTTTATTGGCAAGAAGTAGGAGAAATAAATGCAGGAAGTGGAAAATGAGGAAGAAAAGCAAATAAATAATGGATTTCCTTATTCTAAAAGCCCGGGGGTGGGAACCAATTACGGTGAGCCCCAGGATTAATTGAAAATGACCTGTTGAGCTTGATGTAAGAAGTGCTTTGGCTCATGAAAAATGAGCATGAGGAGGAATATGTATGCAGGGGCTCATTAGGATGCTCAGCATTTCAATTCCAATTAATAACACAATTCATCTTCCAGAAAGTGAGAAATCAGACCAGGGGGGGGTGAGTTGAGGACGATACTTTTCTCTTTTCTTACACTGTGAACAACGCTGCAAATGAGAGAGAGAGAAAAATCATTCCCTAATTGCTTTTATCCTCTTGATCCATTTTGTACATCTGTGGGAGCAGACAAACAGAGCTGCTGTTCACCGAGTCCACGCGGTGAAGATGGAGCTGTCACTGCCACACCTTATTGAATCTGCACTGATCAGACACCATCCTCCACAAGATATAATCTCTGACAACATGTGAAGGATAACGGTGGATACACTGACTGCACCAGGATCAGCACTGAATCTGCGGTTGTGCTACAGCATAACTTACTCGCTTCTAAACCTGTTTGAAAAAAAAGATTTGAGAACAAAATACTCAATATTTAAAGCCTGAATTTAAAGAAAAAAGATACAAAGACAGTATATCAAATCTCTCCTCACAAAGCTGAAAACCATTAACCGAACGGTTGTGATGTTCACGGCTAAAAATAGATGTAATTTTGTAGGGAAAATGATTGCCTAAGCTCAAAAGACTTCTGAAAACCACCATCAAAGAACACAGCTCAGCGCTGCATCCATAAGTCTGAGTTAAAAGTCCAACATACACAAGGGCACACAGTAATATTTTGTTAGACCGCCTTTATATTTGATTTTAGCAGAATTCTCTGAAGTATCATTGTGTTAAGCTTCTGCATTGTCACATCTATTTCTGTCCAGAGTTGATTTCATTTTGCTCCAAGATCTTGTAGTGATGATGGGAGAGTCCCACCTCCAGCTCATCCCAGAGATTCTCCATGGGGTTCAGTTCTGGACTGTGGTGGCCAATCCATGTGTGAAAATGATGTGTCATGCATCCTGTCTCTTCTCTGAGATCTCTCCAGCCAGTCAAAGTCAGGTCGATGTTAACTCCTCTTATCATTTACTCTGTCTCTTTTTCTTTTCCTCTTTCTTCAAAAAACGTCTTCTTGGGTTTCTTTGATGAATTAGCGACAGTGTGCATTCAAAACTATAGATATAAACGCCTCTGACGCTGCTGTCCATAGGAACGATGCGTCGACGCGGCCGCCATCTTGGGCCGGGGGAAGAAGCGTCTACTCACAGCAGTAATCAACAGAGGCAGACATCTATCACCGATTAAAATCACCATAACTCACAGATTTGTCAACCAATTTTCAAGCCATTTGGTTTAATATAAATGTCAAACATATATTTATGATACAACATAGATTTGATTTATTTTCTTTATTTATATCACATACACATACTTAGACACACACAATATGGTGAGATATTATGCATTAGTTCTAACAGACAAACAAGGAATTTTGTTCTCAGATATAATGATGATGCTGATAGTGATATGAAAAAATGATAACTGTTTGGATAAATAACAAACATAAACTGTTATAAAATGCCCTGTTCCACCTAAAACAATGGACAATTATATTATTAAGTTTTCATGTGACATAAGTAAAGAAATTCATAAAAGAATGGACATTGAAAGTTCAATTCTCCCATCTTCTCCGATATGGTATAACAATGGTTTTAAAGCTCCTGGGAATCCATTAGCCAATACAGTATGATATAATCACAATATCAGAGAAATTTCCCAAATTGTAGAAAACAGGGAGATTTTGCCTTTTGAAGAACCTCGGAAAAGAAATCATTTGAATTTAAACACCTTTTTACAGTATAAAAAAGCTAAAGCTAAACAGATGCATTGAATGGCTCTAAACTTGGGTCTGAAACCACAGGTATGGGGGCAGATATCATTGTCCCAAATGCTGTATTGATCTAATATTAAATGAATGGCTGTTAAACCTGGTTAACTGGAGAAATGTCTGTTTGATCATGTGCTGTAGAAATCTATACGCTTTTTCTGTTAATGTTCCCTCTTATCACCTATGAAATGTTTTTTATCATTTCAAGAGTTAAGTATGTGGTGTCATCGTGAATATGTCTGTTAATTGTTTGTATTTGTCATTGTCTGGATTTGTGTATATTTTGTATAAAAAATTGTGAATAAAAAAAATAGAAAACAATAAAATAAAATAAAATACCTTGTAGAACCTATAAGGTAAAAAAAAAAGTTGCTACACACTGTATGATGGCTCCTTTCAGACCAGTCTCTGTTTATTTCAGCAAAGAAAGGCATCCACACATATTAATACTCCATTGCAACTTATGAAGTAAACATTATGAAGGAGAAGCTGAACTGGCAGCTTAAATCCTGTAATGGGTAATAATAATGGAAACATTTGTCGGCCTCCTCAGTTCCCAGAAGCTTATAGGGTGTTGCTTAAAGAAGAGGTGACTCAGCACCTCCTGTCCTAACTTTTTTGAAATGTGTTGCTGGCATCAAATTCAATATGAGCAGATCCTTCCAGAACTAACTCTACACCCACTTTATCTTGTTCAGGGTTGACGGAGGCTGGAGTGTATCCCAGCGAGGTGTGAAGCAGGACACACCGTGGACAAGCCGTCATGGTGTGACAGGCGGCTTCTCTGGGCTAACACAACCATACACACTCACTCTTATACCCACTGTATAAAAACATGGGTGTTAGGCTCATTAGTTATGTTGTTTTTGCACTTTTTTTTAGTTATGTTTTGCAAATGACTGTATACTGTTACTATGAACATAGAGCTACTTGCAGAGGAGTGTATCAGAATGCAGAAGTCATTGATCACTCATATTGATTTTTTTTTTGCCTAGTGTGAAAAGATCTCATGTAAAATGTATTCCTGTGTATGATCTGCATTCACCTGCAGTAGTTTATCTGAAAGTGTTTTCTGAATATGAACTGAATACTGAATAGACTTTTAAAAGTCTATTTTTCTACACAGTTCCCTCTTTTGTCTACAAAAACACTGTTATCAGGCTCCTCAGGCTGTCATGCTCTGTGGGGTTCAAGTCTTGTATTATTTCCTCAGTCTGTTCTTTAGCTTTCAGCAAGTCTTAAGTCCAGGTTGGATCTTTAGGTTTTATTTTGTTGTGTTCTTCACATTAGTCTGGATTTTCCTAGGCCTGAACGATATATGGGGGGGGGGGTCTAACTGGGATTTTTTTTTTTTTTACCAGTATTGCTGTTTAATCTTTAAAGTCCAGCTTTTGTTCAGGGTCCAGGCAAAAATATATTTTCTATATGAGATGGAGGATTATCACATGAGATCTATATATGAACTTCTCTATATACTAACCAGGATGTAAAGTTGAGATATGAACGGCTTCATTCACCAACTACAAGATGCAATCTGTGGTCCAAACCCTGAAGTTTCCACTAGAACATGTTTCTTCTTTGTCCTTGTAATAAAAACTAAACAGTTTGATGTTATTTATCTGATTTCCACCACAGCTCCTCATTTCTCTCAACATGATTTCTGCACACACACACACACGTGTGCACGTGCAGGTGTGACGCTCCAAGCAGCAGAGAAAGAATATCATACAATATGTGGCTTCCGCCACCTGAAAATCAGACAGCTTTTAAATTCTCCCTGCAGGGAAGTGAAGATGGTGAGAACTCCATGTTCATCATGGAGACCCAGCTGAAGTGGAGTCTCAAATCATTGGAGGAATTTCTGAGTCCTATTACGGTTTAAAATGGATCTAGTATTTTTTGTAGGTTTTATTAACATCAACAGGTTATCTGAGATCTGAAATTTAAGAATATTTACTCAGTAAAACTGTTTTTATTCACTTTATCAGGACATTTCAGAAGTTGAACTGTTTTCTATCCTCTGTGTTCTTTGTCTGGGTGTTTCAGCCATTTATGGAAAAAGAGTCTTTGGTGAGGTTTGAAGACATTACTTCACAGCTGAGTGTATCTGTCACATGATGTTTTTGCCTCGTCTTATTAAGGTGTTGAACCCTCTCCCCAGGAAAAATTTGGTGGGCTTCGGATCTTCCGAGACAATGAGGAGGAAGAGTAACTCACACTCGCACAAACATCCAGAAAAGATCCATTTACGTTCCTTTGCGTACATAAATAGATGTTCGTTTCAAATGTTCTCATACGTCCATGTGTGATTTATATTCCCGCTATAATGTTGTTTCCAACCGCCCAACGCTTCCTTAACAATCGCAAAGCCTTAAGCTTATGCAATTTCTACAGTTGTCTTCGTCTTCATTCTTCTTCTGCTTTTTTCTTCTTCTCTGTTTTGTTTCTGCTTAGCACTGCCCCCGCGATTTCTGCTGGTATTGCTCTGTTTTATGCTTCAAATGACGGATGGCTGAGCTCCCTTAAAACCAACCAAATTACGCGTGTAACCGACGCAGGAGATGGATGAAACTTTCTGTCTGTCTGCGTGTCCATCCGTCTGCATCCAGCATAAATGGGCCTTTGCTATGTCCTCTCTGTCCCTCTCAGCTGCCTCCTCTCCCTCTTCTCACCGTCTGTGAGAGAGTGGATAATAAGCGAGTGTGGGGAATGAAACATATTTGAGTCTCAGATAGATCAGAATCACGTCTGGACGCATCTTTTTAACTCTCAAAACGACCCTACTGTCGCACAAGGAAGACGACAGGAAATATGTCTGAAGGAGTGGATGCTGCAGGTCTGAAACCTGTATCAGCCACCGTGTAACATGGAAATAAATCGCACTACTTGCGACTTGCTAAACACAACATAAGCGCAATTAAAGTGCAATTCCGATTTAAAAATGATTCATAGTTCAACCGTATATCCCCCAATGTATCATGCACAGCTTACTTCCTGGCTCCCTTGTTATATCTAGTCCTCAGGTATGTGTAAGCTATTTTAACTCTTAATAATAGAAATTATTAGAAAAAAATGTTTAAAAAAAAAAATTATTCCCTGTTTTTCTTTTACTGTGAACAATGAATATAAAATACATTCATTTCTCACACACAGAGCAAATTAGTGCCTATACATTATTATAAGTGGGGTACTTCTGTGAGTGGACTTCTGCAGGTGATTTAAATGAAAAAATGACTCAATCAACAGCAGTGAATAAATGTGCTCGCTCTATGTTAATACATTTAAGCGGATTTTTTTGCTGTTGGCTGCTGAAGGACTTCAAGAGATTTAATATCAAGGCAATGAGCAGAGGCTGTTACTTCCTGACTGCACTCAGAGCTTCCCTCAAGGGAAAGGCTTAGTGGATTGCTAAACCAGCATATTACAAACCACTACATGAAAACCCCGCAATGAAAAATAGATATATAGTCTATACACATGTACACCTGGATCTTGGAGTTTAAAAAAAAGCAGAGAAAGAAGTATATTCCTAATCCTGTCTCAGCTAAATGGAAAGTGTATGCACCGAAGAGCATGACAGCAGGAGGAAAATAAAGCTGAAGAAACAGTAAATGTGCTTTTTCGAACAAAACACATAAAGCCACATCACACCTGACTTGAACACAAACAGGATCCATTAAATCTAATCACCTCCTGAACTCTAAATCTCCCCCACATTTACAATCTATACATACAGACAAGAGCATTACTAGATGCACACAGGATTCCTCTGACATGCAACCTTCCAACCAGTTTAACATTATCTGTACAAGCTCTTTGTCATGAAATGACACCTAAAATAAATTTAGTACAACTTTATAACTGCAAGGCCTGTATGTATAATCTTCATTTCTACAGAAAGCTGAGACATTGAGATTACTACAATGAGTAAAGTAATCCTAGGAATTAGTAAAGTAATCCTAGGAATGAGTAAAGTAATCCAAGGAATTAGTAAAGTAATCCTAGGAATGAGTAAAGTAACACAAGGAATGAGTAAAGTAGTCCTAGGAATGAGCAAAGTAATCCTAGGAATGAGTAAAGTTATCCTAGGAATGAGTAGAGTAATCCTAGGGATGAGCAAAGTAATCCTAGGGATGAGTAATCCTAGGAAATAGTAAAGTAATCCTAGGAATGAGCAAAGTAATCCTAGGAATGAGTAAAGTAATACAAGGAATAAGTAAAGTAGTCCTAGGAATGAGCAAAGTAATCCTAGGAATGAGCAAAGTAGTCCTAGGAATGAGTAAAGTAATCCTAGGAATGAGTAAAGTAATCCTAGGAATGAGTAAAGTAGTAAGGGGCACGATAAAGTGATTTGGAAATCACTTAATGCAGTTTTGCTCAGATGGAGGATTGATTTTATCTAGTAAGGTACTATTGCCAAATGAAAGTTACACTTATATTAGCGAGGCCTGGCATACTACTTCCTGGCTAGACCACTGCATTTGTACAGCAGATGCCCATGACTCCATTGATACGATGAAAATTGAGTATG
>JBBBVU010000016.1:25882305-25893969 GCA_037177055.1 Atherinosoma microstoma
CTATCATGTCAATATGGAGCAGAACCTCTGAGGAATGTTTCCATCACCTTGTTGGATCTATGACACCAAGAATTAAACTAGTTCAATAAAAAAAGGAAGCAATCAAACATTCTGACCGAAGCCTGAGGACAGAGTTTAAAATCCTGCTAATTGTCTTGAGTCTAATAATGATAATAATAATAATATACATTTATTTTATGAAGCGCTTTTCAAGACACTCAAAGACACAAGAATAAAAAAGCAATAAAACAGGAATAAAAATGCAATAACGTTCAAAACAGCAATAAAACATAAAAAATAGCAAAGACTCATTGAATTCATTAAAAGCAGCTCTAAAAAGATGTGTTTTTGTCAGTTTTTTAAACAGTGTTAGATCAGAGAATGCACATATTTCCCTGGAGAGTGAGTTCCAAAGAGTAGGAGCAGCAAGTCAGAAAGCTCGGTCTCCCCCAGGTTCTGTACTTGGTCATGAAAGGAATAGAAAGAAGACCAGTGTCAGAGGAGCGGCGATGACAGGAAGGTATATGGTGATGAAGGAGGTCAGTCAGAGAGGAGGGAGCCAGATTATTGAGGGCTTTGAATGGTAGGAGGAGGATTTTGAATTGAATTTGTTGCGCAATGGGGAGCCTCTGGAGGACAGGGGTAATGTGGTCACGGGAAGAGGTTTGGGTGAGAAGGCGGGCGGCAGAGTTCTTTGTTTGATGAGCCATACAGGATGCTGTTGCAGTAGTCAAGTCGGGATGTGACAAAGGCATGAATAAGGGTTTTAGCAGCAGAAAATGGGAGAGATGGACATAGACAGAGCGATGCTGTTCTGGAGATTTGGTTGACGTGTTGGTTAAAGGAGAGGTTATTGTCAAGGATGATACCGAGGTTGCAAACATGAGGGGATGAGGGCACGGAGGTGTTATCATTACTGAGACAGGTGCTATCTGTGGTTTTGATGATGGATTTGGGGCCAAAAATAATCATGTCACTTTTATCACAGTTGAGTTTGAGGTGGTTGGCTTGCATCCAGGATTTTATTTGAGCTAGACGGTTATTCACGGCAGAATGAGTTGAATGGGTTATGGATCTGGTGGATCGGTAAAGTTGAATGTTGTCAGCATGACAATGAAATTGGAAACCATGGTGACGGATGATGTTACCAAGGGGAAGCGAGTAAAGTATAAAGAGTAAAGGACCAAGTACAGAATCCTGGGGGACGCTGTGGGAAAGCGGGGCTTTGGATGATGAGCAGGTAGAACCTCAGCCATGTGAGAGCTGTTCCAGTGATGTTTAGGGTTTCCAGGCGGGAGAGGAGAATGGAATGATTAATGGTGTCAAATGCGGCAGAGAGATCCAAAAGAATAAGGATGGTCAGGCGCCCAGAGTCAGCAGAGAGAAAAAAGTAATTTGTTACTTTAAGGAGAGCAGTTTCTGTTGAGTGTTTTGCACGAAATCCAGACTGAAACTGTTCGAAAAGTTTGTTGGAGAGGAGATGGGGTTTGGAGGTGGGAGAATACAACACGTTCCAGAATTTTTTGACGGAAAAGGTAGATTAGAGATGGAACTGAAATTAGTCATGTCATCGGGGTTGAGACCAGGCCCCTGATGTATCAACCGCTCATAGAAACGCTCTTAAATTTAATCCTACGGATAAAATGTAAAATGTGTGTGAGTACAAAAAAATTTGTATTTATCAACCATGCGGAGGCCAGTCGTGCACACGGTGGGAAGTAATCAGCTGTTGATAAATCCTACATGTTCCAAATCGCCTGCTCGTGCCCGAGCATGGTCATTTGCTTCCAGAAAACGCCCTCATTTAACCAGATATAGAGACAACACGCCCCTTCAGAAGTCATGTGGAAATTGCTTGCGTTTGTCCTCGGAGCGGTGGAGAGAAAGATAAAGGTTTGAGTTTGAAGCCAATCAAAGATCTTTGTTTAGTTCACTCATTCAAGTTCAGTCAGCATTAACTTTAAAAGATACATATGAAGTTCACTTGCAAAAGTTCAAGTGCAGGAGATGAATATTATTTAAGAATCATCTGAAACGCTGCGTAAAAAAGTTAAACAGCATAAATAATCGCCGCAGAGAGAAATGCGAGCAGTAAATGATACGATATCAGGAGAAGGTCTTTGTCAGTTTTTTAAAAAGAGAGATATTGTTATATCATTTCAAACCATTGAAAAAAAAATCTAGATTGTTTTTCTTCTCTTTTTTTTCAAACACGCATCACAGCTGCGTCTGCAGCTGGAGGACAGAATCAAGAGAACTTCCTCCTTAATGTTCCTGAAGCTCTTTGGTTATCCTGTTGGTTTTAGATGTTCTGTATAAAATGAAGGAGACTTGATTTGATATAACTTCCACACTTATTCCACCATTATTCCCAGCATCATTCCCAGCATCCCAGTATCACTGCTTCTATCTGACGTTAGTTCCAGAGATAAACGTGTTTCGTTCCGGAGAAAAGACGCCTCCAGCGCGGATGATGTAATGCAGCTCAGTGATGGACAGGGAATGTCCAACCTGTCTCATACAGGTGACCAAAACAACTTGGACATTCATTGGAATGGTCGTCAATATAACATTGTAACATAGATCCCATTTCATGGTAAAACTCTGACACGATGTCAGTCGGGAAGCCACATCTGATCAGAAATGATGTCATCGATCAGATCAGCTTATCGTCTGATGAAACTCACGTCGGAGGGCAAAGTTTGAAATATTATTTGTTAACGTCAGATCAATCATGCTCAGGTCTCACCTGTATCACGGGTGTCTTGTCATTTTTAAAACCATTTAAGCTCCACGTCTGTTTATTTTCCACTCTTGGAATAATCTGTGCATAAGAATGGTTGATATATGAGGGCCAGGGTTTTTTTAGGATGGGAGTAACAGCAGCGAATTTGAGTTGTTGGAACTGAACCAGAGGTGAGTGAGGAGTTGATGACGGTGGTCACAAGAGGTGAAATGGCAGGAATGCAGTCTTTGAGCAGCACAGAGGGTCTAGATACATCTCAGACTTGTTTGTTGGTTATGAAGCATACAGACCCCCCCAGGTCTTCAGGGACAGATTTATTCAGTATTCCCAGGGTCAGAGCTGCATTTAGTGTATAATCTGTCAACTCATTTCTATCTCACAGTCAACCTTCCCCAACCATCCACATCCACACCTGGGCTCTCTTCTATTTTTCTTGCAGGAGATAAAATTAGATGGAAAAATAAATTGATAAAAATTCCAACAAGATTTCTGAAAACAGCCTAAAGCTTAAAAGTTGCTTTACTTTTAGACAGAAGTTTGACAGCAACCCACTAGTCCTGATAAAAGCTCTTACAAACATGAACATGTGTTTAGGTTGGAGATTTCAAACACAAGAAAACATTAGAGACATAAAAACGGTGAATCAGAGCTCACCTACAACGATGTGAACCTGCCGGGAGTCAGACCTTTAGAAAAGCACCGCCTCGGTTCATGGAGAAAGAGTGATGATGCAGTTTGAAGGAGTGTGTGGGAATTTGTTCTGCTCTCCTCGGGTTTCTAGTGGGATGAGAACAAATGCTAATCGAAGTGAGATGAGCAAAGACCTTCGGGCTTATTTTTTTATTAATTTATTTTTCTTTTTTAACTTTTGAGCAAAGGCATATTTAAAATGTCAGGACATTTGACATCTCAGAGGGGAATCTTGTAATTTTACTCTACAATCTTTAGCCGTAATGAATTGAAGATGTTTTGGGTTTTGGTTTTTAGATTAAAACTTTTAAATGTTAAAATGTCCTGGCAATACTTCAGTACTTTGGGTGTGATAACAGTCTCTTCCAGCCATCAGAAGTCAGGATCGATGGTCCTCCGAGTCCCCGCCTGCTTTGATGACACCACTTTGTTCTTTAGCTGCATCCCTGTTAAAACACGACTGATCCTGTATTGGCAGTTGCTGAAATTACCAGCCCACTTGGCTGGAGAAGAATGGTCACATTCATTCTCCACAACAGCGACTCTCAGCACAAACAAGCAAATAAAAAACGCTCTGTGCAACAGAAGAGGAAAATCCCTGTGGAGGCTTTTTAAAGCAAGAAGGGATCTGAAGTTGCTTCGAATGGCTGCAGTGATCATCGGCGGCGGTCTACAGATGAGTCATTTTGGAACTTGTGGTTAGATAAAAGCTGAAATGACTTTTCTAACCCTGCAGTAGGATTTTAGTTTAAGGGTTGTTGTCCAGACTTATTTATTCTGAGCTCAGTGGTCTGTACTGTAGTCCACTAGAGATGGTAAATAAAAGTAGACACCAAAGCGTTTTAGAGGCAGCTTTTGGTTATCATGGCTTCTATGTTGCAGATAGTAAACAAGGTAAGGTTGCAGACTTAGTAAAGCGCACTCGCTGACTCTATCTGAGCTTTCAGTTTCTTTGTTGTCACTGAAATGAGGCAGCAATGGCACAAAAGCACGACCTTGTCAGACTGCCTCTATCAGGATCCCTGGTAAAGGCCTGTAAATAACCCACCAGCAGTTAGAGGACAAGCACAGATAAGATAGAGAGGATGTGCAACAATATAGGACAGGGATTGTGTGGAAATTAGTTCCTACAAAGACTTGATTATCTGGAGGAAGGGACAGTGGAACATAAAGATGGATGTTTGATGTGACTGAACATTAAATGATGAGTTAAATGAAAACATGTTAGAAACTTTCTGGAGCGTCTTGGAACTGAATGCTCTATCTAAAGCACTGGAAAACCCCTCACTGGCTTACAGGACTGTGTTAGATCACCATGTCACATTTCAGAGCGTGTAAAAGGAGGCAGCACTGCCACAGATACTTCTAGGAGTCGCTGACATTGACTGCTATCCATCTCTATCCTGGTAAAGTTCAAGACGTAATATAAATCAGGATGAGTGAATGTGAAGCAGCTGGAAGTAACAGGGGCTCGGAGGGAACATTTTACGTCAGCGAAAATCTACTTAGAGGGATTTGAATTTTTACAAGAAAGAAGAGACATCAGTCTTTTTTTTCTCTGTGTGAAACCTCCTCTCAGGAGATTTCACTGCACCCTGCACATACTGCAAATACAGTTATCCTCTCTTTAGCTCAAAGAGTCCACAACCCATGTGCTATGTTGGGTCTTTGATAAAAGCCTGATTGATCCACATACAGCTACAAAAAGATCTTTAATACTTTTATCAAACACTGGAATGCTGTGAATTCCTTAGATCCACATGATGGGTGAATAAGGTCAATTTTCCTCCTTATTTCCCCAGTCAGTGGCAGCCAGGACCGGCTGATTAACTGATCCTCTTCAGTACGATCTCCTCTTTAAAAGCAGAAGTTTTGTCACTTTAGGTGTGTGTTAACACGATGCCAAGGAGGAAAGACGTTAGCAATGATCTTAGAGAAAGGTTATCAGGTCACTTCCAAACTATCTGGAGTCCATCATTCTACAGAGATGGAAGACAGCTGACTAGCTTCCCAGGAGTGGACGTCTCATCAAGTTCTGTCCAAGATCAGACCGAGCAATGCTCAGAGAAACTGTAAAAACCCAGGAGCTACATCTCAGACTTTCCAGGACTCATTTAGCAGGTTAAATGTTAAAGTTCATGACAGTCCAGTTGGAAAAAGACAGAACCAGTGTGTCTTGTTTGGAAGGGTTGCAGGAGAAAAAAAGATTATATCAACACAGCTTAGGTTGGCAAAGCTGCATCTGAACGAACCACAAAACTTCCGGAACAATGTCCTTTAGACAGACCAAAGCAGAGTGGAGAAGTTTGGTCAGAATGCAGAAAACCCAAACACCTCATAGCAGCTGTCAGCACGGTGGGGGAGGATGATGATCTGGACACCTTGCAGTCATCGAGTGGACCAAAAACTCCTCAGGACACCAAAGTATTCTAGAGTAAGACATGAGTCCATCTGTCCGACAGCTAAAGCTTGGCTGCTTCTGTCCCATGCAGCAGGGCAATGATCCCACACATCAGCAGATCCACAACAGAATCAAGATGTTGACATGATCCCGTCAAAGTCCAGACCTCAACCAGCAAACATTAATGAACTGAAGCAAAGCTGTGAAGGCCAAAAATCCTTCCCAATGACATTAGAGACAGCAAACACGAGGACTTCATGTTATTTCTCCTAAAGCTTTTTCTACAAAAATAATGAAAGTGTTGTTCATCCAAGGGAGTACGTACATCATGTCCGGAAACATTAAAAAAAGATTATTACTCTTTCTTTTTCACAATACTGCCACATTTGTTGTGTTATTTATCATTAGAGGTCTCTGGTTTTCAGAGCAGAAAAGATTTTTGCATCATTTGATCAGTGATTGCAGACTTCCTCGTGAGCCTCCATCTTCCTTCTTTAAGGCAAAAACTTTACTTGCACAGAAAAAATGTTCTAAACTCTCATGCACATTTTATTCCTTAGAGGCAGAACATTTCCACATTTCAGCATTTCACAACCTTGCTTCTCACCGCATAAGGTTTCTAATAGCGTGCAAGAAATATTGAACAATTCTGTAACAGTAAATGTGTTTACTTATTAACTTATTATATGGCTTATTATTGTATGACTTTTCCTCCAACTTTGTGTGGCATTTCTCTCTCTCTTCACTTCTTTTTCCATATCAGATGATATAAAAAAGCAATTTCTCTATAAAGTTCAGTGTGATAAGAGATTACACAGGCAACATAATCTTTAAGCCTACAGTTGTACTAAGACCATCTGGCCAGACAGACATTCCCCACCCCCCAAGGAAATCAGTCCACTTTAGCAGACAGTGAAGCAATAACACAATACACCTACACGAGGAAATCCTTATGCTTGGTAGTAGTCCAGGTGAGCTCAGTGAGCATTTTCAGGCAATCACTACTCTGTGAGGCCAGACGCTGAGGTCTACCTACTGCAGAGCTGTACTGTACAAATCACTGTTTTCCCTCCTACGGGAGAGGAGACTGAAATACTAAGATGTGGCTTCCAGGAGTCCACAGCAAGCAGGGCAGAGACCTGTTATCGATTCAGCAGAGGTGGGATGAAGAAAGAAGAGGAGTTCATCGTCTTCTCTGGGAGTAACACGATGAACTCGGAGGACAGAGGGGAACCCTGCTTGGCTGAGAGTTATTGTTACAACTGTATGGCTCTTGGAAAAAAAAAAAACATGTTATAGCTGAAGTGAAAGCTGAAAACAGAGCTGGTGTTAATGTAAGTTTTGTTAGAAGTAAGAACACAACTTTAGATGTTCATGTCATGGCTTGGAACAAAAGTAAAACTTTTCCGAAGATCTCGGAACAATTTGCATCAGTTCTTCAAGATGCACAAGGCACTCTTTCGCAAGTCAGGAATGATCCCAGAGAACTCTGGGAAACTGTGAAGAGTCACTGGTTTCCAGCTTTGAAGTAGGACAGACTGGTAGGGTAATCAGTACTTAAGATGAGAAAAAGACTGATTTATTGTTCATTAAAAAGTTCAGTTCGGAGTAAAGTATGAACAATGTTTTTACCCCACACTTGTTTTATATCCAACAAGTCCTCCAAACAATACCGTCATATCTGTTATTTATTATGCCTTTAGACATGACTCATAACGGTACTGCCCCTTCATGTGGCAGCAGGAAAATACATCTCATGTACAGTGTTTCCACGTCAGAGCAGACATCCTTGTCTACGCTTCAGCAAACTACAAAGTCCACATAAGGTGAAGGGAGAGATGGTTGAATGGATGAGCTGAAAACTGAAGTTATCCTGCATTAACCAACAGAAGAACCAGTTTTCTTCCCTTTTTTGTGTCTCGTCAGTAATTCTTGGTGCAGCGCCGCCTGTAATGGAGAGTGAAATACATTATTTTAAAGGTCTGATTCGTTTGAGTAGTGCAACGTGAACGCAATCGAGTCCCCAATCGAGTCTAGCAGACTCTCCTGAATGCACCCTTAGAGAAACAGTCATGGTGTGAACAATGCAGCCATCACCTTCATGGACACCTTGGTAACATGTACTGCCTTTAGGCTGTAGCATCACTTGATGGGGTTAGAGGGTCCTGATTAGGGATAAAATACACTCTTACTACGATGCAACATCATGAACAGTCTCTTAGGTGAGAAGATGCTGCAGTTGATTCTGTGAATCAATTCTATAAATGATCTTACACAACGACACAGACTCGAAAAGTGTAGTTTGAGCTCAAGCTTTGCAGCAGTATATTGTAAGTAGATGGATTTTAGGTGCTCTTGCTGCAGTTCCTCGGTGATCATGACGACTGAGTTTGATTAAAAAAGTTTTATTAGGTCAACCATTGTTCGTTTCATGATTAAATAAGTATTAACTTTACTTTACTTTCCATTTACATGCAGTAGTGTTCAAAAGGTTGGACACACTTTTGTATTAAATCTAATAGGAAAGTGTCTCCAAACCTTTGAACCTTATATGGCAGCGTTGTTGTCCATAATTAGTGTTTCCCTGCTTCTTTCCCAGCAGGTATCCCTGGCTTAGAGTAATGCTGCTTGTTGACCCCTTGTTGTCCTCTCCACCCCCAACTGGTCCAGACAGATGGCCATCCTTCCTGGTTCTGATCCTGACGGAGGTTTTCCTCTCCACCGTCTCCTTGCTCAGGATACAGGACTGAGTCACAAAGATTTGATGCAATTCATTGGTTTCCTTAGCGAGGCCACTATTTTTTCAGAATTTAGTTTATACGAGCAGATTACGATAAACTGGACTAATGTGGATCATATAATGGATATGTTTTAATTGGATTATAATTAGACTATAATAAACCACAATTAAACTAAAAGGTACCTTGAAATGACTTGAGTCATTACTTGGTGCTATACAAATGTAGCACAAATTAACTACAAAGTCATCTCAGGGCACTTTACAGACAAAATTAATTCAAGCCAATTCAATGTGATGCAATCAGCCAATTCATAAAAAATAATAATTACCTAGCTTAAGCAACCAAATTATTGTATCAAATCTTGACAGTGATTTAGTCCTCCATCCTGAGCGTGCACAGGGCAGCGGGCGACAGTGGAAAGGAAAAAAACTCCCTTTTAACAGGAAGAAAAAACCTCCAGCAGAGCCCGGCTAATCTTCAACAGGTTGGGAGTAGAGAGGACAGGAAGGAGGGATCAACAGGACCCACAACCTTTAGCCAGGGAGACCTGCTGAGAGACAAACTGAATTTAACTATTTTTAAACAATGCATGAAACTTGTATATACAACCAGTTTAATCACAATTAACCACTGAAATATGTTAAACAACTATTTTGTGTCTTAAATCCGAGAACTTGAGATTCAACAGAACTACAAGAGGTGGAAAACAAAGATCTTCTTAAACAAAATGTTATTCATTCATCAAGTATTCATTGAGTAGAGTGATTCATTTAGCTCTGGCTGGTTCTCACAAATTACTGATTAAGATAATTATTGATGTGAGATGGGGTTTTTTACCAACTGGGTACTGTGGTGACTTGGTGAAGAGTTTTGGATATAATCTAGACCTTTTTAAGAGTTCAGTATTACTTACAACCCCCCTAAGTCACTGGCGTCAGATAACAATGCACTGGATATCATGGCTTTAACAGCTGCAGTAATGGCCTCTGATGAATACGATGGAGGGGTGTATAACTTTTTAAAATGGCCAGGAAGTTTATAAGAAGTCATGCAAGGATTTCAAGCTGTAGACAGTTTAATCCTTAACACTCCAAGCCTATATTTGCTATTTTTAGTCTGCCTGTTTTTCTTTTTGGAGGGGGGTATGTAAAACTACCAGTAGAAGCTGAACTATCCTAATCCTAGTCAACATCAGGACATTATGTTTTCAGGACAGCCCCAGTTATCAGATTATGAGGCTAAAATAATGTAAAATGAATGTGTCTATAGATATAGCACCATAAATGTATTACTAACAGTACTTTGTAGAAACACACAGCTCAACAGTGACCAAGCCTTTTTGTCATCTGCAGATCATCCTCTCAAGTCTTGGCTTTCAGGAGAAAAACAAACACCCATCAGAAACTATTTCCATATTTACTCATTTAGTTATTTATGCTACTTTTCACCTCCTAACCTCACAAAACCAACTCCAACGCAAACATGCCTTCTAGGCTTTATTGCAGCCATAGAGGAGCATTATTTTTCTTCTTTTCAGACACACATAGAACATTCTGCTCACTTTGGCTGCTCCTGATTGGACATTATCGTCAATCTACAGCATAGGCATCACCAGACCTCTTAAGAGGTGTGTGCCCCGATAAAATGTCATACAACAGTTAGCCACCCAGTAAGGAGGGACGAGGGACAGAAGCCAGTTATTGTATGCTAATCTGTAAAATCATACATACAGCTCCAATTAGCTCCAGTTTGCTCTGAATTTTCCATTAACAATAGTTATGGATGGTGTCTGAGGTCCCGGTCAGTCCTTAAAAAATATGTGAAGTGGTTTAGTAAACATCTGCACCAGCCGTTTCAATGAGTTCCCTATGTATGAAGGGATTGACAGTCAGAGGGGAAGAGGCCAGGAAAGTCACGTCTTCCCCAAGAAATGGTCAATCAGGCTACCAAAATAAAAAAGTAAGGAAGGAGAGGGAGATAAGATGAAGAGAGAAGCAGCTGCTTCCTGATTACTTGAAGAGAGATGAGCATCACCTCAACTGACAGTCTGAGCTGATATCATTTAGGGACAACTGAGATTAATTAGTATCAGAAATTCATCCTCTGACATGTTGTGGTAAACAGTTCAACTTGTGTTGATATTCCAGCCCTTTCCCAATGACCAGTTATGACAAATGTAGTATAAATAAATCCCTTATAATTTCAGGATTGTGAAGATGTGACTGCTTTATCCATAAAACTGAATGCAACAACTTAAAAAAACCCATCATATTAACACCCAATGATCTACCATCATGATACCGAGGGTTTAAAATTGCTCATGTGAAACGGAGGAGGAGTATATTCCAACTTTATGGCCATAATGAATAATGAATAAGACAGTTTGATTATTGGTGCATTTGAGACAGAGTTTCATTTCTGGTGAGGGGTTGGACTCCGCCAAGGTTGCCCTTTGTCACAGATTCTGTTCATAACGTTTATGGACAGAATTTCTAGGCCCAGCCGAGGTGTTGAGGGAATCCGGTTTGGTGGCCTCAGGATCGGGTCTCTGCTTTTTGCAGATGATGTGGTTTTGTTGGCTTCATCAGGCCGTGATCTCCAACTCTCGCTGGAATGATTCGCAGCAGAGTGTGAAGCAGTCGGGATGAGAATCAGAACATCCAAATCCGAGACCTTGGTCCTCAGCTGGAAAAAGGTGGAGTGTTCTCTCCGGGTTGGGAGTGAGGTCTTGCCCCAAGTGGAGGAGTTCAAGTAGCTCGGGGTCTTGTTCACGAGTGAGGGAAGGATGGAGCGGTAGATCGATAGGTGGATCGGTGCAGCGTCTGCAGGGATGCAGACTGCATCAGTCCTTCATGGTTAAGAAGAAGCTGAACCATAAGGTGAAGCTCTCGATTTACCGGTCGAGCTACTTTTCTACCCTCACCCATGGTCACGAGCTCTGGGTCGTGACCGAAAGAACGAGATCGCGAACACAAGTGGCCGAAATGAGTTTCCTCCACAGGGTGGCCGGGCTCTTCCTTAGAGATAGGGTGAGAAGCTCGGTCATCCGGGAGGGGCTCAGAGTAGAACCGCTGCTCCTCCGCATC
>JBBBVU010000016.1:25929600-25941409 GCA_037177055.1 Atherinosoma microstoma
TATATAATTTAGTCTGAAATCCCAGAGACAGCATTGTTTAAATAAAACAACTCATTAAAGGGACTATGTGGTTGCTTAGTTTTTGAACTAACGACTGCTATCTATGGGTCTTAGTGGAACTGCAGCCTCCATGGTAAGCTCGTGCATGACACGAAACTAAAGGTAGACAAAAGAATGTTTGAGAAAATAAAAAGTTAATTATGTTCTATCAATGTAGGCCTAACTGTAGTAATAAATAACTGATAACAATATTACCACAAAAGCTGCAACCTTCTATTGTATTTTTAACGAGGCCCTGCTGGGTTAGCGCAGCATTTACTTGATAACCCCAAACATGGGTGTGTTTACTTTTACGCTTTCACAGCTTATATATCATATAGTCATCACACTCCAACATAATCTCCAGGTTATTATTCTGTGGTCAATAAAGGCAAATCTTTGCAAGGTTTACCTTTTTCATTAGATACTACTATTTTACAGTACTTGTACTGACAGTACTCCTGCTACTACAACAATACTTTTATCTGTTAGTACTAGCAGGTAAAGGAGAAAGAGAGCAGACTTGCATTTTAACTACAGCTAATACTCTACACCAAATAGGCTACAGGGATGTCAAACTCAAACACACGGTGGCCAAAATGTAAAACTTGGACAAAGTTGCGGGCCAACATTAAAATTTGTTAAATAATAATCCTCCAGATAAAACAATTAACCATTTCATATGGACTCAAACAAGTTGTGCTTAAACACTGAATGGTACAAGCAAAACAATATATAACTTAATATTGCAAACATGCTAAATCAAATTTTTAATAAAAAACACATTAATGGCATTCATTTCTATTTCAATAATAAGCTTTTTCCACAGGCTAATAAATTTAAAAATAAAATAATAATGAACCAATTCACGAATGATAGTATCTTTCAATGAGTGTTTAACCATTCAAGCTCATGCCTTGGTGTAGTAAGAAAACGTTGATTATAGCTAAGTTTGCTTCACACTGACCTACTCTGATGTGTCCGAGCCAGATACCCGCATCTCTTCTTGGATGCTAGCATTAATATCTGGGCTCAGGCTCTGAGATGAGGAAGTCCTCAGAATTGAGTGAAGGTGTTCATCAGTCAGACGTCTCCTGTGAGATGTTATGGTTACTGTCCTGTCCTGATTGACATGCCAGAACACCAGCAGAGCATTCTGGGATTTGTAGTATTAACAGTACATGTGCTTTAGTAGTTATGTGGTATTGCCTCGTGGGCCAAATATTATTACACTGGGGGCCAAATTTGGCCCGTGGGCCAGAGTTTGACACCTATGGGCTACACGATGTACTTTCACGTGTTTATTTCTCACAAAATCCCCAAAAATTAGCAAAACAATGCACTCGATCATTGACTGAACGGATGCTATTCACAGACGTAGCAAACAATCTGCTGTGACAACGTGATGAATACGCTATGCACAGACAGAATCTAGCATCTACTTCCATTGCATATTATTTTTCTTGTTTATCTATAGTTGTCTCTTACCTTTCAAGTAAAAAGGAAGCCAACTGTGTGAATTTTCTCAAATCCAGAGCAGCTCTAAGCATCCTCCATTTCTCAGAAGCCACTCCGGTGTTTACACTGGTTTTTCCTTCGGGGTCAGACTCTACTTTAGATCTTTTTGTTGTGCTCGATAAAACTCTTCTATCGTTTGTTCGGGGTCTGTGATGGAGTTTGGGCTGTGCTCGATGCTGGCCTCTTCTTGGTCTCTGCAGACTCAATCCTCAAATGTTTGAAGCTCCCGGAGCAACAGAAAGCTACCTGACAAACGGGGACGCGCATTACGGCACAAAACTGACAGTTCGGACCGAACTGCTCTCTATTGTAGCGGCTGTACAGGCTCATAGCGGCAGTCGCAGTAATTAGGTCAGGGGTCATTCTACACATCACGGCATTGCTGGAGTATGTATGGCGTAGAAAAGCTGTAGTTTACAATTACATAGGGCCCCTTTAAATAGTGCTGTCAGTCGATTAAAAGTTTTGATCGCAGACATTTTATATTTTTTCTATCATTTTATTTATTTTAAGATATTTTTTAACAGGATAATTATATTAGCCTTAATATAATAATTAATCCTGTTTTTTTAAATTTCTTGATATTGTAGTTAGAGTTGTGATTTCCGAGCTTCATTGAATGCATCAGAACTCCGTAGTGAGTTTAAGTGGCCGGTTTGAGTCACCTTCTCCTGCATTATTTGGAGAACTTAGGTGATAAAACACCTCAGTCTTGCTCAGAAAACAATCTTGCAGAACTTTAAAGCTGAACTGTCCGTGTAAAAGATTCATTATGTGTCCGTTTCTGCTTCAAATATTCCGGTGGCGCTTGATTTGCAACTGAAAGAAGCACGAGAGTAAACTGCGAAGGAGAAAAAAAATCCGATCATTTTGTTTTTATGATCGTTGAAAACCCAGATTGTAACAGATTAAAATTTGATCAATCGCCCAGTCCTATTGTGGTCTATAGTTAGCGGATAGCCGCAACTAAGTGCATCTGGGTTGCATCTGTGGTGGGATTGTGACATTGGCAATGGTGTCAGAATGGAACCAGGCATCAGGCCAACGTGTGACTGTGTCAGGATGCGGGTCAGGATGGCCAGGGTCTGGAAGTTTGAGGAGAGGAGAACACTCCTCTCCACCATCCGCGCGAGCAAGACGTCTGTGTTTGTACTGAACTATGCCATGTAATACATTTATATTAACTCTCAGGTTCTTCTAAGTACCGGTACTTGCCGGATGAAATCTCTGCATTACTGGACGTCGTCCCAGAAGACAGTCGAGCGCAAACCTTCTGAAATCCGTATAGATGAAGGGTTTTCCAACAACACATCTGACACACAACAGTGTCAACCATACCACTGACTAAAACGGGGGCTATTAGCTGCGGATGCCGCATCACAGCCGCACTGCACATGCGCCCGGTGGAAATGGGCCTTTAGATGTTTTCTCTGCTTGATGCCAATGATTTGACCCTTCTTAAACATTTTTCCATGACCATGGGATGTGTCTTTCCACATGGTTTTTTGAGAAATGAGAAGCTACTCATTGCATCAATTGGGGTTAAATAACTTGTTGCCAGCTGAAAGATAAACACCACACCAATAGGAGGCTCAAACCTATTAGCTTAGTTAAATCCAGGTGGCTAGGCAGTTGCAGAAATTTGTCCATCTTCTTTTTTTCTCTGTGGAGCTTGCATGCTCTTTGAGTTCATGTATTGTAAGTTCAGACATAAGCATGCACACAGTGTATTCAGAAACTTGAAGGATCAACCTTTCACTTGGTTCCACTCTCTAAAAGTTTTAAGTATGAACCCTATAGGAAAGTGTACAGAAGCAGGTTGATGTCGCACAATGCTGCCACTGTTGGCTCACCAGGTCTGAGTAATGTAACCACACAAAGATGTAAGTTAAAACCCATTAAAAGCTCTGCAACACACACATTCCAGATCAGTAACATATAATCACTGTTCACTCCTTCACCATGGAAATGCATGCCTTCTCACAGATGCTGGTTAATCTCTACAGCCCAAACTGGTTTAAGATAATCATTTCTTCCTTCTCACTCTGCCAGGCAAATAAAAATCTACCGAGAGATAGGACCTACCAGAAAGGCCGACTTGCTGCCCCAGCACTGTGGCATACAGGTGGGTGATATTGCGAGAATACCCTCCAAATGGACGTTGAGGGTCCAGCGTGAGGGTGATGGGTACGGAGATGTTAATGGGACCAGAGTCCTCCAACAGGAGGGGGGCCTGGGTGCTGGAACGAGCCTGACCGCTGGTCACAACCATGCTCTCCGGCGTGGTGGACTCGTTCAAGCCGTGCTTTATCGTCTCATTCTCCGACACACAGAAGTCCAGCTCATTGAAGCGCAGCAGAAAGGTGTTCCAGTCCTGAGGAGGAGGAGGAAGAGTTAGACATGATAACAGTGCCAGACATCCAAGGCCTCATCTCTTCTAAACAACATGCAGAAAATTTCCCTTCACAATATCAAAGTTGGCTTATTTTCACGCAGAGGCCACTAAAGTTTTCCAACCTCCATCTTTCTGATTTGCATGTGCTTTCCGTTTACTTTTACATGCAAAGATTTATTTACATGCTTCTGTATCTGAGCTTGTAGCACAAAAACAACCCAACAAACAAATCCCACATTGCTGGGTTGACTCTGTCCATTTAGAGTCTTTAACTTAAAGGTACATCACAGCCAGTTGGATCAAATAGACAGAATAATCCAGTTAGTAAATAAACAATGACTGAACTCAGCCAGGTATAGGGTTGGGCATCGAGAATGGAGCATCGATGGGAACCGGGACTAACTTTCCGATTCTCCTGGAATCGTTCAATTTTTAAAACTTCGATTCCTACTTTCGATGCCGAGTCCGCCGAACACCAACGAAGAAGAGTCCACCGAACACCAAACGAAGAAGAATCCGCCGGGAGTGTTTGCGCTAATAAATATAACGACAAGTCGGCTCATTGCAACACTTGTAAAAATCTATCATGCACGCGACCGTGCGCGACAAACATGATCAAACCCCACTGGGTTCATTGTGTACAAAGTGCCAGGTTTTGGACGCGCACTGCCGTCCTCCCTCTGCTGCCTCTTCGTCCGGCTTCGACCCTCAGCCTAGCACCACACTCCAGTAAGCAAAACAATGAAATAGATCTTTTGTCAACAATGAGGCAGCTAGCAAGTTATACTCGACCTGAAACGATGAGTCAACTCAAATGCAAATATATAGCTAACGTTAACCCATGTGTTTTTTTCAGAAGCAAATCGACCTGATATAATATTTATATTCAAGTTCATAGATTTGATTTTATACCCTAGTTGAAAACAGCCCTGCGAGAAATTCATAGTTAAGTTAAAAATAAAAAAAAAAGCAAAACATTCATAAAATTAAAATTCATGGAAAAGTTCAGACCATTTCACTCAGAAAGACCTGCGTTTAGCTTGCTCATTTAAAACATGGAAACTTTTTTTAAAGTTTTGGGCCTCTTAAAAGAATCAAAATCGAGAATCCTTTGGAATCGGAATCGTTCAATTCCAATGATGCCCAACCCTAGCCAGGTGTGATCCATGTTTTGTGGAAATGCCTTCTTGTGATATAAGCAAGCAAAGAAAGTTAAAGGCCTGACATATTATCAATGATCACATTTTCCCGTCTTTCCTCTACCATGCTGACTACGGCTGCTGAGATCTGCACACCCATCATGGGAACATGCACAGCTAAACAAGCAGAATCTTCTCGACATTGTAGTAATTTATGAGTCACATTACAGCTTAAAATCGATCTGATATTCTTTGTAGGTTTTATTAATGTCAACATATTATCTGGGGAAAAGACTGAGAATATTTAGAGCAACTCCACTCAGTGAAACAGTCTTTATTCACTTCATCAGGATATTTCAAAAGTTCAACTTTTCTCTGTCCTCTGTGTTTTTTAACCGTTTATGGAAGATTTGTTTGTAATGAGGTCTGAAAATGTGACGAGACTTCACAGCTGAGTGTAGCTGTCACGTGGTGTTAAAATTATTTTGTCATTAGGTGTCATATTCACACTAATGCTATAATGGGTAGGCTACCGGTTACAGCTACAGAGTTCTTGGTGAAAACATGATTCAACAGAGCTGATTTTAAAGTTAATGAGATTTGCTTCCTCTGTTTATTAAGGTGAGACACGTGTCAGGGTAAAATTCATAACTAACTGGTATCACCATGAAACTTTCCTGGTTTAATTCTCACATTAAAACAATAATTTTTTGTATTACAAGTTTTCTGAAATGTTATGTTTAAATATGCAAATTAGCTATTACATAGCCAAAAAAGTGCTAATTTGCATTCATTTCTAGGAAAACATTTGAACACTGGGTGAAGTCAGGCTCAAAGTTCTTTTTGCATTTTGTTGACTTATTAGAACCAAAAGTTTATACAGAGGGGATTTTAGACATCTCCATTTATCACTTCACAATTTAGAGAATACTGTCAACCAGAAAAACCTAAATTTCCGCCATGTTTTTGGGATAAAATGCTCTATAAATCAGACTGTGGATGAGATATCAAAAAATCCGGTAAACAAGACACTAAAACGAAGGAGTGCTGCTGAAGTGGAGATTTGTCACTCAGAGTATGAGAAAAACTCATTTTGAAAAAATGGCCATTAAAGTTTTGGATGGTAAAATTCAACATCTTTTTTGTTCTAGAACACTATTTCCAGACATCAGATCCAATCAGATTCATGAGAACAATAAATTAGAACATTTATAACATATCAAAGCTGAAAAATGGACAACACAGCATGTGTAGGACCTTCATCTGGACACGAAGTCAGTAAAACAGTCACACGTTAATACATGTGCTGCAGGCAGACCTCCTGGGAAAATGACCTTTAGACATTTGAATGATAAAATTTCACATAGTTTTGTTATAAAACATTATTTCCAGACATCAGATTCAATCAAATTCATTGTAACAACTATCCAGTAAATCTACAACACATCAAATCAACCATGATGGAGAGATTTAATTCCTCTGTGCAGGAATTCCTAAAGCTTTTTCCATTTTTTTAGGGCTGCATACCCCAATCCTGATTCATGGGCCAAGAAAATGTGCATACTAATGTCAAAGGCGACATAATTTAGGCTACTGTTGCATCCTGAGGAGAAATGGACTGTACTAGTATAGCGCTTTTCTAGTCATGTGACCACTCAAAGCGCTTTGACACTACATGTTCATTCACCCATTCACACACACATTCATACAGCACCTATATTGATACATACTTGGTGCTTCTCTAAGCATTTATACACCTGATAGGCACATTGGGAGGCAACGTAGGGTTCACTGTTTTGCCCAAGGACATGTAGTCAGGGGAATCAAACCGCCGACCTCCTGTTTAGTAGACAGCTCTATCGACCCGAGCTACAGCCGCCCGATGGGAGGGGGAAGGGAGGGATGAGGAGTTATTCTGTAATGATCTCCTTAAAAAAAACTTCACTTCAGAAGCAAACTGCTATAAAACCAGGATTTTATCACTTGATCTCCAACGAGTTCTGTCATTGCTCAAAATGGGTTAAATGGATCAGCTGATCAGTTCATTCAAACATGCAACGCCAGCCACGAGAAACTCTGTGCTGCACACTGATCAGCTGAGCTGTTGCCACGCTCCTGTTTTGATTGATAGTTTCGTGTTATTAAATCCTTGGACATTTCACCTGCTGAGCTTGGCGTTTCTGTCGTCCTGTGTCCTCCTACACATGAACATTACTCTCGTCTTCTCGGACAACGTTTTTACGAACAAAACATTTTTCTTTTGTTCAGTATTTTGTCTTTATGAGTCCCGCGGAAAGCTAAGCAGGAAATCAACAGAGCGTGTCACGTGACCAATATGATCCAATGGCATTATCCGAAATTGAGACCAGTCAATGAGAGTCCGCGCCTTGCATAAAACCCTCCCTTTTACTATCACGTTTAGTTGCAAATATGAGGGTAAATGTCAAGTTTGGATGAGATCACATCGTTGAGCAGAGAGAGCTTTACAACGATACCAAACATGACGGGGTGCAGGCAACCACCGTGGTGCTGCAATTTGTGTAAAAAGGCAAACTTTAGGTGAATTTTGACCAGATTTGGGTACGTATACAAACAAAGTTTCATAAAATAAACACCTTAAATATTCATTTTTGACATTTTCTTCACACTAGTCTGAAAGGAAGAAAAAAACCCAAAAATCACAAAATTGACCAGGTGATGAGAAAAAGGGGTTTGTACCTGCCGTGTCTCGCCTTATGACAATACGGAAATTACATGTATGAAACTCAGACTGATGAATAAAAACATACCAACTATGATAAAGGAAACATTACTTTATGGTCAAAAGTCTGTATTTCAGCAGAAGGGTGGGGATGAATTATGCTCTCATATTGTCTACAAAACATGTCCTTGCCAAAAAAACAAAAAACAGCTGTAAACTGGAAGAAAACACTGAAATATTTACACCCATTGAACCCATTTTTAAATCTTGATAAAGAAGCTGTGCAGTTTGCCTTACCTCTGTCAACTCTGGAGACTTTATCTCTTTAATCTTAAAGAAATAACCGATGGTCAGGAAGGCGATGGCCACCGCACTGACACTGATCATAAAAATGACCAGAGGTGGACGGTTGTTGATGTAGCTTCTTAGGTTTTCTAAAGGATTTAAAAGGTACACCTGCATAAAGTGAGACACAAACATGCGGACATTAATGATTTTCCAATTTATCAGACAACTTAAAAAGGTCAAAACTGTCTAAACTGGACCCAGATAAAAAAAAAGGAAACAAATCAAACTAATGAGACCTGTAGACAACATCCCAAGTTTAAATGCATCTCTCTCTTCACTTTCCTGCCATCACTCCAATACTGATAATTAACTAAGTTGTAAAGTAGTAAGGAAATAATTCAGTTTACAGAGAATCTGTATTTTTGGATAAAAAGTTAAAATGAGAGTGAAATGAACAGTTTGCTGCCTGGATCTAGACCAGTAACCGAGGACTGCTGAAAGTGAAAACTTTAAATAGTTGGAATTCACACCTACACAGATGATGCTCCTGTGTAGGGCTGGGTGATATTAACCAAATTTCAAATTTTGATACTTTTTACCTGAATCACGATATATATCTCGATATAATTTTTCCAACCAAAGAGACAGTTCTAATTTACAGCCTTGACAGCCTTAACATGATATTTATATTAGCCTAAAATACTTATATAATCGTTTGTTTTTATAATACTTATTTAAGCTGTAAAGAAACCCACATAGACTTTAAAGACAATAAATCATGATTTGTTTATTTCTTGATATTGTAGTTGTCATTGTGTGAGGTTTAGTGTTGGAGTTGTGATTTCCGAGCTGCAATGAATGCATCAGAGCTCTGTTGTGAGTTTAAGTTTCATTTTCTATTTCTCTACTGGTGGCCAGTTTGAGTCGCCTTCTCCTGCATTATATGGAGAACTTAGGTGATAAAACACCTCAGTCTTGCTCAGAATACCATCTTGCAGAACTAATATTGGTCAACCTCTACTTTTAACTCAAAGCAAGCTGTCTTGATATAAACAATATTCCTTCATTCTATATCGCGTGTGAAAACATTTTGATATATCTGAAAATCTTGATATATATAAACCCTACTGCTGCATTAAATACAAGTATTATTGACTTGTCTTGATAATTTCATCTGTCATCATTCACGCCCTCACCAGCATTTGCTTTATTCTGATACTTTTAAAAACTGTTTCATGCTCCATTCACTTTAAATTAAAAATTATGTCTAAATAAAAAACAGGAAGAAAACCATTGAAGTGAAGATAGTTGTCAATGCTTTGGCCTGTAGACAGATTTAATCAGCGCAGTATCACAGCAACAAAAATGCAGACATGTGACTTTACAAAGTGTGTACAGAGATAAAGTTGAAATATGTGCACACAGATGGGTGTGGGCCAGCCCAGGAGAGCTAAAAACTTATATGATTATTAAATGATGCAGCAATGACTACAGAGTAAAAATGAATTGGGAACTTAAATGTTGACAGCCGTCACAGCTGGTGCGGGCCCATCACAAGATGGTGTCTAGTTACCAGCTGCAGCACAGCATGGCTGGTATCCTTTTCATCTTGTTAGTCAGTGTCATTGGGATAAAATGTGTTTATGGGAACATCCACTGTATCAGGAGTATAAGCCTAATAAAGAAGCAGTCATGAAACTTTAAGTAGTAATGAACTAGCCATAGGCTTTGTAAATAAACCTTTAGTTTAAAGTTTACTGCAGGATCCTTAACAAATTCTGGGATTTTCTAATCTTTCTAATCATTAAGATCTTTGCATGCAATATTTTGCTATATGTATGACAAACTGGACCCATGTTATCAAGTTTATATGCAATTCAAGAATATAAACAACTTATTTAAAAGTAGCCATGCTCTTTGTAGGGTGATGAGGAATATTAATGAAGATGTGACATATATGTTGGCTTCCTCCAGACACTTTTACACGGATGAACTATCAGTTCTAATGATTGCACGGAATGATAAGGAGTCAGCTCGACTAATCTCACTCATGTAATAATTGTGGCAAGCCTGGTTCCTCCAGGTCAATATTTTACCATGTTAGAACACAAGCTGACAATTGAAAACACTGTCTGGCTCACTGATGCTTAGTTGAGAACCTTGCAGAAACTGGTTTAGCAAGTTTCTTTCTGTTAACATGTTGAGAAATATATGGCAATAATTTACTAACGTGGATCTGGTCAACTCATATTAAGGTTTTTGACAATTAGGCATAAAAAGACAGGTGAGACTAAAACTGTAAGCATTAAAAATCTTCCACTTTAATAAACCCATGTAAAGCTAAAGCGACATATAACAGCTAATGCAAATACTTCCTTAATGTCCAGGTTGTCTGACCACCTAATCATTAACCTGTACTCTAATACAGAGAGAAAGAGAATAGAAGAAAAAAAGTCAGCTTCCTGCTTGTGCATGATTTTATCTATACATCTAGAGTGAGATATTCTATACGCCAAGTGAAACAAGTAGGGCCAAGTCTTACTTGTGAGACTAGTATGACAGTCTTGCTTTGACATAATGGTCACAATACAAGCTGCATCGTTCAGGAAGAACTCAAATATTAAAAGAGGACGACCGATAACAAAAACAGAAGGATTTCTTCATACAGCAATGACGTTTAATAAACGTTGTATCCGGTGTTAATAATTTTTACCACATAAGATAACTTTAAAACCGTAGGAAAATTTAACATTAAAGAGTATTTGATCAGTGTTTGGCTTGTTTCACACGTAGCCAGGTGACACCAAGCTGTCAACCTTCTAGCTCGACGTGCTAGCCCTCTGACTATGACAGTTAATATATAGAAATAGCATTACAAACGTGACATTTTTAGGATTATACTCAGTTTTAATATAGCTAGGAAAATAAAGTTAACATTTCTCACCATGTTTTCTCCCTGTGCATTCGACGGATGCTAGCTAGGAGGTGCGCTGCGGGCCGCAGGGCTGCAGCTTCGCTAGTAAGGTAGCCTCTCTGCACAGCTAGCCTGTTCTGCTAGCTAGCTTGCCTTTAACGAAGCTAGTCCCTCCTGAATATCAAAAGTCTTTGCTCGGTGGAGACGACCAGGTTTTCAGCGTGCGAAGCAACACCTATACTCCTTCCCATTCTTTGCCTAAAGTTTACTGCAGTTATTAAGAGAAATACATTTTACATTAAGTCTGGGATAACGTCAATATTGTATCTGGGTCCTCCCCTGCCAACATCTAATCCGCGTCCCCGCACTGCGTAGTAAAACCGTCGCAGCGCCGCATTCTCGTTATTTCCATACAATGTGCGCCCGGAAATCGGAGTCCGTACATTGATAATAGGCTAGCGTAAGCAATTTACGCGGCCAGGACGCGTTCAGCAGCGTGTTTACAAACTGTTGGAGGCTGCTGTCGCATTAAGTTACTGTAGGAAACATGGAATTCAGGAGGATATTTTGCGGTTGATGGTTTGTTTCTAGTATTTAGCTTAACTTTTGGTGTTTTGTCAAATAAACAAAAGTTTTGTTACAGTGTAAACAAAATGTTATTGTGTATTTATTTTTTCCCAACTGTAAATTTATCATGCCCGGGAGTCTTTGAATGCAACGTATTCTTTTCGCCTGTGCACGAGCCATCCAGCGAGCTGATGTCTATTAAATTGAGGGAACTTGGTTCTACAGTGCAAGGAGGTGGCACATTATAT
>JBBBVU010000016.1:25963555-25979656 GCA_037177055.1 Atherinosoma microstoma
TGTTAAACAATTAGCTGTAAATGAATCGAAATCGAATCGAATAAAATCGAATCGAAATAGACTATTGTGAATCGAATCGATTCAGGGAGTGATGATACCCAGCCCTAGCCCTGAGAGCTAAATATTTTGAGTGTTGTTTCCATGATTTGCGGGTGATCTACTAAGATTGATTGCGCAATTGATAACGGGCACAAACAGACTCATTTAAATGAGGATTTAGTTGCGCAAATGATTCCCTACGTAGAAGGAGAGCAAGAAAGTCGCAAACGGAGATCGAAATATAAGTGGAAGAAGCAAATAGAAATATGGTAAAGACATCTTAATGTGACCAGAAGGATGCAGTCTGTGAGGGTATTTGACATAAAATGCAGTCGGAAAAACAAGAAGAACATAAGATGAGGTTAAGAAGAGATGGAAAAATGTTAGACGGAGAACAACAACAACAACAAAAACCTCTGTAAATAAGACAGGTGGGGCCAACAGAAGAGATTTCTCTGACCAATATTAAGCAGCAGGTGGAGCAGATCTTTCCGCGAGGAGCAGATAATATCGGGGTATGACACGTTGGACCTGGCTGCAGGTATGTGCACAAACTGAAACATGTTCTGTTAATGACATCACAGTTGTTATAGACACAATAAACGTGAACGTTTGTCTGAACAACAGATGTGATTTTAACATTTACACAAAATATTAGTTTTTATGTAAAGATTTTGTTCCAGAAAGTTCATTCATCACCTCCCACCGGCCATGACAAATATTCTGAATCAGACTGATGCTCCTCTGCAATCCTGTAGCATTTGATCATTGCTTCTGCGCATCTGAGCCAGTTTACGTCTGCCATTCAGAAGAACTAAATCTAGGTGCAAAAACAGCCTGCGCAATCGTTTTACGTTTAGTAAATCCCGGTGCGCATGCAAAGCTGATAATTTGCATCTACTCCTCCCTGTATTTTGCATCTTCTGGCAGAAACGCCCAGATTGCATATTCATTCAAGGCAAAAGTTCAAAATGCATTGCGGTGCTATTTTGCTGGTTTTACTGGTGCATTCCTCTTTACGACTGGTTGATAAATCAGCTGCACCTTGTTTTTGTGCCCGTTATCAAATTTGCAGCTGTTTTAAGAGGCGCAAACCTTTGATAAATCGGGGCCTTGGTCTTTCCTGGTCACTTCTGAAGCTAAAGACTGAAGCAGCCAATCAGACAGACAAATGTTAATATTCACCCAAACACTGGGCCAGAGACGAACCTTCGGTCCGACGTAGAGGATCATGGCTGTCCTCATCAGGAATCAGTCTCATCCAGTTTCCTCTTTCCCGAGCACCCTTCCTCCCTTCGGCTCCACCAGTGCAGGTCGAACTCCTCTCTGATGTGGCAAGGCTGGGACGTAGAGCAGATAATCCGCCATCAATAATCACTAGAAAACTTTTCCTGTTACACAGGAGATTTTAAACAAACATACAGAGTTGTAGTTGTGAGCTGTGAATACAGTCCTTAGTATTCTACAGAAAAGATGCCTGTCGCTGCTGGGACGGCTTGTATTCATGAGGTCACATCCACCTCATCGGTTATGTGTAACATGAGGCGATGGTCAACTAACTCATTGTTAAGCAGAATGTGTTTTACCACACATGACTTGAGTGGAGAGGTTTTTGGTTGTTCCAGTCGTTGATGGAGGAGACTTCAGGGCTCCTCATGAAATCTAATAAAAGGTCTTTCCAAACAGACGTAGAGAAAAGCGTTGCATGAACCAAAAGGAGCCGAGTCACATCATGTCAACACTAAGTTAAAGGTCTGGAAATATTTCTGTTAGATGACCGGATGTTGTGGCTAAATTAAAGCTCATAGGGCAAGAAAAGCTGCAGCTGCTTTCTGGTTTTACTCATCAAGTTAGTGGTTGCTAAGCAACTTGGATCTCTCTTCCATCCACACATCAACAAGTTCTAGATTTCCAAAATTTTGGTCGTGTAGAAGCTGGTCTGAAGCAGCAGATGGATCCAGATATGAACTGAACTGATGGGTTTTTCTACAGTTTCTTGGATAATATATAAGGAACTATGGCTGCGTTTCCATGGTTACAAGTATTCAGATTAAAACCCTGATTGGGAAAAGAAATGCTTCATGTTTAATGTAAAGGCAACAATCTGAAGATTCTGATCCGATCACCCGGATCACCGAGACGAGATGTGGTTTAAGTAAAAGTATCTTGTAATTTTAGATTATGCCATCTCTTGGTGTAATAAAGCATCCATGTTTGTAGTTTTTTCTGTTTCAAATGGGAGGAGTGCTGGTGATGGGAAGTTTCATTACAGGTGGAGAATTCCACTATAAAGACAACTTAAACTCTTCGAGTCGTTTCGACTCCCCAACGAAGGCCAGTGGATAGAAATGAAGGCATTTTAGTTCAAAATGATCCTCACTGTGCATGCCTGTTACATCAGCCGCATGGCTCGTATTGCAGTTTGCTTTATTCAATAAAGTTTAGTAAAGAGAGTCATGTCTAGTGGAAGACACAGTGAAACCAAGACAGAGCTTATCAGTATGTGATACAAATAAAAGAATTGAAAGTTATTAAGGGGGGACAAGGTGAACTTAGTAAAATGGCAATAAACAGACAAACATATCGGTTTGTTTACCAGTTTACCCAGTTTCTTCTTCTACTGCTGTTTCTGCAACGTCAGACAAGTCAAAATTATTTATTCCATTCAAACGTGATGCGTGGAAACATGTGTCGGAAGAAATTTTGCACATGTAACCATGGTTACTGACATCACATAGCTGGACTGAACGATGAAAATACTCTGAAAGCATCTTACGTTTTGGTTTGTTTGTTGGAAGTATGTGAACCTCCAGAACATCTCCAGTTACATCCGACTCCAGTCAGGAAGTCTGATTTTTAAATTCACAAACCAGTGGATGATGTTGCCATGGTTACGCCCACTTCTTAATTACCATCTATGGTGAAAACTCTGCTATATTTACTAAAAGCTGGAGAAATATAGTTTATAATGGGGGAAAAAAAAGGAAAAACTGAGGGGAGTGGTAATAAAGCTGTCATGAGCAATAATCTCTCAGTAAAAGCAGTTAGAGACGACTGGAAAATATCATCTTCCTCTATGAGTTCCACAGGTCAATCTCAACCCAGCGCTCCTTCAGGATTCTGCATTTTACACAAATCCTTTCAAATTCTGGATTCTTGCTGTAGATATTGGGTTAGAGTGTTCTGCATGTAAATGAGAAGCATGAGTAATTTCTTCCACCCTGCCTTTATGAATTAGAATAAAACAGCAGAGTTCTCTCAGAAATCCTGCCAAGAGACGTTTTTAAATGGAAATCAGCATCTTTATGAAGGCAGGCAACTTCACTGTCTCCATTTTAACAAGATATTTTGACAACAGCAGAAGGCTTGACAGCATGGATGCTGATGGTGGACGGGTCAGGGCCAGTACCTGTCTGGAAGACTTGATCAGAGTCGCCGAGCGCAGACCGGAGCGGCTGGCCGATGCTGCCGTCTCAACCGGCTCCAGCAGGATCCGGGTTCGGGGAATATGGCTCCATGAGACTCCGAGGCCTGGCAGCACTTCCCCGCTGCCGCCTCTCGTTACATGGTTTGTTACCTGCAGGCCCAGATGCCATTTTTTATTTTTTCGAGAGATTATTTCCTTCTTTTGTTTTATGATTTAATATAGCTTGTCAGAGATGATACAGGTATTTCTATCCCATCCAGGAGGTTTACAATCCAGCCGTTAAATGTAGTGTTTATTCAGACTTTGAATAAGCCAATTCCTGTCAAACTTTTCACCAATCAAGAACTTAAATTGACGGTAATGTTCAAACAAGAGCAGCCAAAGTGAGCAGAAAGTTCTATGTGTGTCTAAAAAGAAGAAAAATAATGGTCCTCTATGGCTGGAATGAAGCCAAGAAGCTGAGCTGGAGTTGGTTTAGGGAGGATAGGAGGTAAATAGTAGCAGGAATACCTGGAAATGAGGAAAAAGTGTAAATATGTAAATAGATTCTGTGTGTTTGTTTTTCTCCTGAAACCCAAGACTTGAGAGAATAATGTTGGGATGAGAAAGGTCTTGGTCACTGTTGATCTGGGTGTTATTTCTACAAAGTACTGTTAGTAATAAATCATGTTTTCTTTTTCTGGTGGGTATATAAATATAAATGTGCCAAATCTATTGATACATGAATTTTTGTCTCATAATCTGACAACTGCAGCCGTCGTGGAAACATCGTGTCGCCTGGGATTAAAAGAGTTCAGCTTCTATATGTACTTTTACATTAGAAAAAAGGCAGAACATCAGAGTAAAGAAATGGCTTGGAGTTTTTAGGGTTAATAAGGCAGCCTAATTATCTGACTTTTTGACTGGAAAGATCTTTGCTATGACCCAGACAGAGATGGGAAATGTTTGATTTTCATATCAGGTCTGAAAGTACAAGCAAGAAGAAGAGGAGTTTGTGTGAGACTGACAGTGGGAATGCATGTAGCATTCAGAACAGACCACATCAAGGACGGTGCCAACCTTACCAGAACAGCCACGTTGAAGTCCTTTGCCATCGTCTTAAGAACTCCCGCCACTTGTATCATCAAAGATATGCCTGGAGGCGTCAGAGTTGAGGACAGGTCGGATCATGGACAGAATACAGTATCTTTAAGTCACACTTCCTGAGCTGCAGTTACAAATATGAAATGAAATGAAAAATACTTTATTTATCCCTCTTAGAGGGACATTATTGAAATCTATGTTGTTTAAAATTGTTAAAGTTGATTTATTTCCACCGTGTTGAGGAAATCTGTGTAGTAGTGAGATGAGATCATTCATGCTGTGAATGGAAATATGGAAGTGAGTTTTTTTACGTTGTGACAGTGTTACGGCCCTTGGGCCTAGCAACCTGTGGAAATGCAAATTTTGGACTGTGAGTGCTTCCTGGGGATTGGCTGCCCCTTGGATCCTTCTGGGGCGGCTCTGATTGGACGCCCATGCCCCCGCCTGCTGGTGATTGGCTGGACCTCTGCTGCCCACTTCTGAGCTCTGATATTTAAGCTGCCATCAATCCCTCATTCAGGGCAGCTGTGTCTTGTAGGACTTTGGGTTACAGCTTGCCACGGTTTCTGTCTGTGTGATTTGGAGAGCTCTAGGCTCTAATAATTACCCTTTTGCCTTGTCTGTTTATTAGCTTTAGTTTAGTATTTTATTTAGTAGTTTGTGGTGTAATCCTTGGTTGGTTACTATTTCTTTTACTATTACTGTCCTAGTCTGTTGTTATTTTGAGACAGTATTAGTTTATTCTTTCTTTGTATTTGGTGTGTGTTTTTGGTTACTGAGTTACATTCTTAGGGGACCTTTTATCCCCTCACCTTTTGTTACCTCTTGTGTTTTGAGGAGCACTTAGGTCTTGGCTTTGTCAATTGTTTTGGATGATTGTGGGATTTCAATAAATGTTAAATTGTACAATACTTGTATCAGTGTTGTTAATGTTGCCACTACTCGTTCCCCTGGACAAAACTCAACTGCGGTCGTAACAGACAGTCATCCAGCAGATTTATACCATAAATTTCCATAACCATATTTTTGTACCCCTTACTTTACATTAAAGTGCATAAAAAGTTATTTTCCTTGTAATTTCCAAATGAAGGTTCAATCACAAAATTGACCCCTTTTAGCCCCTCCCCCTTTACTGGCAACCTTTTGTAAAATATTAACATCCATGTGTAATTCAAAGCTGCAAAACAGTTTTTAAAAAAAGTTTTTCCATCTGAAATGGGTTCGATGTGTAGTTAGTGAGGGCATCTTTCAGTCAAAATGGTTGAAGTGAGAAAATATTTTCCAGGACTGAGTCCTTATAGAAACAATGCGGCCACGGCAGGATCACAATAAGGGTTTTTATCATCCGGTTTTCATTCGTTTTGAAGGATGGTTTCCACTGCAAAGAAACATCCGGCATCCAGGAGGAAGACATAAACCTCTGAAAGGTCAGATTAGACATCAACAAAAACCTTCTAAAAAAAAGCCGGAACAGGGTCTCTGGACATATAAAACTAAGACCAACCTGTGCCAGACGGACAAGAAGAAAAATGGATGGAGAAGATCTTGGACGGCAGAGGTGGTTTGATGGCACGGTCATGAGAAGACTAAAGGCACATTTATCTTCTACGCTAATGACTGTTACGAAGCCAAGGACGTATGCAAGTATAAGGACGATGACGTCAGACGTACCCATTTACAAACATAAACTGGCCTTTTCATAGCAGTTGGTTAGTTACTTATAACTAAGGATGCACTGATACATTTTTTCAAACTGAGTACAAGCATATCTTTGAATTTTCTTGTGGTAAGACAGACGCAACGTAAACTTGTTTCAGCTACTTCCTGTGATCTCTTCCGTCTGGCAGGCAGCAGGGAATGGCCACACCTCCTGCGGCCTGGAGCCTTGTAGAGGATGGCATCAATGTATGCAACAGTGTGTAGGATGCCTATGGATGGCCCTTGGGTCTCGGGGTTTTCTGATCTCAGTAGATTCCCTGATCCAGGGCTGGAACTTGTTGCTCTCAGAGGGGATGCCCGTGACTTTCCTCCAGTTCATAATGTGGTTTTCTGGTTTGCAGTGATCAGATTTGACCGATTTTAAATTGTGTTGTTGCCCGTGTTTGTCTCACTATTCGTTTCTTTTCCACATTCTTCTCTGTTTGTTTTTTCACATGTCACATGATCTTCCTGTTTCTCCAGTGTATGTTTGGCCACGTGATAAACAGGGTATTTCGTAGATGATGTTATTCTTTCAGGTGCACTACTGTCTCGGGGTGGTGTGTGGTGTTACTGGGGTGTTATCGCAATATTTTTCATTGTTCATTGGTTGTTTGTCCTTTCCTAGTTTTTTCCAATTTATCATGTCTGTACTGAACTGATTCTGCATCGCATTGGTGCTAGTTTGCAATGTTCGACTACATCCGTGCATCCCCCCGCCCCCCAGCAGGATGATGCCACTACCATACCTCACTGTTGGGATAGCATTGGGCAGGAGTCTTCTCCAGACCCTTCAAAATAAGGATTCTACATATTAAAGAGCTGTAATTCAGTTGTATGTTGAAGGAAACTTATTTAACACAGGTGTGGTTTACATACATAAAACTGAAATGATGGGAATTTTGTTTCGGGGTAAAACAAAGCTTCTACAGACTGTCCTGGTCATGGTCTGTCATGGTAGATCCAGCAACAGTCTATGAGCTATTGGATGGATAACAGAAGTATGGACTCTTGCTGTTTGAATAGGAGACATTACATTACAGAATAACAGGGAAACGAGTGGAAGGATGCGTCATTAACCACGAAATGATCTACTGAACCACTGAGCTCATTCTCCTTGTCTTTAAACTCCAGTTTAGAAAACCAGTTTGAACGTTGTCATGACTCTGGAGACATTTCTCTTTCACCAACACTGTAACGTTGCATCTGCTTCTCAATCTTTATTGACAACTCCTCTGTTTCCCCCTCCCCCCAGGTTAAGAATCTGGGTGTCATCCTTGACAGCACTCTATCATTCCAGTCCCATATAAACAATGTCACCCATTCAGCTTATTTTCACCTACATCTCCCGTTTACGTCCTTCTAACAAAACCAGCAGTACGGCTATTCTGGTCACTCCCTGGTTACATCCCATTTTGATTATTGCAACTCCCTTTTATTTGGTTTACCTGATAAATCCCTCCATAAACTGCAACTGGTTCAAAACTCAGCTGCCCGCATTATTTTCAGAAACCCCTCCTTCTGTCACATAACACCTGTTCTGCAGCAACTACACTGGCTTCTGCTTAAATTCCGTATCATCTATAAAATTTTACTCTTCACCTTCAAGGCCATTAACAACCTCTCCCCTCTGTATCTTTCTGAACTCCTCCACATCAACATACCCAGCCGTACTCTCAGATCTTCCTCTTCCATTAAACTCACCATCCCATCATTTTGCTTAACCACCATGGGGTCGAGAGCCTTCAGCGCTCGGCCCCCTGTCCATGGAACGCACTGCCACTTAACATTAAACAAACCGATTCACTCACCACCTTCAAATCCGGTCTCAAAACACATCTTTTAAAAATAGCCTATTCCCTTTAGTGTTGGGTTGATGACCATTGTATCACTGTGTATTACTGTTTTATATGTTTTGTGTTTGAGTTTTATTTCCTGTATTTTAATCTTATTTGTAAGGTGATCTTTAGTGCCCTGAAATGCGCCTATAAATAAAATGTATTATCATTATTAAAGTTGCGGAGAAGACACAAAACCGTATAACTTAAAACAAACATGTCAGAGCAGAAGCAGAATGAAAGCCGGATCGTTCTGGCTTTCTGATGCTCTTCCACTGGTAGGTTTATCTGAGTCTCAGGGCACTGAGTAGATGTTTGATTAGATCCTGCGTTTGGAGCTTTCTACGAACCAGCTAGCAGCAATAAAGTTGAATCAAATTCAGTCAGATTAAAAATGGTCAATTATTTTGAGTCTCAGGAGGTGAGTTTAAGCACTTTTCATGAAACAGACTTGGTGTATTTGGAGCTCCTTCTCTGGATCTGACTGTTTCACTTATACCCATTCTTAGAACTCAGTTGCTTTCCTTCCATAGATTTTCTTTATTCTATATATTCCAACAGATCCATGGCTGCAGGTGTAAACACAGCTTCTGGCACGACAGAGAGACACAAAGAGATATCACCTTCATTCTGTCTGCCTCCCAGTAGAGGAAAGATAACAGCTGACACAGAGTCCACGATCACCGCCTTGACAGAGCCACCGCCAACAGATGCCTGATACAAAATGTGACAAAATTAGATCGCTGAAAATCTGATCCCTCTTTCTCAGATCCCTCTCAGGTGCAAGGTGGCGGATTTTATGTAAAAAAAAGTTGCAAACAAACCTGCTGAAGCCCACCGTTGCAAAGACTGTACAGACAGTCGAGCAGGGCGTCGACGTCAAACAGACGGAAGATGTGAATCCTCTGAAGAGCCTCCATCTTAGAAGCAAAAGTTTCTCCTGTCAACGTGTTTTCTGTTATTTTTCTTTCAAACTGAATGTGTCGGCTCACCTGCTCGTCCGTATTACTGGTTTCAGTTTGCAGCATCTGCAGCAAGCGGCCGGCGCTCAGCCCTCCTGTCGTATCGATATATACTACACTCTGTTTCAGCTGGTAGGAAATGTGTACGGCCACACCGAAACACACCTGGAAGACATGAGCAGCGAGCAGGGGACTGTTAAAGAGATGCTCAAACAAGTCAGGAAAGGAATATTTCAGCCAGAGAGAAATAGTCCTGTTCTGCAAGAGGAGAAGGAATTTATGAGGCTGAAAAGATCAGGATGGAGAGAAAAGGCAGGAAATGTTCACCTGAGATTTTCCACTTCCTGGGCCTCCTGACAGCTCTGTTATCTCTCCAGTATACAAGCCTGAATCCAGCAGTTTATCTAAGCTGCAAGAAACAAGGTGCGACTCATTACTTACAACTGCCATCCTGTGCAATAAATTATAAGCTTCAAGTGTAACCACAGAGCCGATGAACACACCCCACGCTCAGGATGCACGAGTTTCCACACTTTTCCTGCAATGTCGTTCCTAATTTCAGTTTTTGTTTGATTACATCTGATCAAGTTTCATTTCTCTGTTTTCTGAGGAGGGAGTTGTGTCTCTGTCTGCGTGTTAGTGTTTATCAGACATTCTATTATAGAAACATATTCAGGACTGATGCGGATCAGCTGCAACATTAAAACCTGTCTAACGCTGTGTTGTTTTCGTCAACGATGACGAAGATGAAATTATTTCGTTGACAACCCTTTTTTTCATGACGATAACGAGACAGTGACGAGTTAAATGCTTCTCTTTAATGACGAAAACATGACGAGACGTGCACCAGTTTTTGTTGACGTGACGAGACTGGACGAAAATGTTAGTGGGGGGTCTGTTAGACATTCAGAATCTGGGATTTCTGCCTGTTGTTCTGTAATGTGTCTGTCAAAAGCTGCACCCGCTCCTTGTTCGGCCACGCCCACCACCTGCATGCAGCGCACTGCACAACACACCTGCGGTCAGTCACACACAGACAGACATGCAGTTGAGTTTATTAATTCATTGATGGAGCCCGGCAGCAGCATCAACAAAAGGGCTTGTTTGTTGGTGGGAAACGGCGAGATGATCTATGGACATACTTTCAATAAAATCCATCAGAAAGAAAAACAGGACATGTTGTAGAGGGAGACGGCGGTGAATGTGCTGCATTTACCAGCAGCAATGAAGTACAGCACGGTGGCCCATTTACAGCTAAAATAATATTGATTATAATCAAATATTGCTTTACAAAAGGAAGTAGGCTAAAACAGCATCTGTAGCCTTGTTTGCCACCGAAACAAACTAAATCAGAACTTTAATTTGCACAGCCTGAATATTTGTTTTTTTTTTTTAAAACGGACCGAGTTGATAAGTCTGACACGATGGAGAGAACACCCAGACAACATGGCATAAGTTACTTATATGAAGGCCAGAATATTTATACTGTCATGATGACCAGCTGCACTTTTTACTATGCAGTTTAAAACTATTTAGAAGTCGCAGCACACATTGCCTCCTGCTGCTGCGGCATCAGCACAACCCGTTCCACCTGATCTGAGAACGTCAGGAAACTGAAAATAGAACAGCGCAAGCAGTCAGAACCCGCGGCTGCAAAAATAGACAAAAATTATTATTTTTTCTCTGTTATTTACATAGGCTACTAAATGTGAAGATTATTTTTTTAATGAAATTTCACAGTTTTAGGAAAAGTCAGGGACCAGCAAAGCTTCATGATTTTATTTCAGTTATTGAATGTGCAAATTTCAATTGTTTAAAGACCGATACTTTGTTTTTTCCTGTTTATATCCTACTAAAACTTGACGAAAACTAGACTAAAACCTTTTTGAGTTTTCGTCGACTAAAACTGGACTAGAACTATCGCATATTGAAATGACTAAATGTGACTAAAACTCATATGTATTTTTGTCAAAAAGACTAAGACTAAAACTCAAATGGCTGCCAAAAACAACACTGGACTAACGCTGTGTGCTGTGCATATTCATACGGCCCAGCAGCGTCGCACGGCTGAGAAACCCCACTATACAACTTTTTCATCCAGAACACTGCCTGCTAAATTTCACTCTGTGCATGTGTTCAGCGAGCGGATGGAAACAAATCGGCCGTTTTGAACGCACACTGTGGCGGATTCAGCAAAGAAGCGTTAGAAGACATTATTGGAGGAAGAGATGAAACTAAAGAGATCCAAACAACAGATAAGACTGTTTTTTACTGTCTAGAGAGCTCACAGTACAGGTAGGATGCAAGATGGACGGCAAATTAGCCATCGATAGGGGGCGTATCACTGAGAAAATGGCATAAGGTGAATAGTGTCTCTTTATTGATATCAGGTGTGTAACATGATGAGATATAAAAGTGACGTCCTTGAGAGGCAGAAGTAATGATAGGCAGAGGCTCTCCAATCTGGGAAAGAGTTCATAAAAAGATTGTGGAATACCTCAAAAACAATGTTCCACAACGTATCATTGCAACTCTCATCATCCGCAGAGAATTACATCAAGATTCAGAGAAACTGGAGATGTCTCTGTGCGTCAAGGTCAAGGTCAAGTTTATCTGTATAGCATATTTCTAACAGATCAAGCTGCTCAAAAAGCTTTACAGGCTTAAAAAATCTAAAATAAGAACATTTAAGCTTAATAGTGGATCAGTAAAATAGAAACAATGCAATAAGGCAATTAAAACAATCAGGGACAGGGCTGAAGACCTTTATTGATTGGTCGTGGTCTTGGGGCCCTCAGGCGACACTACATCCCTCATGGGAAGGATTGTGTCTCTGGCATCACTAAATGGGTCCAGGAATCTTCCAGAAACCACCGTGGGTTAACACAATCCTCCGTAGCATCTGCAGATGCAACTAAAACTTTATTATGCAGAACAGAAGCCAGATCTGAACCTGGTCCTGAAGCACGATGGTGTCCGGTGGACCACGCCTGTTTCAGAGTGGGACAGTTTTCACAGGTCAGACCAGTCCACATGGGACATTCTGGTTGATAATCATAGATGTCGTGTCCTCCGGGCTAAAGAGGAGGGAGACCTTCCAGCGTGTTATCAGAGTTCAGGTCTAAAGCATCTCTGATAGTGTGGAGGTGCATCAGTGCAGACGGTGCGAGCAGCTTGCATGTTCTGGAAGAAACTATGAAGCTAAAAAGTATCTAAAGCTTTTAGAGGAACAATCTGCTCCCATCCAGATGATGTCTATTTCAGGCAAGGTCTTGTGTATTTCAGCAGGACAATGCTAAACCGCACACTGCATCCATCACAACAACATGGCTCCACAGGAGAAGATTAAAAGAAAAAAAAGAGAAATATGTTACTAGCCAGCTGGAATCAATAAGCTACTGAAGTAAAATCCACAATAAAATCACAACAATGTGAGTATTTTTACCCCTGATGGAGGCTGTAGGAGGTTCAGTGCAGTTTAAATCTTGTTATAACAACTTTCCAACAAAGAATTATGTGTAATAAACTATGAAAAGTCAAATTCAATAGATTGCAAGAGGTTCCACACGTTTCTGCACTGAAGAGAAAAGAGACAAAAAAAATAATTTCAATGAATTCAATGAATGAAATCTCAGTATTCAAATGAACTATAACAGAGATGTCTTATGCACCAGATGTGAAGGCTTTATATTGAACGTGTATAAGAGATGATAAAAATGTCGTACTCATCTATTGGACCCTATAGATTAAATAGATGAATAAAAAAATAAAAACGCAGCGCTGTTTTTGGACGGTGCTTCTACAGAGTCCAACTGAAACCCACATTTGGATGCCAAACCTCTTGTTTTCAACACTGTTGATACTGATTGTGAAGAAATGCTGCATATTAAACAGAATAATGAGTCTGGAAATGGACTCTGAGCTGCCTGACTGAAAATATCTCAACAGCAATTCAGTGCACACATTGGTGGCCCCGTGAGGCAGCCAGCAGGGTGCCTAAGACGAGCTTGTGTGGGCTGATCTAAAGCACTGAATTTTCTAACTTTTAGCTTCAACCATTTATCTGTCTCCTTAACCAGTACAGCCTGGGGCCAATTACAATAAAATGTTTTGCCAAATGAAAACAGATGCAGCGAATGCAACCCCTAATGCCTCAGAAAGGATACTTCCACTATCAACATACCCGACAGTGGGAGATAAAAGGTTTGTTTAAGATTAACAATCGTTGTCATTCTTGTTCTGGCTTCTGTTTTGCTACAGAGGTAAATCTACCCCGAGCATCACCTCCATACAAGCAGGGTCGTTTATACCCAACCTCCTCCAAACCATTGTGTTCACAGCACATGAAACTTGAGCTGTAAATCAGCAGAGGTGCCTTAGTTTCCGACTGAGCCGAGTGAACAAAGGTTGGGCCGATGTGATGGTGTAGATGTGGTTACAAGAAAGGCACAGCTCAAGGTTTCCCAACAATCCGGACTAATGTCAGTGTGAATAAAAGTTCCGCCAAGCAGGAGCTTCTCCAGCTAGAAATAAAAGTGGAAGACACATTTCAATTCATTTCCATGAAGAGAAGCTTTATTCATCTCTGGGATTGTTGATATTTCAGTGACTATAGACTATATGGTAACTCCACCATGATGATCCATTTTCATCTGAAGTACAATTTTTTCCTGATCTCGTCTGCCACTAGAATACAAAAAATATATATATGTAGAATAACCACAGAGCCCACATGACCATATAACCAAGAAAATTAACTGTTTGAGGGGATAATATCAATTTATCACTTTATCTTCAAGGAGAAAAAATATTCCTGCAGTAAAAATTAGTTTTAAAAAAAATCCTCATGTTAAAAGGTTTAGCAGCTGGTACCTCAACCAAGAAAAAACTTGAATCTTATTATGCGTATGCATGACTTGCTTATTTTGCATGGCCACCATGGCCACCTTGCCTATTTTGCATTTAGTTTGAAGAGGCATTTTCGAAAGTCCTCAGAAATTAACGATATGTGTTTGGCTGTGTTGGGACCAGTTTGACCGGATGTGAGGTTACAGTGTTGACAGCAGTAGAAATTACAGATAGTGACATTGTTGTTTTTTCTGCCATGGTGTCATAATTAACTCAACATTAACTTCCTCTATTGTAGCCATGTTTATTGTTTTGTTTACACCCACAACCTCAGCAACTCTATCCGGACTGCTTTAATGCGCCCCCCCCTGCGTAGTACACACAGAAGTATGTAAACAATAACACAATTACAGACGCGGTTTCCCACACAAAAACTTGATGAAACAAGTTCATTCTTAGCCTCTGACTGACATAACAACCAAGTCAACAGTAGGTGGCGGCAGCAGACTGAAACAGCCTGCCAGGAAATATATGAGAAGACTTGCGAACTAATTAACTCAGGTATGGTAATTCCTTCTTGTTTGTAATCACCTACACAGGTCATATAGGTGCAGGTCAGATCGGTAGCTGGTTTCGTGAAGGATAAAGCCTCCTCCTGGTACAAGTATGTTTCTTGGCCCTTTTACTGAATCAACATGAATGCAGTTGGTGTTTTAGCAACAAATGAGCTGAAGTTGTTACAAACATCGTTATACAGGTGAACACTTTTGGTAGACAATATGGGAGAAACTTACCAACAATAGTTCAAAATCTTGGTGCAGAGATGCTACTAATCATTACCCAGCATATTGAACCAGGGTACAACATCCACCATAATCCTTCCTCTTTTACCGTGATCTCTCTCCAGCATCAGTCTGCCCATACAGTTGGAAAGTCAGGTAGAGGCACTGGAGTCCAGAATATGTCCCTTCAGTCATAACTTGGGGAAACATTGTAGTGCATTCTCTATATTCCCATAAACCATCTGGATTTGGAGTCTTATTCTGGGAATTATGTGAACATTGTAAATCTCAACCAGTTAAACAAACGTCAGAATAAACAGCAGAAATCTCTTAGACAGGACAGCACCCAAACAAGCGGAAAAAGGTTAGCAAATATTTGTTTTATCAAGCCTTTAATAAAACTATACTGGATGAATAGTAGGTTTTGGACTCTGTCGTAGGGAATTGTGCTGAAGAGATGCTCTGACTAAATGGAGATTTTTCTGTTACCTTCAGCTCGACAGATCGACATGAAGCCAGTCAGAAGGGATGGAGAGCTATGTTATACAGCTTTCATTGTTGCCATGGTGCCTGAAGCGAACAGGCAGCCTTTTCAGTAGCTCTGTGTTTCTTGAGTGTTTTTTTACGTTTTTTTTTTAACCTGTTTCTGTTTTGTTGGTTTTTGTGCCAAAGTTGTCTATTTATTCATTTATTTTTATACTTGTTGGTTACTATGGATAATCACATTACGAGTCGGATCCCCCTTGTTTACTCAAGGGGAAGATATTTTGACCCTCAGGGGAAACGGCCAAGCCAGGATCCATCACACTTTCCCAGCGGAGTTGAAGAGGGTGTACCGAGGTTGCTGGGCTGGAGCAAAAATTAAAGCTTGGCTTCCACACAACATCAGGCGGAGATTTCAACCCTCAATTCCCTCGGTACTGATGGGGAACGTCAACTCGTTGGCGAACAAGCTGGATGAACTGTCGGCGCTGATCAAGACCGTTAGGAACTACAGAGAGAGCAGCTTATGTGTCCTGACTGAGACATGGTTAACCAGCCTCACGCCGGATGTTAATGTGGAGCTTCCAGGTTTTACCGCTGTGAGAGCCGACAGGGACATGAAGGCATGCAGGAAAAGTAAAGGTGGAGTAAAGATGGTGCAGTCCTGGTCATGTAACGGTTAAAACGACCCTTTGCTGCTGTGATTTCGAACTTTTAGCCGTTGGCCTGAGCCCATATTATCTCCCGAGAGAGTTTACACATGTGAAAGCTGTATGTGTTTACATTCCCCCGCTGGCCAATGAGGAGGCAGTTTGTGAGTCTATCCACTCAACTATCACAGGAATACAGACTCAGGCATTTATGGTCATTTCTGGGGACTTTAATCATGTAACCCTGGATAAAACTCTCACTGCCTTCCATCAGTTTGTGGACTGCCCGAC
>JBBBVU010000016.1:26052506-26063744 GCA_037177055.1 Atherinosoma microstoma
TGGAGAGATGTTCTCGGTAGGTGAGAGAGAAGCGGCTGCAGTCAAACTAAGAGCCGATTCGACCAAAGCAGGGCGCCTAGATTTAAATGATATATCAGAGAATTGTTTAAGATTGGGAATAAAGTGCATAATATGGGACCTTTAAGAATATATCAAAATATATCAAATAAATAAAAAGTAAAGTATGATTAAGAAATAAAGTATCACTGTATATGTCTGTGGAAGTAGATTATTGTGTAAAAAAAAACATGGCAGCGTTTCTTAATAATTCATGTATGAAAGGGTTAATCATCCATACGTGTAACTCAGGTAAATAGTGATAGGCAGAAACATGGAATTGGATAAAATCTGAGAAAATATCTGGGGGGGGTTGTTATGGGTTTAAGTGTGAGTGTTTGTGTATGTGTGCAGTTCTTAGGTGAGATGGTGCTATTTTTGTATAATAAACATGCAATGACAATAAAAAAGCATTCTGATTCTGTAAAGATCTTGCTGTCTGTAGTGTTTTGCACAAACTGACCATGCAAGTGTTTCCTTCCAGCAATCAAATGTCTGCATCCGTCTCCACAGTTCCATAAACCCACTTACTCCTCCCTAACAACCAGCATGTCTTACCTGAGTTCAAAAGGCTTTGATCTCAACTGCCTATATGAAGTGAACTAAAGGCGAAGAGATACAAAACTTGAAGTAAACACCTCCAAGTATAGATTTCGTGGACGAAAGCTTCACACAGAATCTTCAGATTGCTGCAGGAATTGTCAGCGAATATCTTGGGAGGGCACTCAGACTGTGCACAGCGAGGGGCGAAAAAGCAGTGATATATATACTTCAAATAGCAGCAGGACTTCTGCCAGGATATGATCAACCCTGGCAGAGACACATGGGCTAACAAGAGGGTATTTGCTATATTGTTAAAATAGAAAACCAACAAAAGAACAAAAAATAAAAAGCCGGGGGTCTTGCGTAATCGCCTTCCTGGTATGTCCTGGTGATCTACTGCCATGTAAAAGATTTTTAGATCCTGAGTGGAAATAAAAACACACTGAAACAAATCATGATGTTTTCACAAAATGTGTGAAACTATTACTGTCATGCTGTATAAGTCATACATATTAATGTGATTTCCAACCCTCCTGTGAGACATTAAGTTCCCAACGAGCCAAAATTCTTCAAGGTCAGATCTATAGACGGAGCTCCAGGAGGCTGAAGTCCTGACATAATTCACACTGACATGCGGAGGACACTGCGCCAAAACATTAATTAAACACTGTTGTTACTGCAGAACTTAAAAGCGAAGGAAAAATGACACCATGCCACTCGTGTATTGCATTTTCTTTAGTACTTTACATATAATTGGGGAAAATACAAGGGTTTGTTTTCAAGAGGATACAGGAAATGTAACAGTGCTCTGTACATTACAATATTATAGTCAGTGTGGTGGTTATGTGGCTCAGTTGACTGAGCCATGTGTGTCGTGCACAGTTCACTGTGGGTGGGTGTGAGGGTGGGGGTACAATTCAAAAAAATCTTCATTTACATGTCATAAGAAGTCTCTATTAGCAGCCTGAAGAAAAACACAAAATGAGCAACATGTTACCAAAGCAGCATTACCACAAAAAGGACGTAAAAATGCACAAGGGAGGAGAAAGGGTGGGAAAAGATGTGTTATGTAACATGAGAAAAATCAGGGGAACTTTGCATGAAGCTGCTATTAGATACTTACTCTATTAGAAAGGTCACCGGGTTGGGTGTAGCACAGTAACACCAAACACAAAAGATGCAGGTTTTGTTGGAATTGTACATTCATCCTGAGAGACCATCGTCTGAAGTTAGAGCAGAAAGACTCGTAGCTGGCTGGTATTTCTCTCAAATTACCGTAACGGCAGATCTTGTTGATGCTTCTGCTGAAGGGTGACGGGCTCAGACTGCCCCGTTCTCTGTTCCTTCTGCTGTTTAACAAATTATATTTGGAACATAAAGAGCTCATGCAGTATGCCAAATCCTTCCAGTCCCAATCCAGGATTTAAGTATGAAGTACTATCTCTGGGTCTATATACATGTAGAGTATCCAAAGGTGTGGTTTGATAATGGGAGATCATGACCACTTTCTAATACATGGAAAAATTAAAGCCTGTTTTGCTCCAGTATTTACAATGTTGGCGCAAGCAATAGCAATAGCAAACCTCCAGATTGTTTTAACTGTCACAGATGAACTCGTAAATAAAAAGCTGACAAAATAATTGGTTTAATTCAGTCGAGATTTGCACAACAAAGTTGCCATGATGAGAACAGTACTGAATTGGGTCTTCATCAACACTGTGGGGGCGGAAAAAGCAGGTTGGGTGGCAACTAAATACACTTTGAGCGACAGCTTTGAGTGACAAGCAGAGCTGATGCTCATTATAGCAAAAGATGGAGGACGTGACATCTGTTTGCTTTTAGGATCACGGAAATCTGTCAAGTTAACATAAAAGAAAAAACCCAAGCCCTTCGGATGCACAGTGCGGAATTAGAAGAAACTAACTTGGAAAGTTATTTTTCATCTCATGGTTTGTCTCATTAGTCCTAAAAAGAAATTGTTTCATGTGAGATCAGAGCTGGAATAACATTAACCCTCTAGTACTAAAAACGCATACGCTATGCTACGCTAACGATAAAAACACTAGTATCTCTGCTGTCATCCAGCAGCCTGTTGAGATTTTTTATTTTTACAATATTAAACACAGCCAGAATTGAAAATGACATCCTCTGGCTGATGTTGATTTCGCTCGTTCTGATTTGTCGTTGATGTAAACGCAGTCTCACACCCATGTCATCCGCCCAGCTTGTGCGCCAACGGCAACACGTTTGAGTCTTGTCCCAGCAGGAGCAACGAGATTCTGGCCTCGGTCGTGTTGTTCAGTTGGAGGCAAATTTATGACCTCTAGATGTAAGTTCACTAGAATGGATGAACAAAATAGGGAATATGGATATAAAACGACACTGTGACAGCATGGGATGGCCAGGATGTAAATGATAGGAAAAAATCAATAATATATTTAGCGACCTTCTGTAAGGGTGGATTACATTTCCTGCAGAGTTTAGAGGATCTTGTGCTCAGCGAGAATGTTTTCAACTTGTACATATATATATATATATATATATATATAAATATATTTGTATATCATATTTTTTTTATTCTCCCAGAGGCTGGAGGCCAGCTAAACTTGGGGGAAGGAAAATAAAACATCAAAAGATTAGATCTGTCACAGTCCTAATGCATAGCAAATCCCCATGTTGAACAGTCGAATGTGATACGGATGTGTTGAAAATTTACACATCTGTCAGGATCTTTCAACCCACCACAAGACTATAAAATTTCCACGACTTCAACCAGCTTCCCACACCACCATCAAGGAGTGAGTAACTAATTGAAGGATTGCGCTGGAGTTGGCTCCAGCTCAACACGCTATATACATACACTACAGAGGAATGTCTGCATGTAGGCCGAACATGGCATGCGTGTAATGCATGATAACATATTTAGTTTAGCAATGTGTATAGATAATTATATAATTACAATATAAACATTTACAAATTTGGAGAAAAGTGGCTGATTGTGCCTCAAGATCCTCTTTTCATGCAAAGACTCTGAGATCCTCATGATGCTCAGGCTCTTCTCATTTTAAACCTTTTTCCATCAAATGCTCTTCACTGCATCGTCTCCAGCCCCTCAGTGGTGAGAAAACAGGGTGTCTGCACTAATATAAGCAGCGAACTGTGACCGCTTTTATAAGGCATTAGATTCTTCAGGACCATTAGGACTAATAGCCGGGCTACTTTCAACTACTTATGAAATGTAGAAAATGTAGGGAATGAACAAGAGTACAAATCATGAATGTGCTGCACCGAGAACAACAATGAAGAAGGTTTTGCCATGAAAAGAATGTTTTTTTCCCCTACTTTGGCAAAAACAAAAAGGTTTTTTAACACAGCTTTCATGAGAGTCTTTGACAGTTATTTGTTCATCAAAGGCCTCTTTGTTTGGAGTTGGCCAGTACTGCAGAGTCCTGCCGAGCCACTGAAACACAGCCCCTAACTTCTTCCCACCTGTCCATATCAGGATTTCTCCAGTCAGAACCTGAACATAAGAGTACCAAAGCAGCCCTCATGCGTCCATGGCTCAGCTTCCCAAGTGAACCGTTTGCTATAGCCAAGATTTATCGAAGTCTCTGTTGATTGAGACCTTTCAGTCGAGTCTCTGGCTTCCTTGCTTTCTTTTCAGTGTGAGCGTGTATGAGATTACAGCACTGTGCAAACTAAATGGAACAAACCCTAACCAAAACAACAATTGGCCTTTTTAGTCCGTGAGAAGTTATCTTTCACTTAGGTGAAAAAGAGAAAAATAGAAAGGAATGTTTATTTTAGAAAGCTGAGCGATGCTTTACGATGCACTTCTTTCTCAGACTATTTCTTTTATTCTGCGCATGTAATTGTGCAGTTCCTCTGGGTCTTGAAAGCCCATATCCTGGCAAACCCACTGAATGTCCTCCTCATCTGCGATGGGGATGGAGTTGTAGGGCAGCTCCTCTGTGGGAAGGGTGGTAAACGTGGTGAACTTGACTCTCTTGCGCTTGGAGGTGGGTGAACTTGCCTCCTCACCATTTTCCTTCGTAGAGCCCCCAGAGCTGCCATCACCCCGTCCGTGTACCTGGCTGTGAACGCTAGTCTGGGAACTGCCACTGCTGTGGTGGTCCCCATGGCAGCAAGTCTGTACGCCCTCCAAAGGGTTGCTGGGACTTTCTACCTGCTGAGGCGACAGGTCACACTGGGCTCTGAGTGGCTGGCCGTTTCCTAGGAACACCCAATGATGGGAATGGTCCATGTTGGCCTGCCCCTCAGGTGGGATGCGCTTATGGCGATATTTGAGCACAAAGACAATGCAGTTGATCAGAAAGACTAAGATGGCCAAGCAGAAGACTCCCAGTAGAGCATACATGCCAATCTCGAGGTCTGTCATGCTGCGGGGTGAAGGCACTAAATCATCATCACTGATCTCAGTCGGTTGCTCTTGGTTGCTGATGGTGGGGAAATTGGTGTAATCAATGGGAACGCTGGCAGGCTGCTCATTAGATGTCTCATAAATTCTCCCACCGTTGTTTGGATCAATCATCGGCCGCCTGGTGACAGGCATGAGCTCAATCTCTCCCTCCGTGGTCGCCTCTTCCTCAGAGTCTTCCTCTGGGCCGAAGCGGACCTTGACATAAACTGCAGCAGATGCGATGACGCTTTTGCGCTTGGTCTTCTGGCAGGCCTCACAGATGGTCATCTCTACACGCACCATTTCGCCAGATCCCTCCCCTTCTGCCACCACTACAGGCCAGCGCTGCTGAGGCTCCTGGGAAATTGACACAACTTTATCTTCCAGTGCTGAGGCGTTGAGGTTGTAGTCTTTGGGGTCAAAGTAAGTCAAAGTGGCGGCTGTGTTGTCGCTGAAAATCATCCAGACAGACAGGCTGGCCTCCTATCAGACAAAAACAGAGAAAAATACTTATTAAATGTTAAGTTTTTAACACAAAACCACAGAATCATTTAACCTTTAGAAATCAGAAGTGGATTAAAATCTTTTTGATAAAAAGGTAAAGCTGGTATCTTTAGTTTACTGGCTGCTACTTAAGTTAGAACCATGAATAAACCCAGCGGCATAGGGAAGTATGGACTCCACTACTATAATGTGAGGCTTTTTAGACGGGAAACTCTGCACACTACTTCATATGAAGTAAGTTGAGCATTTGATGTGACGGATGCTGCGTTAAATCAGTGTTAAAAACTTTTCTATTTGCAGCCTTTTATGATAACAAGTGATATATGCTATTTTCTCTTAGGGTTTCTTTCTTTCTTTATTTTGTTGTCTATTTTGTTATTTCACTTTTGTTTTTAATTCTTCTTAATGCTTTCTACATCCCGCCGTAATGTTCCTAATGTTTTAATGTAAAGCACCTTGAATTGTTATGTACATGAAATGTGCTATACAAATAAACTTGCCTTGCCTTTTATTACCCATCAATGTTTTGGTCAAGCCCAGGGAATGCCTTGTCATATTTTCTTGTCTTTTTATTTTTGGTTGTTAAAATGTCTTTTCATTAATCATTGTCTGTCAATTGATACTTTCCAAATTTGTCCATGTTTTGCTGGTAGTGCAATGATATGTTTTATTTAGCATGATGTTTGGGAACCAATGGTTTATGGTATAGTTCTGAGAACAAAATAACAGTCTTTAAGGAGCCGTTTTAAATATTTGCCTCCAACAGTTTTGCAATCCATGAAAAAAGTGCTTGGATTTTGTTAAAATTTTCAATAAAAAGAAATATTTTCTCTCTATTCGATATGCCAGGCTTTACAGGGTTTTCTGCACATACCGCTGGTTAATTCAGTTTTAAGTGGCTTAACAAACAACAAAAAGTCCTCGGAGGAAGGTCAGATACTCAGACAGGACTGAGTGGAAAAACAGCCCATGTCCAAAGAAAACCCCTCTAAAGACCTTCAGAGCGACTACTGCTAAAGATAAACACAGTCTGGCTGCTTGGAAGTTAAATACAAAGAAATAAGATGTGGCTCAACATTTTTGCACAGTACTGCAGGATGCATGGAAGTATTTGTGCTGCTATGAAAAACAAAGCCTTTTAAAGTTCTTAGATCCTTCCTCCTATGGCTTCACAGTGTCCAGCATCGAACCAACGCACAGCTCAGAGTCCTTTCTTCAGGCAGTGAGAGGCAGCTGAGCTAAAGAAACATTTATAATCTTAACCAGACTGCATTTTGTCTGGTTCATTAACTTGCAGCTGACACAAAGCAGCCATGTACCCCCTCATGATACAGGATACTGTTAGATTAAAAACATTTTTTAATTAATTCACCAACATTTTTCACCCTCTTCAAATTCCAGTTTCCATCCATGTATCAGTGGAACCTTGAGATGATGGTTCTGTTTCTTTTGCTGGGAAACCAAAGCAAAATGTTTGTATGAGACTTTCTGAAAAAACTTGAGGCTTTAGAAACTCTCAATTTACCTTGTGTTTCTATCAGTCAAAACAACATTTCAGCGTTGCATATCATATTCTTTCACGGCATTGCCCGTAATTTGAATATGTTCTCAACTGTGCCTTTGAAGTCCTGGACTTGCTCCAATCCCCTAAATCTCCAGCGCATTTGCGAAGCATCCGCGGTACCCCATGCTCAGTGCAAGCCTTGACACGCACGGAGACGGCCTGCCTCTGATGTGTACACGAGAAAAAAACGCTTTCAAGCACGGAGGAGGAAGGGGTGGTGGAGGAGCGGTGCTGTGCTGTCCTGAAAGCTCCAGCACAGGTTCGTTCCACAGCACAGACAGATAAGGCTCCCAGCAGGAGCAGCATGTGCTTCGAATGATGAGTCTGTCTCTTTGTATTTGCTGTGCACGATGGTCTCATTTTGTATTTTCTGTCACTCTTCACCGTCTGTACTCCCCTGAGAAGAGATTGGATAAAATGCCTCAAACTCTACGTGGTGTTTACCTGACAACATTCATCTGCTGCAGACTGAACCACAACATCAGTATCCATGTAATCAAGGCAGCGTTTGACAGTCTCTCCTGTTCACAGCTTGCTTAAACAGCAGCTACCAACCATGAGGACAGATGACAGAGTGGGAGCATTTTGCTTCTACAACTGCCCAACAGTTTTCAGCCCTTTACAGCAGATGCACACCCACTTTCCTCGCAGGGAAAAAAATCCATTTGGTTCGGGTTTAGTGGAAGACTTGGAAAAAATGTGCCAATATTCCACTGGGAGGCAAGCCCTCAGTCAGCTCAGCATGAAGAAAGCCCTCGATATAAATACGACTCTGAATGTGCCATGTTTGTTTTTAGGGATGAATGTAATGCCTGCATTTCCATAAGGTAGCAAATGTGATTAAGATTAAGTTTCCTGTCTTTGATATCGCCACGTTCTCCGATTTGGAAGCCAAACATAAATAGCTTCTTATCTAAAATATGCACAAGCAGTTTAAATATTTGCACCATCACGATGAAGGTTCAGGAAAATCCTGAAGTCCCCAACCCAACCCTAACCCAACCCTAACTCTAACAGCGACGAGATCACCTGTTAGCTTTGGTTCAGGACCAAGGCAACACCTCCACCTTCACCTCTGATCACCAGCTTCACCCACTCACATCCTTTCACTTGGTTCTCTCAACCCCACCCTACCTATCCCTGTCCTCGTTGATCCTTATCATCCATCCCTTCTCCCTCACCCTTCCTTCCATCTCTCCTTTATCCATCCACCCCCTCCCTACTTCCTCCAACCTTCCATCCTCCGTCATCTGTCCGTCCTGTCCCTTCATCCTTCCTCTCTCATACCCATTCGTACTTCCATCCTTCTTCCATGCCGCTCAACTATCTATCCTTCTCCTACATCCATCCAGCCCTCCCTCATTCCTTCATACTTTCATCATTCCCTCCTCCTTCATATTTCCTCCCTCTCTCTTACATTGACATATTCTGTCCTTCCTCCACCCACCTCTTCCCTCATTACTCCATCCTTCTACAGTCCCGTTCTCCCTCTCACCTGTCTGTCCTCCGCCTCTATCCATGCTTCATCTCTCTTGCCATCCATCATCCCTACCTTCCTCCATCGCCCTCACCGGTCCATCCTTCATCCATCTTACCCCCTCCCTCATTCCTTTATCCATCCTCCTTCTATTTTACCTATTCATTCTTCAACCCTTCCTCCATCTTCCTTCACCCATTCATCCTTGACTCCTTCATCCATCCTCCCTCCATTCTTCCATCATTTCTCCTTATCCCTCCATACTCTCTCTCCATCTTTCCTCTTTTACCCATTCATCTTTCCTCCATTCATCCACCTTACCCCTCCCTCATTTCTTTATCCTTCCATCACTCCCCTTATCCCTCCATCCTCCCTAATTCCTTCATCCTTAATTCCTTCCTCTCTCCATCTTTCCTCCCTTTCTTACATATCCATCATTCCCTCATTCATCCATCTTATCCGTCCCTCAGTCCTTCATCACTCTATCATCCCTCCCAAACAGTTCATCCTTCTTCCCCCTCTCTTACCTTCATCTTTCTGTCCTTCTTCCATATAATTTCAGCTATCAATTCTTCCCTTTTATATCCATCTCCCCCCTCCCTCATTCCTTTCATCCCTCTATCATCCCTCCCTCACCTTCTATCCTACCTCCATCTACTTCATCCTCCACCCATCCCCATTTCATCCATCCACCTCCTCCCTCGTTCCTTCGTCTCTTTATCATCCCTCCCCTTACCCATTCATCTTCCCCTTCATCCTTCTTCTCTTTTACCATTCATCCTTCAATCCTTCCTCCATCCCTCTTTTATTCATCCATTTCCTTCATCCTTCCATCATTCCTCCCTCACATATACACCTCCTCCTTCATCCCTCTATCATCCCTCCTTCCTCCATCCTTCTTCCAGTCTCCCATCTCCCTATCCATCCTTCCCTCTTTTATCCATCTCCCACCTCCCTCATTCCTCCCTCCTTCCATCATCCCTCCCTCACACACCCACCTCCCCCTTCATCCGTCCATTATCCCTCCTTCATCCTTCTTCCCTCTCTCTTACCCGTCCATCTTTCCTAACTTCCTACACCCCCTCATACATCCTTCCTTCCTTCACACATCTTCTCCTTCACTTATTCCTCCATCCTTCCTCTCTCCCCTTACCTATCTGTTCTCACCCTCCTCAGAAAGGACCCCCCACCTTGAGTCTCCTCATCCCAGCCTCGAAAGACGTGGTTCCTGCTGGTGAACTGGTTTATAAGGAATCTTCAGAAACTGAAGCCGTTCAGTTGGAAAACAGTCGAGGAAATAAAAGAGAATAACTCAAAGAGGCTTCGACTGTAAAACAGTTTATGTGTTTCATTCATTTCTGGAGTAGTGGAGGACATTTAGAAAGTTTTCCTGTGAAACAGAATCAAATACCCTGAAATAGCTCCAGTGGTCCTCTGAGAGCTTCACCGGAGGAGGAATTGGCTGCCTTTTATGGCCCGGCCTTGGAGAGCACTTAGGACAATACATTACAATAATTAAATTTCAAGGTGGCCAAGAAGCGGAAAGCAAGAAAAATTGGAATTTAATGCTCGCTTCTCTCTCACTCATGCCTGATGTGGCTGTCGATGCATTTTGAGCGACTGGCAGGCCAGAGAAAGGGCAGAGCAGGAGAAGCACAGAGAGAAACACATGCACACATTTCTCCCTGCTGAAGCAGGGCTGCCGGTTAATTCTTTGCTTCTCTGTGTGAAGACACAATGAAAAAGAAAAAGCACCCCCCCCCCCACACACACACAGGCTTCTTCTCACGCAGTCAAATCCATTTTGGGAGACGTATTTGGATGTAACAGAAATGTTCCTCCATGCCTGGGTAATATGGAGATAGTAATAAAACAGCAACATGGATACTTATTGGCTGACTGCAGCTGCCTTTATTTGGCATCCTGCCTAACAATGAAGGCTGCAGCTTAAAAGATTTAGCCTGGGAATAATATTATTACTCAAAAGTGAAACTAGTGCCTTCTTGTTGATATGAGAGGATCAAGGAATTTGCACATGAATTTTATTACTCTATTCAATCTGAAGAAAGAAATAAGAAAACCCACTGACTTAAGTTTTAGGTAACATCAGAGCTGTTCCCTTAAAAACTGTTATTGTTTTTTGCAAATTACTATATAGAAATGGTATCATAGTTAATTTATTCCAGTGGTCCTTGAGGTTATTTGATATTTTTAGTGAAGTGTGGCCATAAATATCAATGAAGCAGACAAAGACAGTAGAAAAGAGGTACTTTATTTATTGAAGGAAAGTGGCAAAAGTATGTGAACCTCCGAGATATAATTTGATTCAAGGTTTAAATGAGATACTTTGAATCAATGGTGTGAAAAATAACATTTTAATTCAAAGAACCTATCTCTGTCAAGTTTGATTTCCACTTCATATTTTTGTGGAAGTGTATCATGGAAAAATCTTTTGATCACCAGCCAACGTGGCTAATGGATTTCCAGTAGCTACATTTTTTTTAAAGGAAAAACATCCAGATTTAAAGTGCACCTAAATGTATTTAATCATACATATTTCTTTAAATTGTTTTTTTTTTTCATTTTTCATTAAAACAACAACAACATTGTCATTCTGTTCTGTTTTACATCAAGGAACAAAGTAACCAGTCCAGTGATGAACCTAGACTTTTA